>JAQLOL010000010.1:14131159-14167380 GCA_029783665.1 Naso thynnoides
GGACATGTGACGGCCACAGGATTAGTGTGTTTTCCTGCCCTACTGCCTCTGCTTCCCTCTTCCAGAGCCTCCTTGATTGCCTGCCCCTCCCAACTTGTTTCAGGATTGGCTTAAACTGCTTTGGGCCTTTAAAAGCTGGGTGAATCCAAGATGGCGCTCTCTCTCTCACTCCCTCCTGGAAGGCTGGCGCCTTTCAGGCGTCCACCTTGGTTTTGTATGGTTTGGGTTGATTATGTTGAGTTTAGCCTTGGTTTCCCATTTACACACAGGTTGTGTTAGCATCCACAGACTCATAGCACCCAACACCCTCACCACACTACCGACTGCTGACTTAACCATTAGTTTTCTTTTGTTGAGCATTTCAATAAATTATTTGTTCATTTAAAAGCTGTTCCTGTGTTGACCTCCCTTCTTTGTTATGCTCTTCAACGAGCTGGGCATAACAGACAACGCATCGACGAGCATTGTTAAGTTTCCTTTTTCGAAGTAACGTGTCAAAGGTTAAATAGTGTTGCTTTAAGGTGTTTTCACATCTGCCTTGTTTGAATAGAACTCTGATTCGTTTTCTCCCACCCAGGGCCGTAGGCAGCACTTTAGAAATACTGCGGTTTAAAAACTGAGCTCGCCAGGGATTTTGCTGATTGAAATATGTGCAATTTAAGATGTTTGGAGAGCAAAAACTTGGGCAGTAGCCTAAATGATCAGCGTTTGTATGTGTGTGATATTAACCAGTGGTGTGAAGTATAATACTGCGTTGCAGTAGGCTACATAAGTAGTTTTTTGGGAATGTTTGTACTATTCTGGAGTATTTGTATTTCTGTTTTCCTCAACTAAATTTCTTCAATAGAATGCATACGCTGGTAAATTTGGTATCCTGCAAGAAAGCAGGTGTGCTGTTAAATAAAAATAACTGACATTAATTTAATATATTTATGAAACCACCGGACAAAACAACAAATGACACTGAAACTGATGTAAACAGCTCTATTAAATACACGTAACTTTAAGTCTTTCTCCAAGAAGAAAGTAAAAGATGTTCAATATGGATGAGAAATGTCTAACACTTCAACCCTTAAAGCCACGTTACAGGACCAAAAAACAGTGTTGTGTTGGTACGTGGTGTTTCTGATATGCGTTGAAAAAATGCAGAATTTACATGTGGAAAAGTTGCCGCCATCCGTCTGTCTGTAACGATCCTTCGTGCCGGGACGACAGCATCCATCCCTGGCAGCGTGATACAAGAAGCACAGCTGTAGGTCCCACTGTCCCGCAACGGCTCACAGTGATGATGAGATGCAATTTCGAACAAAAAATGTGGTAACCCTTTCTTTTACGGTACAGTAACTACTGGATATTTACCCAGTAGTTACTGGGTAAATACCCAGTAGTAACTAGATGGTAACAAGTAAATTGTCACGTATTACATAGTAATATATCTGAACCTACATGGTACAAGTTTGTGTTTATTTACCAGTGTGGTGAGTTACCTACTCCAAATTATAGATGCAACAACATGGTAATTACATGGAAACAAACAAGGCTTTCTTTTACAGTACAGTTTTAGTTTAGTTACTGAGTAAATTAACATGTATTACATAGTAATATATCTGAACCAACATGGTACAAGTTTGTGTTGATTCAACAGCAAAGGGAAGGTATTTAGTAAATACCCAGTAGTTACTGTACCGTAAAAGAAAGGGTTACCATCAAAGGCTGAAAAATTAAATGATGCTAACTAAAAGGAACTCAGGTGTTACAAACCTTCAGAGCCATGTTTCTTGCCCTCCTCCACCTTGATGAGTTTTTTCCGGACCCGGCGTGTGGAGTTAACCAGCTTGTGAAGCCGCTTGAACTTCACAGAGTCCTCTGATTGCTCATCGTCTGACTGCTCTCGGGACTGGTGGGAGAGAGAAAGAGGGAGGGATGATATACTAAAAGGGACAGACAGTCAAACACTTTACAATAAACAAACTTTAAACAAGTCAAAGCTAAAAGCAGGAGGAGCCTCTTCAGGATTACATGTCATCAGTTCATGTGGGACAGAAACATGTGCTTCTGCTTTAAAGTTGTTTAATGTAAAAAGAGAAGAAAAAAACTTTGACATATACATTTTTAGACTTTGGGGATTCTCTAATAATGCAATGTATGGGAGCATTGTTTAGGATGGCATTGAAGTTAGTGAGGTGAGAAATGGAGGACTGGAGGTATGGTGGCACACCGCATTGTTTATATTCATAACAAACAAAAAAAAAATGCACCAAAATAATGGACCAGATAAGACAGTAATTCCAGAAAAATTGGTACAACTGAATGAAGCCATGAATCAGTGTTGCAATGAATGGTCTATCTGGCATTATGTTGCCTTCAGAGGCTGTTCACTCCAGTGGAAATGGAATGACACTGGTTGTATGTTTATGGGTGTCAGCATCCGAGTATTTTCCCTCCACTGATGACCACTGCAGTTAATGTCTCTGCACAGTGCAGTGGAGCGAGAATGAGACCAAATTATGAAGTTTCATCACTCACATACACAAACATGCATGTACACATACATCCAGACCGTGCTCCCCTTGCAGCACACACAAACATACAAAATTCCCCAATGCGAACTCTATGTACATGCACGCATGTGTCTGCAGTCTCCATACGATGATGATGATGATGCCGATGAGCCAAGCTTTGGCCTGAAGATTGTCTGGCAGGAACTAGCATCATTATCACCTAACTAAAACAACTTGATTTGTTTCTTGTTACCACTGGTTTCCATGGCAACACCACCTCTTTGGTCACATGCTGCCAGTTTCACAGTCAAGGTTGACTGCGTCGATTGCAAAGGGACACGCACACATGCCCAAACACTCCCTTACACAGTATGAGACAGAGCAGGCCTGCAGGGCTCAGCTCTCTGTCTATGATAAAATGCAGTCTTCTCCTCCGGCACTAAAGCTAACAAGGAAGAAACCGCCTGCTTTCTGTTGCTAAGACTACAGGCCTCGCTCAGAGGCTGCTGACATGCATTAGGGATGCTGCTAACGGCTGTAGCTCACCTCTCTGACGGCACAAAACCACCTTAGAAAAGTTTGATTCCTGCGGGCATGCGAACTCTACAAACTAAAATTCTTTTACCTCCGCTGCACCACCTCTGTAGAGGTGCTTGATCATTTTTCAAGACTTCTTTCACATCAGTCCAGCAGATCAGAGCTATTCATCTGGCCTCTGACAAACTGCAGAAATAGTTTCTGAAAAGACTTAACTACACTGTCCCTCAGCCCACTTCTCCCCCAACTGAACCACAAAGTTCTGGCCACGGTGGGCAACTCCTTCAACTTTCCATTTGCTCTGGACGCTGCCTGAGTGTATTAATCTTTGGATGTAATGTAATAATAAGTCTGTGTAAGAGGGGACTGATAAAAGAAGCAGGAGAAAGACTGCGATGAGTGAGAGCAGAGAAACGCTGGCTTGGAGTCGACTCCTCTATCTTGGTCCTTCTTAATAACTATTATTAAGAAGTGTAAAGAAACAGCGTCTCATATGAAGCCATTTTTATAACTCTGATATGTGCGGATAACTATGTGCAGCACAACCGCCTTCGCAATACTGCAGTTAACCCACATGATTTGTTCTCCTCCTTGTGTGACAGGCTGTGAGAAGCAGTGGGAGAATGTAAAGAGGTGACCATGATATACAAATCCAAACCCAGTTCTGTGGAACGTAATCCATGCAAATAACCAGATAAACAGGGAAAAGATACACAGACACAGACAAAGCCAAACACGGGAGGCCATAAATCAAGTAGGGCTGAAAGGCCGCCATCGAAAACGAGGTCAAGACCGCAATCCCGCCACTGAGATGGTCATTTCGCCTCACAAATTATTGCAGTTGCAGTTAAAATTTTGAAAACTATAAACCATTCTCACCCCAAACTTTTTTGCTCTTCTGTACCAAAAAAACAGATGGACAATCATAAAAGAAACAATCTAATTCAAACCCTTCAGAGCACCAAAGTGCCTCAACACTCACCACCTTATTTAAAACAACAGGAGTGTCATAAATCCACCAGGTTAGCAAGATCCACAGAGCGACATTCACATCCTCACACGCGCACGATCCAAATTCATATCTGTGCTGCTGTGCACAGGCTCTCAGATACAGATGCAGCCTGTGCGCAAATTCAGCTCTTAGGAATGAGGGACCGTTTGGAGGAGCTGTGTCGCACAGCGAGCAGAGAAAAGGCGTGTTGTGCACAGAGAACAATCCCTGCATTTGAGCCCCTCTGACCCTGCCTTGGCCCTCACATCACTAATGGCCAGTTCTGGAATGTGGCCTCCGATCGCCGGAGGACGACAGCATCAGAGAGAAGAAGAAGAAGAAGAGGGCACTGAGCAGCCAAGGATTGTATATTGCAGGCATGTCAGCGACACACATGTACTGTATATTCACGTCTGTATATAGAACACAGGCTCACAGAGACACTGTTAACTATTTGAATTTGGGAATGACCTAATTCCATTCATTAGAGGGGAGAGGGGGCAGAGCGTGACACCAATAGAGGCCCAGCAGAGCAGCAGTATTTCCTGAAGGAGCCAATTTTGGAACTTGGGGCAAGGGGAGATACAGATCTTTCCCCTTTTTGGGGCCCAGGGATAAGTGAAAAGTCTTAATCTTCTTTATTTTTCCCTCCCTTGTGTCTTTCTGCCTCCAGTTCTTGCATTTGTTCAGCGCATCCACAGCCAAGTCATGCTCTCCTCTAAACAATACTCCTTCAATAAACCCTTCATCATCTTGTCCTCGAATCAATCTTCTTCCCACAGGAAGTGACCAGTTGGGGGTTGACAGAGTATTAGGATGATGTGAAAACTAACACACATTTCACACACACTTGCATGAAACAGTCAGACAGCAGACAGACTTAGCTGAGGTTATGAATCACACAATCAACCTGCTTTTCATTCATTACTCAGAAGAAGAAATAAGAAGGGACGTGAGAAAACTATTTTGCAACTGTCCTTTTCATTGTTTAAATAAATCACAGACATTAAAGAGTCAAGCACATCTGTCATAGCAAGATTATCATCCACTTGCAACCGAAGATGCAAATCAAAATCGGATTGAGACTGGTGTCAAACTTGCATTTACTTTAACAATAAGGTTGCATGAAAGATACAATCATTGGGGGAATGTTTTTCAAAAGTGTCAGTGCTGTTTAGCTGGGACTTAGCAGCTCATTTCAAAATAGCAATAACACACTTGTGCTGGGAATTTCTTGCAAAGTCCTTGGAATTTTTTGTTTGGATGAACTAACTTCCTGCAATAAAGTGGGTCAGTGTGTGAGGCGTGTGTGTGTGACTGCATGCTCTTCCCACATGATGCTATACTGTACAGAACTAATGAAAAGCCGCCATGACTGCTGCAAGTCCTGGTTCTGCAATAGAGCTACCTACATAAAAAAAAAACACACACACACAAAAACAAAACAGTAAAAGTGCATAAACATATGCAAAGAGAGTGAACTGACTGATTGTCAACAAACTCCAAACTGCATCCAGCAAAACCTAATTGTCTGAGCTCCAGTTTCACAGCATAAAAATCCTCAAAGGTCTCGAGGTTTGCAGGTCATCTCTCTGTGGATCACAACCGAAAAAAATCAATGGCAAAATCTCACACTGCAGGGGGTTTCCGGTAGATTTTGTGTGACTCTCTCGGCTTTCCGCATGTTACAATTACAACTGATTGATGGAAACAGAATCTAAATTTCCATAAAACAATTTCCTCCCCTCTACAGCAGCCAAATTTGACTTTGCTGAGGAAATATTTCAAGTGAGATGCCCATGACGGGATTAAGCTGATGAATAAAATATGGACGAGGACTCGCAACATATTGCATATATCTCAGTGTGGCTGCAAATGCATGAGGCAAGCCACAGAGGAACGAGCAGAGCAATCAGCCAAGATTCAGAGAGCTAACACCCATAGTATTAAGATGCACATGACATGGTGGAGAAAATGTATGTGCAAAAGTGGATATATCATAGTTTGGCCAATGAATGAAGAGCAGAGAGAGGAAAGGAGGGATAAAGAGAGAGGTAGACGAGAATAAGTTGAGTGAAAGGGGCTTATGCAACAGAAAATGTCAAAACTTTTCAAACACATTTAAAAGGAGGTCTCTCAGAGGACTGCATTTCAAGACTAGACAACAAGCTAGGAGAACTAGTTGAGCTTACAGCCATTTATATCTAAATAAACACACACATGCATAGACACATATGGGGAAAAGGCAACAGTTGTCCCCTTCACAACCTCGTTGGCTGAAAACATCAAAACTTAAAAGGTGAGAGTGGTCGAGGTGAGAGTGTTAAGAGACAGAGAGTCTGGGTAACGGGGTGGGGTGTACTTACGTTGCAGTTCGAGGACTGGTTTAGATTGGTGGCAGATCCGTCAGTCCACTCTGCAGTGTCAGTACTGCTGGACTGTCTGCTGCGCTCATACTCCTTCAGCTACATGGAGAAGAAGAGTTTAGAGAGGCAGAGGAACAGGGTGGGGCCACCCACTCTCACCGAGCATGCTACATCTTTCCTTATGCTATCAGGCAAGAGACAGATGGGAATCGTGTGCATTCACAGAGCATGTGTACAGACAGACAGACAGACAGACAGACAGAACAGAGGAACTCTACCAGTGATGTAGTGGTAACTAAAAGGTGTGTACTATGACCTGAGTTTAGTAATCTATGTGCAAACAACCACTGAATTAAAGCTGAGGTAGGCAGTTTATTTTTGGTGTCACCAGCCAAAAATTTCGTAATAACCTTTCAGCATTTTGTAATTCAGGTGGTCTGAAAGAACACTAGACTTCTGCACGTGGTCTGGGCTCTGTATTCAGACCACGATGGGACTTTCAGCCAATCACAGGTCATATTAGATAGCACACATTCCTACTGGCTTCTCTATGCTGCTTTTCTTAGTGACAGGTGACGTCGCTATGAGCTGATTGGCTGTGGAAACAAAAAAACGTGCCTTATGTTCTTAACCTGGCCTAGCCTCGGGCGACTTGACAAGTTAAGTTGCAGGCGCCACCATCAGGCTGTTTGAGTCGAGCTATAACTGACCAGTTTACAATGCTACAACTTTCCCTGCAACCTTTTCATCTTGTTGTGAATTTTTGGTGTAAACTGGCCTTAACAAAGAGAGCGACAACAGATGAAATAACGGGAGTTAGGTAAGGGACAAGTCCGAGATACTTAGAGAAAAAAAAGGGGAGGGGAGGGGGCAGCAGAGCTGCTTCCTGAAGAGTGTTTTGATTTTCTGACGTTGTCTACCTCAGCTTTAAGTCTCATTTATTTTATGCAAAGAATCAATTTGAATTGAAGTGTGTGAAATAACTTTTTGTCATGAAAACTTATGTCTAACTTTCTAAGAAGACATACATTTTACACCATGAATAAAACAAGGACCAGAAAAGGGCTAATTGAATTCTGTTTAATTTATTTGCCACTACATCCCTGGATGCATTTTATTTACCACTATACTGACAATAATAATAATAAAACAATAACATGCTAAACAAAGACACGGAAGCAAAACAAGAAGTCAAATCACTATCCAGAAAGGCTGATCACTGATTGGCTTAAGTGAGTGTCAATCACTAGAGCAAGAAGGGGATCAAGCTATTGGCCAAAAGGAAATCAAAGATCTGGAAAAAAGAATAGGAGGATAATTAACATCTGCCTTGTGGAGTGCAATCCTGTGCTCAAGTGTTGCTGGACAGTCATGCTACCCATGAGCAAGGCATTACAAAAGTTGACTGACAGGAAGGAGTGAGAGAGATGAAGAAAGAAGAGGAAATAGAGAAGAAACAGGCGAATAAAAGTAAGAAACAATCACAAGAAGCTGACTGAAAAGAAATGTAAGGAACTTCAAAGGGAAGGAAAGCAAATCATCCACCATGTCCACCTAGAAGGAAAGACCACAATGCACCAGCATCCCCCAACAGATGGGGCTATTGAGTTACTATGACCATCAATCCACCAATTATGAACTGAGCAATACACCCACACACACTCCATGAGCTCACACCCTAAAATCCCCAAACTGCTGAATCTCTGGAAACACCATTCATCTGGATTTTGTGTGTTTGTGTGTGTGTGTGTGTGTGTGTGTGTGTGTGTGTGTGTGTATGCGCATGTGTGCGCGCGCACGTGTGTGTGTGTGTGTGTGTAGAGGACAATGCAGGGTTAAAATGCGGGGCCTCGTTCAGGTTAGTAAAAGTGAGTCATTTTAGTGAGTGAGAACTGCGATGGAAATAAGGAATGGAAGGGGTTGAAGGCTGGAAGCTAATCCAGGGGGAGGTCAGGGGGATCTGTGGGATTGAGGGGAAGCTACAGACCAGCAGACCGGGGGAGTGGGGGGGTCAGGTGAAGATGGGGGAGGAAGGTGCAACAGGTGAGGCAGGAAGTCAGTGGAGCTTCCTACCCGAGCTAGAGCTTCTTCCACTGTGATCATCTTCTCTTTCACCATCATCATGAGCTGGATACGCTCTTCATCGCTCATGGTGATCTCACTGGCCACATAGCCGATATCTTCTCCTGAAGGGAGAAGAGCAAAATGTCAAATATGGAGCAACATCTACTCAGTGTAGATGTGGAAAAAAAAGGGGGCACAAACCTTTGGAGGTCTGACGCATGACTGGTTTGTGCTGAGACTTGCGGAAGTTTTGCCAAAAAGATTTGTTCTTCTTTTTGTTGTCCCATTTGCCTACAGGGAGGACAAGTTCGATCAAAAAATGGAAATCATTCACCTCATTCACAACTACGACACCAGGAATCCTACTTTGATGTATACTGCTCATACTCTGCTTTGCAAGGAAGTAGAATGTTGTACATATTGGCGTGGGTTTGCATAATCATTCCTCCATATCCTGCAACAGTTAAGATACTCATGCTGACCAGCTGCCTGGCTTTTCCTATTTTTTTTTCTCTCACACAAGGCATCGGTAAATGTTAAGCTTAATCTTAAAGGAAACAGCAGAGAGCAAACATGAAAATTCATCTCATCTTACCTCCAGATCCGTCTTCAGAACTGGATTTGTGCAGGGGCATTCTGGGAGGGTGCAGTGAGGGGTGGAGAAAGAAAGAAACAAACAATATTAACAAAAATATATGAACACATTATCATTAAGTCTTTAGTTTCTGTCAATCACAGTGCTTCATAACCCTTTAACTGTGTTTATGCATGTTGGATTTTGGCAAAGAGGGCTGCAGTTCTGTCTGTTTACCACTTGGGGTCAGTGGTGGTACTTATTAGACAGCAAATCTGGTTCCTGAGGCTTAAAAGGGAGAAGGTGGAGGAGGAGAGAGGAAAGAAGAGGAGATGGTGACAACCCTGTTGCACAAACGAGAGGATCAGATAAAGATGGTGGTACTACAAAGTGTTTAAAAGCATTGAAAAAAGGAATAAGGTCAACAAGGCAAAGAAAAAGAAAAAGTAGCCATGTGAAAGTGAGAAGAAGTAAGTGTGGAATTGAGGAAGAGATAAACAGGAGAAAGAGGAGGAGGAAAGAGGAGGAGGAAGGAGGAGGAGGAGAAACCACAGGGCAGACTCAGCCTGTTTGTGTTTCCACTTCCCTCCACAGGACAGACGGTCACGAGGAAGACGGAGCGAGAGAGGGTATAAGAGAGGGAGAGATGGAAAATAACTGAGTCCTGTCATGTCTGTAAACCTAATGAGGAGAAAATAACTCCCAAGCTTCTTCGAAAACATGAACTGTATTCAATTTCCAATTGAAAAGTCATGTATGAGCGTCTGCACTCAGTTTTCTTGCATGTTCAGCACCATGTTGTCCGCAGATGACTCTCCCCTTGTTCTGGATGTGATGAGATACCACATCAAATGGTAATCTATTTGCGTCATCTTTATATTTAAAGGGGAGGGAGGAGGGCTTCATGTTTTTGTTTAAAGTAGCTGCTGAAACTTTCACAGAGGAAGACACTTTGTTTTCAAATTGGGTTACAGGGGCTGATTAAGAGGATAAAGAAGGAATGAAGCTACAAAGTGGGTTATGTGTGTTGTTAAAGCCCTACAGGTGTGTTTGTGTGTGTGTGTGTGTGTGTGAGAGAGAGAGAGAGAGAGTTCGGGAGTAAAGGTATGTCTTTGCCTTCTTTTAATTAAAGGCGAACAGATGATCGGAGGAAAAGGAGATATTTGTGTAGCTAAGAGCCATGGAATTCTATTATATAAATCTTTCTATTAAAGGCACAACATCTCATCCTTTAACATGCCCGTGCAAACACATGGACAACACCTATTACGCTTGGAGTCTGGTGCATACAGCTGCTGAGCCGTGCAGAGACAGGTGGCCGTCAGGGAGGCGACGTGAAAGTGTGTGACAGCATCAAAACAAGACAAACAGGTCACTTCCCTCTCCAGTGGCTGCATGTGCGTGTGAGCGCACATGAACACATGTGCGCTCACATGTAAGTCCTCTTTTGGTGCAATGGGAAATCTTCACCCTGCTTAAAGCCTGGCTGCCATGGCAACATAATGAGATGCTAATTGAATGGAGGCCTGTATGGTTTGCCCCTCTGTTCATTCCCCTCTCAGATAGCTACAGCCAAAGCTAATGCTAATAGAACTCACTCAATAGAAGCTTTTCTGTGGCTGTGCTGCCCCCCCCACCCCATGCTCTATAAATTAACCTCCTGTGCACGCAAGCACGCACGCACATCCTTACGCTCGCACACTTTAAAAGACCGTGAATGTCTGTCAAAGAATGTGTTGGTCCAGCACTATGTGGCCAGGCAACTTAATTGGTTTAACCTTAAGTCTTTGGCATGCCTTTTTATTTTAAACTCTGTTCTTTGCATTGAGTGGGAGAACTTTAACTGCTTCTCCATCTCATTAGCATAAGCCAACTTTAAACTTTTCGCAACGTATTAACTACAGTATCTGAACTTTGGCT
Source organism: Naso thynnoides (assembly GCA_029783665.1). Lineage (NCBI taxonomy): Eukaryota > Metazoa > Chordata > Actinopteri > Acanthuriformes > Acanthuridae > Naso > Naso thynnoides. Next base: position 14,142,113 of record JAQLOL010000010.1, read on the forward strand.
GAACTGGTAGATGAGATTTACCTTTCACGATACCTTTACAATGTAAACAATGTTGTAAACATGGGCTAATGCCTCTGAAGCTATGAATGAACCGCAAGTTCGCTGAGTCAAAATGGAGTCTCAGAGCATTTTTCTAGGCTAGGATGCAAGGCATTTATCATTTTTGAAATGGTAACCTGATACACAAAACTGTGGAGATGTAACCCAAAAAATATGAAAAAATGTGTGGTAAATGCTCAAGCCTACACACACAAAATTCGGCAAAAAAAGAAAAAAACATTACATGGCCACTGGCACATAAACATCAGTGAAAAAAAAGGATTACCCTGTAAGTGATGACTGCACAAACAGCTATCACATGACTCAGTATGAATCACAGGCATAGCACAGCTCCTATCCTGTGCAGCAAAGCTGCTGTCCGAGAAAGATGACAAACCAGCGCAGAGATGGATCTGAACACACAGCTGCATGTCCCCATTTTGGCTTCTTACTGGCAATTTTTAACCACACTCAGCATAAATCACAGCATTGCACGTTTGCATGTGCGTATGATGACTGTGTGCTTTGGTCCAGCCACCTGGAGGGAGGTGATTTCGGGTGTTCTAGTAAAGACAATAAGAGGCAGCGACCTGTCTGACAGTGGCGGTTTCCACAGGAAAAGCAGAGGGACGACCTCTTTATAGGTCATGGAATCAATCTGAGGTAACGTGGAGGGAAACGACAGAAGATACAGCTGAAACATGGTTTGTCCTTGTGCATGTGCTCCGCTCCGATCCATGAGGGCTGCAACACTCAATAAACATGCTGACAAGGGACTTTAATTTTCCAACATGGTGCTGCTGTTGTATGATGGTGTAGCTTACTCTCCCATCTGAAGATCAGTGCCATAGGCTTGGCTTCCTGTAACGTTACCACCTCTAAATTCACAATTTTACAAAAAACAAAAGTCATCAGGTTCTCTCTTATGTCTGTGCACATCTATGCTTTCATCAAGACCCATTTGCCTCCACTGTTAACCTCACCGATAAGCTTTCTTCCCTCTCTCTGCAACAATGCCCACCAATCAATCAAAGCACAAAACAGGAAGTCCCCAGCTTGAGCCCTCCAGCCTTCTAAGAGCACTCTGTCATCACCACTTGCATACCAGCCATAATGGAAGCTGTGCCCAACTCCTGCCAACAAAGTGACAAGGAGAAGCACACACAGAGGGGGTGGCATGGCTCAAGATGGAGTCTGGGTAATCCCCTCAGGGTGCTATTGTCCTGCAGAGAGGTGATGATGGCAGTATCCGTGTCTGTGCCTGTGAAAAGGCACGCGTGCCTCTTGCAAGGAATGTAAGGGGAATGGAGGGGGCTCGTCCGTCACTCTGCCAGCACATGATAAATCGCTATACCTTAAACCCATCCACAACAGCAGAAAGTGGACAATGGGCAGTGTAATAGAGAACAGAGTCAGGGTGAATGAGAGGAGCAGGGCTGGCAGTGAAAGATGGACTAAAAAGGGTTTGGGAGGCTTTGGGGGGAAATTTCATCCTTGAGGATGGAAACTTTTAAGACAAGATTAGATAAGGGTGATAAAAAGTTCTTCATATCCAACTTTCACATCAGATATTGAGTTTAGAGTTTTGTTGAAAGAAAAACAGAATGAAGAGTGAAAATGACCGTCGGGTGAACATGAAGAAGCTTTATTTGAGATTAACTGGAGACTGAAGGTGAGACAAAGTGTGAATGTTTATGAGAAAGGGGATGTGAGAGAGCGCATGTGAGGCACGGAGGGCAGAGAGAAGCCAGGCTGACAGGAAGAAGCGAGAGAGTTAGGGGCTCTTTTTGGGACTCTCTCTTTAACGGCAGAGACATCATTTGAAATTTGGCATCTGGTTCCCATCATCCTCAGCATTTCTCTGTGCAACATATACAGCCATGGGAGAAGAGATCATGTCTATGGTATGTGCTTCCTCTGCCGCACGTGATTGTCACGTGAACATGGCGACTCCACCAGGGATCACACAGGGGTGACGGTGAGGAAGAAATACAAAGATTTGGAAAAAATGGAGATAAAGGTGAGATTTATTTCACCTTGGCTCTGGCAATCATGACGTTTGGGTTTGACCGAGTCTATCTGCCCATTTGTCTTCACTAAATCCCTTAAACATAATGAGGATTTTTCACATTTCTATTAGTCGTCTTCTTTCAAAGGGGACAAATCTGTGTGACTGTAACGAATTTGATTCTGTTTGACAGCAAGGCATTCACAGAGCTGTACTGCAGACCAAATTGGATTGCTTAAAATGTCTGTAACAGAGTATACCAGTGATCTCATGGTGGATCATAAGGGAGGAATTTCATGCACACAAAACAGTGGTGTGAATAAACGAACGCACACACTTTTGGTTACAGGAACCAGTGAAAAGGAACCCCACCCATGCGCGGTTCCATCCTGCTCTTTCGTTCATGCTCCTTTGCCGTAATCATTTGGCCATCGCCCTCTCTGTCTCCCCCTCTCCAAAGTGGGACACAAAGGCAGGAAGGAAGCGCAAAGCACAGACCAGAAAGAGGCTGCTGGACTGAGCAGGTCAGCCGAAGGAAGCAGTCGGTGGTTTTCCTTTACATCTTAGTATTAAACAGGAGATGTCGTACCAGTTAAGGATTAATTTAATTATTAAAAGCAGTAATTTTTTTCTTAAATGGAGCATACAGTTTTGGGGTAAAACTTTAAAGAAATAGTAATTTTAGGAAATACATGCTGAGAATGAGCTTCAGATTACTCAGTATTTCTTGGGCAAAGTGATTTTGGTTTCCAATGGTTGTAACGTTACCCAAAAACTCTCAAGGAAGACACACTCCTAATCAGGTGAAACCACAAATACAAGTAGAAAAAATATATATGACATGTTAACTTTTGAATTTTAGAGGAGGTGGTCAGCAGATTGGAAAGAGACTGAATGGGTTCCTCCATTTCCAGTCTTTGTGCTTAGCTAAGCTAACACGCTGCTAGCTCTCCTGTAGCCTCATAATAACTTGATTGATATATTTTCAAAACTGGCTCTCAACAAGACAGTAAAATGGAGTCTTTACCAAAAAGTCCCATTATTATTTCAAAAAGCTTAGGGATCATGCTGTCTTGCTTATTTGTACTCCCTTAAATAAAATCAGAAAATTGCACAACAATCTGACATCTTGTTGACATGATATTAAACAAAGAAAAATACTCAATGCTGTCGATTTTAAGTATTTTTAGGAGCGTACTCCAATGAACTGACACAGACTTTCTGATGTCTATCTGTCTGAGTAAATCAGTGTGTTTACGAATGTTCTGGGGCAGCTAAAACAAGTCAGGCATTGCTGAAACCCATTTATATGCTCACTTACACACCAGGACACTCATATGATGATTTTAGGTTCTGGGCACATATTCACAAAGATTATCAGTACAAAGAGCTGCTCCTAGTGACAAAATTCAAATTAAATTCTTAAAATCTTGACGTTTGTGAAGAATTTTTCCTCAAAGTTAAGTCCTTGTAAAAACAAAACTTATTAATGAAGCATCTTAGCCTGAAAGAACTCTCAAGTTGACATATTGTTAGGAGGCAGTGGGAGGACATTCAAAGGCCTTCAGAGTTATTTAACAGAGGTGAAAATGGGGGAAAGGGAAAGAAATCAGAAATGTTTTTAAAACTCTAGTTGACAGCGAGTTGATTAAATGCTACAGATCTGATCATGACAGTATCATGTTTGTGGTGGATCTCATTACAGATGCAGTCACATCTCCCACAGAATGGCACAAAGCAATATTGCCAGTAATGAAAGTAATAACAACTCTAAGATTTGTGGCAACTGGAAAAACGCAACTGTTGCGGGCGTTCTGATGGGACCCACATGTGCATTATTGTTCCATTAGAAAAAAAAAATTGGAAATAAAAACAGGTTGGCCAGCAATCACAGAAGTTGATGAAAATTGGGATGTTCTCCACCCCGTTTTTATCAAATAGGTTAAGCATTAAAATTACCTGCAAGGTACGCAAACATAAGCAAATAAAGATACCACTATCAGCATGTATTGCAGGAATAGACCTGTGTTCTTAAACATGTTTTCTACTTTTAAATTATGAGTTACAGTTTAATCACAGCAGAAATGTTCATAACATAAATTACTATTAATAATTGCACCATGTCCTAAAACAGACCAGATTCTATGAGTTCATAATCTACTCAAAGACAATTATCACTAAGAGTTCCTTTTTTATTTATCATTCTCCTTTTTTTGGATCAAACAATCACACCTTCACACCTTTTAAAAGAATGTGTCATACTCAGCAACAGGGTCAACCACGCCTCCTCTCTAGGATGAAAGTTTCTGTCCTTTCCTTGCTTATAGCTGCTCTGAGAATGTTCTTAAATCACTCCTGAGCTACGACTCCTTGCTAGAATTTTTTTGGCTGAGTTAGGAGCTCTCTGAGAGTACACTGAGAATCTTTATGAATATGGGTCGTGACCCTCTTCTCCCCATGAGCAAGGTCAGAGACCTTTTGCACAAGCTGCCACATGAGAGATCTATCATTCACATGAGTGCATATGGCGGTGCGTGTATTTCCATTTGCCTTAATCCATCTTTAGCCGTGGACATGCAGAAAGGCTAAGTGTGTTCCATGATTTCGTGTGCAGGCATGTGCTTTGATGCGATCCAGACGCAGGCTGCACCGCACATTGTTTTGACATGCAACAGGCACACATTTCAGTCGGAGCATATTTCAAGGCTCCAGCCACATGTTACAGTGATAAACTGGGGTTGAAAACGTACTTTCTGTCTGTCTCCGGGGTGGACACCTCACTGCTGAAGCCTAATGATTCCTGAGGACAGAGAGAAGGAGACTAGCGTCAGATTGACTTTTTTTGTCAAAAATTGGGGAAAAGTGACACTGTAGCGTTTTAGTTTTGAGCCCATTATTTCTGTGCCTACCTGGATCTCAGTGCGGAGCTGCAGGGATGTGCTGCTTGGGTCCTGTTTCTCCTAAAAAAAAAAAAAACAGAAAGAAAGAGGAAACAGAGATATAATATATACATAATAAGAGGTTTATGAACTGTAAGCACAAAATGCAAGACTTGAAAGCTAAAGATGATCTGTACATGGAAAAAAGGTCAGTTGACTACAGAAACAGTGGATGGCGTGGCTAAAGATGCCCTCATGGGGGAAAGACGTTCCTAGGTCAGGTTCATGTAGACACACCTGCGTATCAGTGAAAACAAACAAAAGCACATGTGAGCACAGCTGCCACTTTACCACAGACAACTCAACAAGTCAAGTCTTGCTTCAGGTACCCAAACCTGCAACACTTGTTTTGACTGTTACCGAATACCACTGAGCAGTGGTGTGGCCTTGTGAAGTCTTTGCTTTCCTAGAAGAACAAGTGTTGACATAAATACCTACACAACTGGCTCCATGAATTTCACAGATTTATGATGATGTTAGTGTGCTCCTCCCTCACCGCAAGCAATCACCTGTGGGTTTACCTCAAATCAATTGAAAACAAATATACCACAAAATGGCTTCTATGAAAAGCATTCTTTCGCCATGAGTTTAAGGAACAAACTACTCAAAACTGTTCGACACAAAAATGGTGGAAAATAGCAGGGTTTTTTACCTCTTTTCACTTCCCTTTCCGAGCCTCTCCAGCCCACAATGTCGGTCAGGGCTGTTTTCACGGATACACATGGCATATATCTAAAGCAGGTGTCCTCATCATGGCATATCCAGATACAGATGTGCCTCAAACCAAACGCTTCCACAGACAGACACAGGGGCTTTGCAACTCACAACAAGTCTGCAACTTAGATCTGAACCTGCAGCATGTGATTATTTAAAGCCACTGAATGGCCTTGAGGGATTGGCCAAGCCCACACTTTCTTTTTGTGTGTTCAACGTGCTTTTGAACTCTCACGGACGAGATTTCTCAAGACCCAGTTCTCACATCCACCCTGATGCTTTCACAGCCTTGTGCCGTGGGATATTAGAGACCATAGAAACAGAGTGGTCAGCACTTTGCTTCAGGGTAGTGACCAGATTTTCAAAAAGTGGAACAGGGGCTCACACATCAGCATCTTTAAACTTGAGGTTACCATCGTGCGAGCAATGTTAACTGTTGTTTTTTGAGAAATGTGCGGCTTTATACTTTCCATGTTTCTTTAATCCTCCTGACAAAAGCTCGAGGGTAACTAAGGACAAGTGAAGCCCTTAGTTATGCTAAAATACTATAAGCAGGGAAATGAGAGAACATAAATTACGTCTTGATAAATATTTGTGGGAATAGTAATGGATACATGTGGCAGACTTGAGAACATTTTAAGTATCCAGACTATAAAGTCAATGTAACTTAGCTCACAGAGCAGGAAAATCCACAAGACGCTTTGGTAAAAGCTAGAAACAGTTGACTGTTTTGCTTTCACAACATTTGGACCATCTTGGACATAATTATGAGGAAGTGTGAAGGTTGAGGCATTAGTGAGGTTCATCGGGCCCCGGTGAGAAGAGAAAACAAAACCCAAGACAAGTTCCCATTTCTATTTTCTGCCTGACTAATAACATTTTCCCAGAACATTTACAGCAAACATCTTGTGATGCAAATGCTGATATCACCTTTTCTATTATTGTGCATGATCTACCTATCCTATATATTCAAATAGGTTGTCTGAAAAAGTTTCAAAGATATGGATGCTTTTAATGCAAACCCTAATGAATCTTGTTCTGTGTTCCTTTATGGGATTGCTGTTGCTGTTATTATTCCACTATGAAAAATGTCTCTCGAAGGTATGCATTTTCGGCAAGACTGAGGACTACAGGCTATGTTTTCTGTCATATCAACTTTAGCTTCAAAACTAAAATACAGATAAGACAGAATATAAAATCAAGTCTTTTATCTGGTGGTTAAGCAGGCTTTTTAACTGGTTTTCTTACTGGGGCATCGGCACACTTGGATTAAGGAACTGACATCAGCCAAGTAGGTTAGGTCAGAAGAAGCAGGCTGGGCTGGTAGATGGCTGTCTTACTAAAACCATTAAATGTCACGGGCTGCTGCTGCCACAAAGAAAAGACAAATTGAATCTGGGGTTCCCCAAATGCACGACAGAAATAGGAAATGAGTTCTTTTTAAGAAAATGTGCATCATTCTCTATCTCCACACCCAGATATTAGATTGGTTGATAACAGTCACAGGAAGCTGAATCCTGTGCATTTCCTACACTCTGTCCGTCACGCTTCCTGATCAGAGCAACCTTTAGTGTGACCTTTTTTCTTCTTTGACTGGGCTCCGAGCGAGGGAGGATGATCCCCTCCCCCTTAAAGCATGAGTCAAAGAGTGGCTAACAGTTAAAGAACTTGGAAGTGACATAACCTCTTTGAAGGGCTCTTTAAGAGCCTGTAGCCTGCAGGTCATATGATCAGGAGACCTTTTACTGCTGAGGTGGCTAAAAGGCTCGAATTTAGCCCGAACCCTACAATTATTGCAATGGCAGTAAACAGAGGGCAGACAGTAATGATGTTTGTGAGACAGTCTGGCCGGCCTTGTGTTTAACATTAGCATTAGCAGTCTCCCTTGCCTGTTTGCCTGTTTATCTATTAGTCTGTTACAGTGATCAAGACGACAGAGGTACAAGTCCGGAAGGGTCTTTGGAAAGTAAATCAAGTCATGTTAGGAGAGCTCTGGCACAATTCGTCCATCCAAGGGAATATGGTCATTCCCATAAGTCGGACAGCAGGTACCTGTTTAAGGTCATAAAACAGTAATCTATGAGAGCCACAGAGGTGCACAGTTTGGTCTCACTGCTCTGCCAGGTTGTGCATAAGGAAAATCTGGAGGATGAAACTGAATGTCTTTTTCTTACAGAAGCAGAGCTTATGTGAGACAAAGAAAAACCACATCTATCCCTTAAACAAGCACAGCTTTGGCAGTCAGCTTTGTTTAAACAACTGCATGGTGCGGAATAACGTGGGTGCACTCAGAAAAAACCCACATAAAAAGGGAACAAGGTGCATGCTCACATGTACCCCACACAGTCACGAATACTTCGCCTCACAAAGGTAGCGGTGGATTTGCTATCAGATCCTCTTTTACGGCCTCTCCTGACTGCACTGACAGGAGAGATTTACCAGTCGCGCCAATGGACTTCCATGGGAACAATGCCAACTGGTTGTAAAAAATACACTGCCACACCGTCAGCTCTGTTCACACAGACACAGAGACGTAGACCCTAACATCGCCACATGCATGCCACCACAGACATAAACCTAGACATACACCTAACCCAAGCAGCAGACAGAGCTGCAAAGAGACGCAGACACAAAGCAGCTCTCTGTTCCTCATGCTCCTCCTCAGCTTCCTCTAATTCCCTGTCTGTGTGTGTGCCATCTCTGACATGGAAAGAGGGGGTGAGAGGGTGAAAAGATGAGGAGAAGATCCCCGAAAAACAAACAGAACCTACATCCTGTTTGCCTTTCATTGCAAATCTGTGAGGTGAATTTGTCACAGCACAGAAATTGAGAGGAAAATTCGTGTTAAAGCTTCGAAAGGTAAACTCAGGGTTTTTCTTTCAGATTTGTGCTGACAGAGAAGCAAAAGCAAAACTGTGAAGAATTTTCGAGCATAGCTGACACAGTCTCGAAAAGAGAATTTTAAATTGATGCATTTGTTGAGAGTGCGGGGTGTGTGTGTGTGTGTGTGTGTGCGTGAAGCTTCGATCTCACACCACAGTCCCAGAGGGGGTATGCTATCCTTTACATGAACTTACCAGCATCAGCTTGAGATAGTGCCCTACTTACCCCAAATTGGCATGTATGCGTGTGAATGTGCATGGTTTTTTTTTTCCTCCAGATGTCCACGGGGTTGTTTGTGCACAGTTCACTCTGTGTGTATGTACGTGCGAGTGTGATACAAACTCAAGACGCTGATTGTTTAAGCGTGACTGAATTGAGTTAAAATAAGAGAAAGAGAGAGAGAGAAAGCAGTAAAGGAGCATGAGGAAGAGCTCCGGCTAATGAGGATCACGATGTCTGGAGACAGGGAAACAAGCATTGCACACAAGCATACAAGCACACACAGGCATCAAAAGCTCCAGTAAAGTGACTGTTATCCCCAGCGCCGCATTGCATTCCATCATTAACCTAGAAACCAGCTAAATTCTGCTTTGCTCCAGCAGGACCAGACTGTTAATGAGAGGAAAAAGGATAGAAATACAGTTGAATGTAAAATAGCTGCAGTTGAGTCCAAACATGACTGCAAAGCCCACTGAAGGCTGAGCTCCTAAGAGGGAGTTCCTGCCAACTTCAGGGGCAAAAGTATGTGGATATATGCTGCAAAACTAGAGAGACCAGTTGGCTTAGTGGATTCACGCCAACTGGCAGGGTTGGGTAACTCTGGGTGGGCGAGGATGAGGTGGCTAGGTAGGCGCGCACCAACTGGACGGCCTGGTGCCAGCCCAGAAAGATGGTAACAGTGGGACCAGTTTGGCTAGGTGCAAGCCTGCAGGACCGGCTTGTTTGGAAGCTCTCACACACACACACAAACACACACACACATTTTAAACACAAGCACATATTTTAAATCTCGGGCACAAAAACGTGAAATACTTGTTCTGAGTTGGCAGCATAAACGAGTCTGCCACGCTACCTCTGAGCTGCTGCACAATTAACTGAATTTATGAGACACAGAAAACCATCAGCACACTCAGTAGCCCCTCTATCCGCTTCCTTTCCAGGAAGCTTGTGAGAGTGCGTGTGCTTGTATGTGTACGTGCATACTTGCAGCGCAGCTCCTAAAGTGTGGTGCATTCCTCAGCCCGGTGGATCATCACTGTTTTGGTATTTCAAGACAGATACCAGAGTTATTACACATTCCAATGACAGAGTCACGATCCCAATGCTGACTAATAAATCATACAATAAAATGGAAAATATACCACTTGCTTTCCACCAGGGTTATGCCAATAATGAAGGTATGCCAACATCATTTGGAAAAATAATCTGAAGGCAACAGTGGCTGCTGTTTGAACTTGTCGAGTTCCTATGTTTCGAGGCTAAAGCCTGACGGTAGAAAGGACAAATAAGCAGCGGAGGTTTTCCTTCTGCGCTGTAGTTTTAACCCCGCTGAACTGACCCACTTTGACGCACAAACTTCACGGAGGAATTAGCGCATTAACCATGCTGTTCCTCACCTCATGGCAAAACAGAACATGTCTGCACTTGAGTCTTGACGCCCAACTGTCAAACCACTTAGCTAGAAAACCATTACAGAGCATTCCTAAGAGTCAGTGGATCAAACTGACACCAGCTGAGGCACTTTTGTGTCAAAAGTGCTTCGTGTATGAACAAATAACAGAGGGATTTTGGCCAAAGCATCAAATGATTTAATCTTCAAGGTCTCCCTGTTTTTCCATGATCTTCAATTTACTCTCAGGGATATTACCACAGATATTGCTGCAATGTCTTATTATGGTTTACAGCATGTAGAGTTATTTTAAAAGGGTGGCTTCCCAAACATAAATTCCAAAATGGTTCAGCTTGATTTGTATGTGACGTTGGTTATAAACATATCTAACCCAACCAACAGTCTCTGCTTACTGATGGGATCCCTCTTGTAGCTTCTGTGTGTGTGTTTTGGCACGTTTTCACATAGCTTTGATTTTTAATAGATTTATCTTGGGATAAACTCAGAAAACAGAAAAAAAGCTATCATTGTTTTGATTGACGTAGTGGCAGATGTTAAATATCATGTGTTTAAGGGCGCACTCACACAAGGCAACTCAAGCATGTTTGACCCCCAAAGTCCAGTTTGTTTGACTAATGTGAGTGCTCCGCACTGTGCACCAGCACGGCATGCTTTGTCGGCCCTGGCACGGATAGAAGAAGTGGACTTTGGCGTGGTACAGATGCACATGCATGAACAAAGGCATGGAGTGCCGACATCACTGTGACTGTTTGTGGAGGAATCGCATTAAATTCAGGCAGACAACAGCATACAAAGTCCTGGTAAAGAGCCATAGAAAAATCTGCGATTGTTTTATAGATTGCAGATACAAGTGAACAATTTAAAAATTTCATTTCAGCGTTTTCAGGCGCTGTTAGACTGGAGCAATGTGAGTGCAGGCTAGCAGGGGAGACAATCGTGCTTCAGCACGGTATTGGCCAACTGGGCCAAGTGTGAGTGCACCCTAAGTTCATTTTCTCAATTGAGTAAAAAAAATGAACTGAGCCATCAATCTGTAATTTTGGAGATGCAATACTTGTGAGGACTGACACATGAATCACGGGCAGGGCAGAGAAAAATGATATTTCAAGATAGAAAGATAACTATACCTCTCTAACCCTTCAGCACAAAACAGAAGTAGTATAAGAGCTGGCTAGGTATCTTAAAAAAGGGAACACTCATACTCTTGGTCTTCAGACCAAGCATTAAAGCTAAACAGGACAATGACTCTCTTTAATTTCTTTAATTGAGGCATAGAGATTAAATGAAATGTAAGTGCAAACAGAATCACTCTCATTTGAGCTAGGACACAATGTTGTTTTCGAAAGGCCCAGACATTTCTTGGTGTTTTTGTAATCTCAAATAGGTGGAAGAGACAACAAAGATTATTCGCATAATTATACAAATTATATCAACAGCAATTACACTAGCAATTTTCCAAAACAAAGGTCCGCTTAAAGGATGGACCTGAAAATTATAACTTTCTGCTTCATAAGTCTATCTTGATAAGATGATTTGCATCTATGTTGTTATGTGGTTTTGGACAATTATTTCAGATTAAGCACAAAATAATATAAACAAAGCAGTAAACACTTTAAATGCCGCTAATTTGGCAAAGTTCTATTCTTTCCCCCTCTGGCCTGACCTTTCAATGATCTGTTACTTGAAAAAACAACATTATGTCTATTTTGCTCTTTACTCCATTTCAGTCCTTCCTGTCAATTCCACCAATAAGCCTTATGCATTACCATGTCAGCATCACTGTGAGAGCTGTCTAAACTCTTCTCGTCTATAGAAGTGCTGGGAAACTGTGCATGTTAGCACTAATCCATAGGTCACATTCCCAAAGGGGGATGTTTATTTAGCCCCCTTTGTCCCAGCAAGTCAACTAACATGAAGATGCAGACGAACAACACAACAGAGACCAGACAGGAAGTGGGTCCATCGATAGTCATCTCTGAGAGAGCCTCTATCATCGGCTCCTAATAGGACGAGCTCCACTTTTTGCCACAACAGAGAGCTATCACTTTGTCAACTGAGGGGCCCCTCAAGAGCTAGCACTCATGGCGCAAGTGAAAAACACACACATGTTGGTCTCCACACATTTTTGTAAGACTGTTTTAAGGACAATTTTTCAAGAAAGGAACCCGGAAAAACCCAAGAGTTTCAAACAAAAATGATAAGCACACTTACTAGACAAGGAGTCAAAATGAAACAGTTTTAGAGAATAGAAACCAAAATAAAAAGAGCCTCTTCTTTCTTTTTGGTTTTACCATGACAACCGCAGCTAAATTGTAGAAAATTAGGCTTTCTCATGGGAAATTTATCAAAGCAAAATGCCAAATGTGTTGTCAACAGACAAGGTTAAGGCATTCAGACTTTAAATTGGCCATCATGATACGTTAACCTAAGGCTGCTCTGTTAGGGCACCATGTTCCCTTCCCCATTTCTTGTATCTTCACTTCTGCCTCCTTTTTTGAGGGCAATTTCAGACTAAATCAGGCATTGCAGCAAACATTGCAGGTTTGTGTAGCTGGTGTTTTGCCTGCTACCTAAACTGTTGCGGATGAAACAGAATACCCACATTAAAATGTGTTTTTTGCCAGACTGCCTGATTTGGTATGAATGATGCCTAAGTGTATCTCTCTCAGAACCACCATGACCTGGATGACTGAGAATCTTCAACAACATGGCACGTAATTGTAAGGAGAGGCATGCCTACTGAACAAAGCTTATCTCACGTGACTGAGTGACTTTCTTGGTCTCAAAAGTTAAAGCAGAAGAAATAGGAGATGATTTAAGTTACCTGTCAAGTGTGGAAAAGAACTGACCTATAAATCTGGATTAGTCACGAACAAATACAATGACTGGAGAGGGAGTTGGTCCTGTGCAGACATGGAGGCATCACCCACCATCCTGTACCCTTTACAAGTGACAAGTCTTTTCCCAAAGGCCAAGTCTCTCAAGAGCGCCACATACTAAATGCCTCCCCATTAAAGTGGCTGTTGGACAGCGTGACCTTCTCCAACCATCTGCAATTGGTCCTGAGGGAGGAGGCTGCATGACGCTGGCCTAAGTCACTGATTTCTCGACACACTTCACAAGACACAATAGTCAGTCGTTGCTCTCTTTTTTTGACTGGGTGTCCATTCCGATCCCCTTACTCTTGGTTCATCCTGGTCTCTTGTGTCTGTCTTTCCTCCCTTCTCCCCTTTTGTATCACTTTCACAAGTATTTCACTTTTTGGTCTAGTTGTACAGATGCTGCACTGCAGCCTTTGAGTCTATGAAGCTATCCAGACCAGACGGAAACCTGGCCTGGAGTAAAACAAAAGTTTTATTCATCTTAAGCAACTTGTGCCCTGTAGCTTGGTATTGAAAAGCTCCAAACTTGATTTTCCCTAAACCTAATTTTAGAAAAGGACCACTGAAATGTAAGGCAAAGTTCAATCCATACAGCGTGGGTTGATCCTGCACTTTTGAAAGCTCTCAATAAGGTGTTGTCTGACCCATATTCCTTCCTCTGCGTGTTTTCTCGCATCTTCTCCTATATGTTTGTGCCAAACTTTGCAGAGTGGCGAGACAGCTGCAGGCTCTCACACTCTTGGTTCCCCTCACCCTCCTCTCTTCGTCTTCCTCTGTTCACATCCTTATCCTCCTCCTGTGCTGGGCTGCAGGCTCACGGCCCAGTCAGCTCTTTTTGCTCTTCGAACACACGGGCTGCAAAATCTGGCCTGATTGCTTCCTCTTCCCCCTGATTTATCTCCTCAGGACGAGACCTTCCCAAACTATAAAATGTCCAGAGGTAATCCACACACATTACTTTGGAACTCAAATGATGGAAAACTACAGATAATGACCACACAGAGAAAACGTTTAACCTATGCTCAGATACAAAATGTGTATATATCTGCAGCTATGATTTTTATGCGTTCCAACCCCTCTCTTTAAAGCTGTGAGAACAGGATGTCGGCCTGCAGTCATTAAAAAGAAGAGCACAGTAAATCAGCATCTACCTCAGCCATACCTGTCAACCCAACCAAAACCACATGGTTGCCTTAAAGCAGAAAAGGCCTCCTATTAAACTAGAAAACCAGTAATGACAGCCAAAAATATATGAGCAGAGACAATTTGGACAGAGGCTATCAGCATGTGGAGGCAGATTTAAATCATTATTTTGTCTGGCAGTATTGTTATATTTGTGAAACCTAGATGCCTCTTTTTGTTTAATTTGGACATTTTTCTGACAAGCAGATCTATGCTTAAAAGTAGCAGCTTGCATATGTCAGAAAAGTACAACAAAGTGACAACTTTTGCAATTATTTGTTTAGAAATTGAGAGCAATTTTTGCATTTTCTTTTGGTTCAAACCAATTTAATTGACCATGAATAACTCATAAAGCAATTACAGAGTTGGAAAACACTAAACACTTGCTCTTGTGAGAAATGGGCTGCACAGAGTTGGGCCCACTGTTGCAACACCAGCAATCCTTAACGCATTTGTGTGCAGCTTGGCAACCAAAGCGGTGCCCCACTACCCTACATCCTTGAGAAAAAGACCCCAAAACCTCCCCATGGACCTCCGAACACCCCTGCATTCACATCCAGAAAAGGCATACTGCCTTTAAGGGGAAGTCTTAAACCTTAGCACACATTCATGGTTGTTCCATCACTGTTGTTCCTTGCCAGTCGTTGGCCAAGATTGTGGAAATTACTCTCTGCAAAGCTATGTTACCATTCTAAAAGGGGGGTTTCTAGGGTCATTATTAAAGGATTTGCAAAAAATAAAAAAATAAAAAAAAATTCATCATTTGTCCAAAGCAATTTAAACTGAGGAGGGAGAGAGAAATGTTGCGGCTAGCAGCTGTTTTTGCTCAAACCATGTTGCTATGCATGTTTTCTCTTCTAAATGTTTGTGCGGGAGTTTCATATTTGATTGCACTTACCATGTCAAGCTCTTGGGAGACTCGTCTTTTGCGCAGCTCCTCCATGCGGTCGCTGACGTCACTGAAGCAGGTGTTGTAGTACTCAGAGTACTCCTGGGCAAGGTCATCTATGTTACCCAGAGAACCATCCTGGAGAGAGGAAGAGAGGGAAAAGTTTAGCCTGAGAATTACAACATCGTGAGAAAGGAAGGTTGATAATCAAATTCCACAGAAAAATGCTGTATAATTTGTGGACAACTTATTTTAAAAGTGAAACATGTTGCTCCATATCTCCTTCAAATGCACAGGAGTGGACTTGGTCATTTACTTTTTGTTTTACAGCAGCTACTGTCAAGTTACAACAGCCCACCAGTGCTTCAGGAAAAGAAAACCCTGAACAAGTCAGCACACTGTGTGACGAGCACATCCCCCTTTATCTTCTCCAGTTACCCTAAGCACAGCTTTTTAAAACCACTGTCACATACAGTTGCAATTAGTGGCGAATATAATATAACTACAGGCATGCACTTGGGGTGGCAGAGGGATACACACAGTCACTCACGCATCACCATTTCCAATACTGCCTCCCAGATTTAAAAGGCTCATATTTTGTTTCTTTGACAGGAGATAAGGACAAAGTTAATGAATTTGTACGACAGTGGTACTGCTGATTCCTATGGGTTACTTGTGCAAACTTATAAATCACACGTGTTGTTCCCATACACCGCAGCCCGTACAAACAGAAAAACTAAAAATATCCCTAAATAAAAGGTCTTTAGCAGTTTTTTTTAGTCTTATCGAAGCCCCATTCAGCAAGTTTCTTTGGCCGGCCGTGGTTTGATCCTGGGTTTTGTCTCATATCAAGGATGCCCTTTACCTCCTTAGACATTTACTGAAGTCCAAACAAAACACTCTCTTCCGGTTTGCGCAGTTTAGATCAGCAGAGTTCCTGTCTTTGTGTGGACGACGTGTGTTTAGGATTGAGGAGGGAAGCCATTCTCCAAACAGTAAAAAGCTTACCTAACAGAATCATCTTTGGGTATAATGCTGAATACAGGCCTCAGAATGACAAACTGTCAACACAATGGGGCTTTAGCATGAAGAAAGATGATGAAGTAAGCTGGAATTACTTTCACATCCATAAGTCATGAAAACATTATCTTGGTAGTCAATGTAGAAGAATTATTTCATTTTTTGCAGGTGGATGTGGAGCCATCTCATTTGTGAAAGTGTGAGAGTAGACCAACTCCTGTCTCTTGCCTTGGTGAAAATATAGGCCATTCTGGCAGTGATGGCCAACTGATGAATATTCATCAGTGTTGATCTAATCTGTGCCAGGCAGACAGCTAGCATTGAGTCACTGTGCAGGGTCCGAACAGTCTCTCTCAGTCTCTGTCTTTCTCAACCGGACTCCCTATATGGGTGCCAGGCCACAGATGAATGGATCACTGTGAGTGTGGGTGAGTATGCCACGCACACACATACGCACATACTCACAAACACACACACTTCGGGGCATAGGGCCCTTGTGAACACACATTAGCATGCACACATGCATGCAGGAGATCTCAAAAACATCGGACCAAAACAAACTGATGCGAGCCAACGAAACACCACACAGCTCAGTGGACAGAGTTATGAAAGGGTAGTTACTGATTGTGCATTGATTACAACATCGCTAACAAACACACATATGCTCTGTCTCAAAATTACACTGTGATCTATCCTCCCCAAACTCCCATTACTTGAGAAATCTTGTTCTGGCCAGACATATGGTTCGAGATGACTGAGGATCCCCGGTGGGAGCGCTCACTGAGCAGAGCAGAGCAGACACATGCTTTGCCCTTCATTTCTCACACTGACTGAAAGCAGGCTCTCATTACAGAACCCCAAGATGTTTTAATCACCATACACATGCCATGACTGTGCTGATTTAGCTACCACATCTAGAAGATAAGAACGAAAACTTCCCAGAGATAACACCAACTTCTAATTGACGGAAAGCTTCTCCCACTTGCGTTAACAGCGATAGATTAGCTGGGTCATCACAGCAGAATTAATTAATCAAGGTCTGCCACGTTTCTGACCCCACTCCCACGGGAACGCTGGATGTAAACCCCAGGTATAGCTGCACGTGTTTGCTGCTCTCTAACTTATGTGTGTCTGTGACTGTATCCATCCACAAGCATTCGTGTGTGCGTAGATAACCGGGATTCCTGCAATTCTCCAGTGGCATGAGCTCATGAGAGTGCAACACAGCTGACCCTCACACGCCACCTCCACCACTACCTTGTAAAGTGATACTGCACATGCTCTCTTATGTACACTCACTGTGAGACCGTACATGAAAACAAGCTCAGAGAGTGTAAATGCCTCTGGGAGAATCGCCACAGGTGAAAAAGGTAAACTGACTATTTTCTCAGGAGGTTAGATTGACTGAGCGTGTCAACACATGTGTAAACGTTTAGCACACATTTAAGAGGGAATCTGTCAACATGAGAGCGTAGATGGATAGAGGGATCTGATGGTGGTGGGGGCACAGGGGTGAGGGTGGAGGCTGGACAAGGGATGATTTGTGGGAGACTGACTGAGGCAGCTGCAGGGTGAGAGGAGGATACATAGGAACATCTGGAGTCTGGGAATAAAAAATCGACATCAATGAGAGAGATTCTATGGATGAGTGTTAAATTTTCCACAGCTTATCTGACCTGAAAAGCATTTGGATCTGTGTGTCAGCATGCTTAGATAACTGATGACCCTTAAAGTAATTCTCACCCTACCTTTTTTGCCTTTTTGGAAATAAAATAACAAGAATAAATACCACATCTTGTTTCATAGATAGAGGTACGTTTGAAAAGGAGTCAAACAAAGTTTCAGCTGATGTAACTGCATCTCCACCCTGAACATGAGGGAGGCAACTCCCAGTTCTGAGTCGAACAATAGCAACAAGAAACACACACACACACACACACACAAACAACACCCAAGCAAGAACATGCAAGTGAGTTTGCATGCTGTAGCCCAAGATACTGTCTGCTTAATCAAGATGGCTCCTCAAAATACTGTGTAATTAGTCAGAACTTAGTGTTGCATGTGACTTCTTTTCCAAAACTTTGCACTTAACATAAAACTGAAAAAACGTTTTAGAGAAATATTATGGGATATTGCTGGAGAAGACACTTTTGAGATTTGCTAATCCCTGGAGCAGTCATAATCACTGTGATTAACTACTGCACAGTGGAAAATATTTCAGTAATGTATGATATGATTGCTACGGAGCCAATTCCGAGTGACTTACACAACATTTTTATTCAAGATTGCAATGGAAAGTTCGAGATGATTAGCATCCATGCAAGAATTCCAATTCATGCATAAACTTCCTTACTTGTCTCAAAAGGATATTCAAAAGTGAAAAATAAAAATCAATGAAACAAATATCCTCAGCTTTACTCTGAGAATATACATTAAATATACATGCTCACAAAAGCAGCATGGTTGAAAACATAAGAATGCACCCAGCACGATGTTTAATTAGCAACTCACTTAATCAATTGGTGGTAGCATCGCTTGCAATCTCCCACTAAAGTTTCTCATTTCAGACATTCACTAAGCTGCTATGAAGCCGGTGTCATTATTCACATACATCAGGGTCTTCCCTGTTGAAAGCTACAAGTGCAGCCAGTGTAATATATTTTTCTTTTGGGGGGTAAACCTGGTGAAAAATAATCCCTGAGGATTAAATTTCTATGGTGGTATTAATTTTTACACTTCATTTAAAGAATACTTTGAGTTATTCCCAGCATGTTAGATAAAAACAGTGCCAGGAACGTGCAGGCCACAGCTGAAGTGACAATTTGTTTGAGACCGCCATCTGAATGGCGCACCATTAAACCAATCTCTTGCAAATTCCACAGCACAATTCTACAAATTAAAAAATTCCACAGCCAGCATGCAAGGCACTGATAACTTGGGTCTCCTTGCATGCTTAGAAATCCCTGCCAAGGCACACAGTTAATCTCGCCATCAGGTTACACTCAATTCGTGCTTTCCACTTCACATTACATGTTGCAAAGTCTCTCAAAGAATGTGCTTGTTTATTATAACCATAGAGAAAGACATCCAAAAAGACTAAAAGCCATTCGCTCTCGGCCTAACATGTTTGTTCTGGTCTTTCCTTTGAGCTTACATTCCTGTCCGTACCATCATACAGGGGCTTAGCTATGTAGGGGTTGAATGGTATTGTTATGGCGCCGGCCATGTGACTGCTCATTCTCTGGGGGGAAAAGAACAATGGTTACAGTTTACAATAGCACCATGCATCTGATGTAATGCTAGAACGTCAAAGGTATGATCACTTTCACCTGCCACGCAACCTCAGGACAGGTGCAGCAGATTGAAATTGCCACCAACTGTTTTGGATTGCGTCGTATTGTATTGATGTTTCATCAGAAAGTGAACTAATAGAATTGTTCACAATCAACCTGAGTCATAGATACGCCAGTTCAAACCTAACCCATGGGAATTTGCCTGTCTAACCTGCCTATCACCACATCAATCTTCATAAAAGCAATTGTAAATAATTAATTCAGTCCATTTGCTCGACCCAGCCCTCTATCTGTACAGTTCATTTCTTCCTGGACTGGAACAGCAGTGACACTGTTCTGCCAACCAATCATAGAAAACAAACCAGAAAGACAAAGAAAAGGGATGTTGTCGGATGTTATAAATCTGGGGAAACATAAGTGAGGATAGATGGATGAAAAGACATCCATTTAATCTAATCCCCACCTACAATAGTTCTACAATACGGTGAACATACTGGAGTGGAGAATTCCACACAACTCAGACTCAGTAGAGATCTGACTAAAAGATGATCTGTCGGCCAATGGAAGCAATGAGGGAAGACTGTCGAGGAAGGTGAGGCCAGGGGGAAAAGCCCACCACGTTCAGGGGGCTTCCTGAGGATATCCGTGGCTTGAGCTAACAGTGCTCTGCCATCCCTGCAGAGGAAACCTGCCAGATCTCAGTGTGACCTCAATAATGAGACTAGTCAGGGAGAGGGAAGCAAAAGGGTAATGAGCTGGAGTTGGACCGGGCAACAATAGACAAAATTAGGCTATGATAGACTGTGTTAGAACATTACTGGCAAAGATATAAAGTAGCGCGCCTAACCCTGGTTTGGCAGAGAAGGAGTGAAGCATATGCTGCCACTCTGTATGAAGTGCTATGTGGGAGGAAGACACAGAGATCACCTCATCTAACCATATGCTTCCCAGACACAATCAATAACCATGTCTAGAAATTAGTGTCCAGTCCTTGGGTTTATAAATGAAGCACTGTCTGCTACATAAGCAGTGTTTTCCAAATGGACAAACTCCCACCCACGCTGTGTGAAGCACCACAAAACTCTCTTCAAGCAGAGAAGGATTCTCTGCAGGCAAGTAAAATGTTTCCACAAGGCCTCGGCTCAAGATGACCTTTTAAGCAAAGGGGTTTCTTTCAGAGAAGAAAGCATGGAATAATGGATGACTGTCAGCTGTCCAGGTTTTTTGATCGAATCATCTCGATGTGGAAGGAGCGCAATTAGAAGCTTGCCCTGCAGCATGAGGGCATGTCTGAAAATCTGAGCTGTCTCTCCCCTCCACACTGTGTTCGGAAGGCCACAAGAAAGCAAACTCGACAGACTCGAAGCACGTTTGTCGAATTAGGTGCAATGGAGAGGAACTCGACTGAATTATTACAGAGATGTTCAAGTCTACACAGATGCACGTCTCGCAAAAAACTTTATACATTAGAGAAACAGACAGACAGCGGTTTTAATGTGACTCTTAACATTTAACACAGAGACTTCAGAACTGAAAAAAGACTCATATCTGTAGAAGTGGAGTGAGATTAAAGCAAATTCCCATTCTCACGTCTGTAAATCTAACCACTTGGTGCAGCTATAGCTCCTGCACCATACCGTCTCCAATTGCCTTTGACTTTAATTAGCTCAAGGGCTATTTATTTGCATTCAATGACAAATAAATGACTGGCTTACTGAGGTATTCTTATTAAGCACATTCCACAACTGGCTGCTGTGTATGGTTAACCTCGAAGACAGGGTCCCCTCACAAAAATCCTGCAGGTCCAAGCGATGTTTGATTCACAGTCAAAACAGGAGCACAACTTATTTTAAGAGTGCAAATGTAGGCTATATGACCTTACGTGGAGCAGCTTTTTGTCATCGGTGGTCCTTTGCACAATTTCTGCTTCTAAATGTCTCTAAACTAAAATTTTAATACAAAAGATGCAGTTTAATGATGTTTTGAAGTAGTGTGAGATCGCGGGATTTGTTTGTACTAGTGTTAAAAAGCCACCGCTCCAGATGAAATTCGATCTGATGGACTCAGGCAGAAATATTTGCAGACTGGTTAATATTTTAAAGTTTTATTCACATTACGTTTAGTCACATTTGTCGACTTCTTGCTTACTCTGCGACCGCAGTTTTTCTGAAAATTAGCGAATAACCCAAGTACACAACTTAACAATACATATATAATATATATGCAGTCAATTTTAGTCATTTAAATGGGAAATGCTACATATAATACATTTAAGTGTTAGAGTAGTTTTTGAGTTTGGCATTTGTCCTGAAACACACAGTTATCAATGGAAGACACAGTACAGTAGGCATGTAGACTAGATGTCTATCAGGGTAGATGTCTATCTGTGCGAGTATGTAGGCCTGTTCTCACGTGTGGGAAGCCAAGATGAAACACATTTGCAACAGTGAGTAAAGTTCAGACAGCAGGCTTGTTGGAGCAAACCCAAAATTTAAAGGGCATTCATATACAGGCTACCGGGCAAAACAAAAGCCATTGAAAGTCATAGAGCGGTTGTTTTATATATAGATGATCCATTTTGCTTTAGGGGAAATATAATGTCCATTGTTCTTAAGCTTTTCACCTTATAGATAAAGATGGGAGCCTGAGCACACTGATAGGAAGAAAGTTCATCATAAAGGGGAATTTAAGAGAATTCTAATTATGTGAGTTTTCAAATCAAACTGTGTTTCATTAGTGCCAATAAATTAAAAAGTCAATCCATGATACCTTAAATTTAACACTGCTACATATATGCTGAAAGAAATGACAGGCTTTCACTTTAAAACATTATATTAATATTAATTACACCTGCAAGCTGGCATTAACTTAAGCAACTCATCAACTTCAGTGAAGAGCAACTGACAGAAGATCATTCATTATCATGGCTGTCAAACGATTAGTTCTAGTTTGACAAACTGACCAGCTGAATTTTTAAAAGACACAGCCAATGAGGTTACTCGAGCTCCATACTTTCACACTAATTATCATTCTACTAGTTTGAATGTAAAGCAAGATGATCACAGCCATCAAAGCCTTCCCAAGACTCAAGGCATTAACGTGTCAAGTGACTCAGGTGGAAGAAGATCCCAAAAAAAGCTGAGTCGTGTCTGTGAGAGTGCCATGATTGATGGAGGGATGGCAGATGGTTTTGAGAATGTTGTAAGACATTTATTGACAGGATATTTGGATCGTTCAGTAGTTTTACAGTTAGTTCATGACCTGCAGGTAACTGTGGATCAGGAGGCAGAGTGGGTTTTCTACCTCCAAGAAGGCTGGTGATTCAATCCCCAACCTTGGTCGTGTCGAAGTGCTCTTGGGGCAAAATAGTGAACCTCAGATTCCTCCTGATGGCTGCTCCATTGGTGTGT
Organism: Naso thynnoides; assembly: GCA_029783665.1. NCBI lineage: Eukaryota > Metazoa > Chordata > Actinopteri > Acanthuriformes > Acanthuridae > Naso > Naso thynnoides. The sequence goes on from JAQLOL010000010.1 coordinate 14,165,002, forward strand.
GAATGTGTTCATATGAGTTCCTGATTAACAGGTTAGTGCTGTGCAGAGATGCCTCCTGCAGTTACCGTGTTTGTGAGCAGTTGAATGTTGACTTGTGTTTTAAAAGTGTTTTGAGTGATCGAAAGACTATACGCAGTTCATTCGACTATTTACCTCCAACTATTTAATGTGACGAAAAGTTGCATGCATGTGAAATCTTAAAAACATTTAAAGGAACATCATGATGGACACAAACATAGTGCAGATGGGTGTGTGTGTGACACACAGGATTTGTCAGGAACAAAAGAGTTTAGACAGTCTGTGTCTGCTGTCTATGTTGTGTGTGTTTGAGCTCAAGGGGAAGGAAATCAAAGATGAGCACGGCGCTGCAGACATTTGCCATCGGAGCAATAAATCGGGATAAATTGCCGGGCCGGGAGCCAGGTCTCCCACCCTGTGTCAGAGGGCACAGCCTCCCCCTCCAGTGCACACATGAAACAACCACTCACCCACACTCCTGCATTCACACACCATTCAAATCTACAGTGCCAGACCAAACCAAATTAACACCTCTGTCTTGAAGCATCTGGAAGTGCAACACATTTGGTCAGCAGATCAATGAGATCACAGGCCTGTGAACTCCAGAGCAGCTTTGGCAGCCAAACAAAAGCGCAACAGCAGAAATGTGCGTGCGTCGTTACAATATCGGCTACAGCTTTACCAAAAGCATCAACATCTCTCAGGCATCCTGAGGTGAACCACTGGGAGTCCAAAGCCTTTCTAATTTCTTGTTTTTCACTGTCACCATTCACAACGCGTTTCTTCACATGAAGGCCTCAGCAACAAAATCATGTTTCACTTGGAGAAAAGTGGAGCTTCTGGTCGAGCAGAGAAGCTTTGCTGAGCTCTTCCAATGAAAACAACACAGCCACATAGAACATGCAGCACACCAAACACAAACACAGCATAAAGGATTAATCTCTAAACGTGTAGCATACCATAATCTCAGATCCGACCGCCTCTAAAGTATGAACCCGCCACTGGCAGCAAACCACAACAACAGCACCTGAAACCCGACGCACATGGAGCAGAGGTGCCGCAGAATTTGGGGCCTTTCGCTGCGAGGAATTGTTTTGATGCGTGATTTGCATGCGCCGACGCGCTGGCTACGCGATCAATCATTCGGCAAATCAGTGTCAACTTTGAAGATGAGGGGGGGACTTTCAGTGAGCTTCGAGTGTGTGATGTCAGTCTGTAAAAGTGGCTCCCCTCCCCCCAAAACTTACCAGCATCCCCATAACGTCCGTCCACAGTTGGGAAAAACTGTCGGACGTCGCAGCGCTGTGTGCATGGGGCTCAGGAGAAGACGCACCGGTCCCCTGATCACCCTCCATACTCTAAGAATACTTAGTGTTCAGTCAGACGAATCTTTGGTGCCAAGCTTGAATCCAAGCCCACAGGCAGGGGCCCGATTACCAACAGTAAATCAGATGTCGGTGCCAAGGCTGCTCCTAGAGAAAGTTGCCCTTGACGCACCAGTGAAATGCTCCAACATTGCTTGGCCCGATCCGTGAATTGCGCCCTGCCATGTTTACGAATCCCCCACGACAACCTATACGTCGAATTCATAAACAGAAAGGCGACCTTGAGTTAAGTGGATCCACAACAGGTCTAAAAAAGTCCCTAGCGGGGTGGTCCTTGCTCCACAGTTCGCACTGCACGGATCCCTGCCCGGGCATAAAGCAAACACCACACCGAAGAGAAAAAAGTCGTCCAAGTTGGCGAAAAGTTTATGAAAAGTAACTGGAATCCCACGACGAGTTACAGAAAAGTGTCTAAACTAGCAGAGCGAGCACACATAAGCTGAATTCCATTAAAAGATCTGAGTGAGACGCCCGGAGCACAGAGCAAATCCTCCAAACACAGCGCCTCCCCCTCTCTGCGGCCGCCGTCTCTCTCTCTTTCTCCCTCACACACTCCTCCCCACAAAACATTACAGCAGAGAAAAAACACTTGTCAGAGGCACAATGGCCAGGAATTAACTCACATCCCCGGAAGAATCATCAACATTCCTATAATTTTTTTTCAAATAAGAGGCAGTTGTTTGAATAATTAATGATCATTTGACTTTATGACACTTTTTATTTTAACTCTGATTCTTTTGATCAAATCTTAACATTTGCAGTGAACAAACCTAATAAAGCTGATTTCTATGTCTCCACTGGCCTCTCTGATGCTTTTAAATGCTGTTTATAGCTTAACTGATACCAGTAAATTGTTCTCAAAGCCATTACAGGACCACAATCTGTCTTAGGGATTTTATTTTTAATTTTTTTTTCTTTCTTTCGTTCGTTTTTTTTTTTTTTTTTTTTTAAACAGCCCAGAAAAATTTTTATATCA
>JAQLOL010000010.1:14167480-14179815 GCA_029783665.1 Naso thynnoides
TTTTTTTTTTTTTTTCACCAGCCCAGAAAACTTTTTATCTCATGCTGACACGGCTTTCCACCAATACGTCTCTCCTGCTGGCACTGAATAGGGAGTGTGAACAAAGCACATTCTCCACACAATTGAATGAAAAACAAAAAAGCACATGGGAAAAGTGTTTTTAAGGGGGTGACGCATACTGTGCCCTTTGCCGGGCATAAATCTGGACAAAATGCGGGACAATGACACAAAAACATAAAACTCTCACTGAAGCTACTTTGTGTGTGTTGCTTTTGCCTCAGGACAGCCTCACAAACACATGTCGCAAACAGTAGTTAGTACACAGCCACACAGTAATGGTCTCTGTGCTGCAAAGCTCATTTATATACAAGCAGGCCAAAAAGAAACATTATGTACAAGCATGAAATTGCACAGTTATCTCATCTGATCATCCGTTTGTTATGCTCCGCCAGCAGGCTACTCTATTGTAATGAAGAAGTCCAGAGACTCCATCTCTGATTCTCCCTGTTGTTGTCAGAAGCACATTTTCTCAGAGCGGCAACAGCTGCCAGGTTTTGTGACAGATGCCAGGAGGACTGCAGATAGAGCGAGACAGAGAGGAAGATTGAGCGTTTTAAATCACAGCTCCTCACTCTGCTCCCTTCCCTGTGGTTTCGAATCAATCCAAAATGCTGCTCTCACCTGCTGTTTACCAGATCGGCACACAGCACCACATGCAATGAGAACATGCACTTAAAAGTAACATAAACCCAAGGAGAAGAACAGACCAGGAAAAACATTAATCCCACATTCCTTTCTGTAACCATGTAAAAGGTGATCAGTTACACAATAATCCCCGAAGCTACAGTTTCACTTGTAGTGCAAGGAGATATGTGATATGGCCGACTGTGGATTATGCAGGGTGCAAAAGGCTTCCTTACGTTTCTCTGATGGATGTGCATTCTTGCAGCATCGTGATCACTTTGTGTAGCCTACAATTTTATTTAAAGGTCCACTGTGTGGGATTTAGGGGGATCTATTTGTAGAACATGGCAGAAATGGAATCAAATATTCATAAGTATGTTTTCAATGGTGTACAATCATCTGAAAATAGGGGTTTCTGTGTTTTAATTAGCCTAAATTAGAAGGAGCCTTTTATATCCAGAGAGTTAGCAGGTTCCCCTCTATGGAGTCCGCCGTGTTTCTACAGTATCCCAGAATGGACAAAACAAACATCATCTTCGAAGATGGGTTTTTGCGTTTGTTGCGAGTTTCGCGGCCGGTGTAGGTTAGCACAGTTTTTTTTCTCATGCGTGCAAGGGGAGGGGGAGCAGTTGCATGCAATCTGCAACTTGACCACTAGATGCCCCTGTACCTCACACACCAAACCTTTACAGTCTTAAGCCATACTAGCTCTGAGTGACTTTACTTGAGCACAACAGTGTTTTGAGCTAACTGCTCAAATCAACATGCAAACATGTTCACAGTGATAATGCTAGCATGATAATGTTTAGCAGATATAATGTTTAGCATGCTGACATTAGGTAATTAGCACTGTGACGACCCCTCTATGCCAATAGGCATGTGCTGGCTTGCAGGTCTCCCTTTTCTCTTGCAGGCTTTGGTTGAGGCGGCGTCACCATCAGATGATGACCTGGGCCCAGTGCAGCCTTCATCATAAACCCCCTTCTCCATACAAACGCTCTCTCACTTCAACTTGTCACTTCACCCCTGCGGACAAGGTGGTGAGGCTGCTCTTTTTGCTTTTTTCAATGCACTCACACATGCCCCCATACACGCCTACACTTCTGACCACTAATACTGACCTTTGCATTATTTGTTACTCATTTTGTTTGGGAATAAAGTTAATGTTATTTTGTAACAACCACATCTCCACTCCCAATTTTGTTGCAGCCTAAGAGCCGGGTGGGAACAGCACTAAATGCTAAATACAGCTAAGGATCATAAGAATGTAATTTAACATGTAGCCTATTTGGTCATAAAACAAAGTACTGGATGAAAAAAAGCTCAGAAAATGCAGATTTTCACAATTCATTCTCTGGGGACTGTGCATGCCTGGCCAAAATTTCATGGCAATCCCTCCTATACTTCACAAGATAAATTAAAAAAACCAATACAAACATCATGGTGGCTTTTGTGGTCAAGTCAGGGGATCACAAAACTTAGTAGGGTTCCTCCTATGGGGACCCAAGAACAGTAATAAAAAACTTCATGGTTTTCTATTAAATGTTGATGAGATATTCAGCATGGACCCTAAGTGTTTGCAGGTCATGCACCAGAAAAAACGAATTATTATCCAAGTTACTCCTGTTTGCCGGCACTGGCCGTTCCTTTATGTAGTGACATGGTTCTAAGTGTGTGTGTATGTATGTGTGAAAGTGAAGAACAACTTTTACAGGCGCTGGTGAGCGACAGCTGCTCAACAGTATCCTGCCCGCAGTCTAAGCACACAGAACACACGCTCGCACTAGAGCAGCTTTGTTTGCTGACAACGCGGGGGTCTGCACTGCTGACCTCACATCTGTAACCACAGGGCGATAGCAGTGGTAGGACTGCTAGTGTGTGTGTGTGTGTGTGTGTGTGTGTGTGTGTGTGTGTGTCCATACTGCCAAAAACGTTGTCCACATTGTGTTTTTGGAGCTACCACGCCGATCTTCCCCCCTCCTTCCAGCTAAAAAGGGGGTGGTGGGAGGAACCCCTCCACACAAACATACGCTCGCACACACTACACACACAAACTGCCTTCCTGCCAAAACCCCCCTTACCCAAATACAAGACAGTGTGACCCCACCTGGATCAACTCAAACAGAGGGGTCAAACTGTTAATGAGGAGAGGAGGAAGCCTGTTGACTCAGTGCACACTCATCAAACACTACCGCTGTGTGTGAGAGCGTGTGTGTGTAGATGCCAGCTTTCCCCTTACCTCTTCACACTACCCACTAATCAAGGTGTCGTGCTGCCAGACAAGAGGAAACAAAAGTCACTTGCTACTTATTTCACCATATGTTAATTGCCAGGTTATTACGTGTTTAGGAGTTGTCTCCTTTAATCAGAAAGGATGGGAAACATTTGGTTTGAAATAAGGACAAAATTTTGATAATATGCACATGAAGAGGCTACGCCTGCAACCAGTTCATGTGACTATACATGCGGTCTGAAAATAGGGCACAAAAGATAAACTTATTTCACGGTTCTCAAAATATGTAGGGGGATCTTTCATGGAAGAGATGATGTCAAGAATATAAATTGCTAGCATGAGTTACTTTGAACACAGTTTGAAAGCCTCAGGACTTGGACTATTTTCTGATGGATGTCAAGTATTAAAGTTATTTTGACACTTTCACTGTCTTTCATCTCCTTTCATCTCCTCTCCTATCTATTGTCTATTATTAATAGCTTCATTGTCTCATCACGCAGTCTTCTCCTGTGCTGATCCTGCTGGCTTTGCTGTAGGACGAAATGAAAATTACACAGCGTAATCACATTTGGGAAAGCATGAAAAAAAAATCTAGAAATAATAGATGGAAGAAAAGGAGCATTTATATCAGTCTTGTTATGTGCTAAAGCTGTTTCAGTTTGGGTTACTGATGTGTGAGATAATATAAAAACATGAAAAACAACCATTTTCACAAATGAGACCCAAAGCTTTGACCCAACTGATATGGGATTGTTGTGACTGATGCTGATACTAAGATTTAGGGAGTAAGAAAAATCTGATATCTGATACATCTGCTGATATTATATGTGCATAATATTGACTGAATGTGGTTTTCAAATACTTGTGACACAGATATGTAATAGAATCAGGATATCGTTCATTTTAACATCCTTTGTTCCAAACATCAGTGCACTGAACAATAAATACTTCACTTGTAAGTTATTATAGAATGGACTGCTCTTTACTCAACAATTATGTAATTAAACTATTTTAAATAACTATTTTCAGCATTTTTTATGGTCTTAAAAAAGATATTTTAATATTTGTGTATTTCGGAGTACACATACACCAATACTGATAAATCTGCAATAGGGCATCATCGGCCTATAATATCGGCAAAACCAAGTATAGGTCAGGCCCTACTTAAAGCCGTTGAATGTGCAAAACAACATTACAAAGTAACTTTTTTACCACTATTTTAAGCTATAACCAGAAATCTTAAAATGATCGGGATTGAAACAGAAACAGCTGAAAAAGTGACGAAACTGACAACACAAACTTGATTGGCAAAGCCAACAAGGAACAAGAAGAAAAATATCGTGGAGCAGGCCTGGACATGACATAATCTCACTGTCTTGTCGTCTCTGGGAAGAACAAGTGTTTTTTTGTTTTGTTTTGTTTTGATTTTTACAGTTTTCACCACAGACATTAAGGCATTACAGGGACCTTACATCTACAAAGATTCAACTAATCTCCCACCAAGCCCCTTCATTAACCACTCAAACACTCCCACAGGCAAAATAATGTGAAAGATAAACTTCCGTCGAGGCGAAAGACTTTCTATAAATGCACTTGCCCTGGATTACAGTGAATTGCAGTGTGCAACTTTCCACTGTAGATGACTAAGCAAGATTATCACAAAACCTGGGCAGCGTGTCAAAACACTCTCATAGGGATGGTGATGTGAGGTAGGAGCAGAGAAAAGGGAGAATAGAGAGATAAAGGTCTGGGAGGAGATCAAGGGAGTAGGAGAGTCTTTACAGCTGGTCACATAAAAGTATTTTCTATCAAACTGACAAAGATATATAATGGTGATATTTTTACGATCCTTGGAGGTTGTTTGTCTCACCCTGAATGCCATAGGTCAAAGTCCACCAACATTTAGTCCTATGCATGAGTTGTTTGGACTGAAAGGTGGAGCTAAGAAGAAGCAAGGAGAGAGCAGAGATAGAGATAGAAAAGAATGCAGATGGTGTTAAAGCAAAGCAAGACTGGACCTCCCCTGATAGTGAGAGTGACCCTTCCTGAGGGTCAGTGACCCCAGGCCTTAAAAATAGCCCCTGGGGGAGTCATGAACAGCGCTGGCAGGGGTGATTAACAACGTACATGGCTGACAGGCATCAAGGGCACCACCAATGCACTTAAGGAATGCTCAACATGACCACACAGCTTTGACACACACATGTACTGTCAGTGCCTACAAATAAATTTTCTGGCAAATTCACCATCTAGTTTTTGAAGACATTAAATGACAAAAGTCTAGTGATTCGTCTGTTATTGACCTTTTTCCTCAGATTATTATTTCATTATAGATCATGTTTTTTGTCTCTATACGTCATCCCCTTTTTTCAAATCAACACATGCAGCTTTTCCACTCAAAGCTTAATTGGATCGAATGTCCTGAACCCTTATCTCTTGCTTCTCAGCATGCCATTACTTAATGAATAATTGGGATCAAGATTTTCACATCATTAATTCTGCTTAGTCCATGGGTCAAAAGCCTGATGGTCCCCTGGCATTTTCTTTGAACCACTCTGGATGTGAGCATTTGTTATGCTTATTTATCTATGTGTGCTTATATAGGTGTGTTTGTGTGTATTTCAGCGTGCAATCAAGTGTGTGCGATGCGTAGGCGGCCAGGCCAGCCCCAGTGTGCTTCACACTCCGCTGAGTCTTGTGTGGGAGTTATCACACAAGCCCAATTAGCATGACAATTAATTACTGTTTCCTTGGTCCCCTCCCCCGGCTAAGCAACTCATTAAATTAAATCAACACACTGGTCTTTCCACTGAAAACAATGCTTTCAGGGAGTAATAATCAACGCCTGGCGCTTGCTGTTTGTGTGCTCTGGGTATTACTTTTCATAGGGTGGTCAACCATAACACTGGAGTCTTTTGAAAGCTCAGGGAAATGTTAACTTCAAACATCAACAGAGGAATTGCTTCTGGGGCTAGAGGGAGAGAGACGGAGGAGAAAGGAAAGGGAAGATAATTGAGAAAGTGAGAGATAAAGACACAAAGTAATATACACGGGAGAACACTGAGAACATCAAATGGAAAAAGAGATGAAGGTCTGCCTGCTGTATGTGGCGCATGTGATAACCAGCTGTTTGTAGCACCACACACACTGTCTTCTGAAACAGCTTGCACAGTGTACAGTATGTCAGCTACAAGGATCCGAACACTGGGGCAATGTCAGGGAAAGCGTGCCGAATCTGCACACCTGCCCTTAAAGAATGGAATATAATATCCTGCGCGGGCGTCGGTGCAGTTCAGGAATTCAAGGGCGAGAAGAAAATAATGATAACTATCAGTGTCATGGCCACGCAGCGAGAATAAAGGAAAACAGATCAGAGGGTTCTCAGTGTTTCAGCAACATGACCCACTAACTCCACTTCAACTCATACAAAACATTTTTATTGGAATGCGATTTGTTGCACAACTGTCATGTTCTTCACGCCATATTTTAAGTGAATTTGACATTTAATGCTTAGAGTTCTGTATCTGTTGGCAATTTTGTAAAGTATCTTGTGCCTCCAACGGACACAAGTCTTTCCGAGCAGGTATTACAAAAAGTAAATCCTTTTGTTAATGCGGCGGTAATTGTGGGTCCCTTTCATGTGCTGTGTGAAGAAAAAACAGCAACATAAAAACAAAGCATATTTCTGCTAAGCCTTGGATTTCCAGATTCTCCATGCAGTGTATGCCTTCATGGCCATGTGGTGGATGATTGTTTTACACTATTGTGTGTATGTGTGAGTGAACTGGCATTCCAGAGTGTTTTAATCAGGCGCAACTGAAAGGACAGATGTTGTTTTGGATATAAGCGAGCTTCCTTCTAACTGAGCGCTCAGTGTTTTGAGCTTGGTACATACTTGCAGTCCAGGATGCGAGTTTGACAGAGAAAATGGTCTTGGAAGACGAGCAAACTGCATCTTTGTTAAATCCCTGTTCACTGCTGTGCTTGAAAGGAGTCAGAACAGGGTATAAAGTGCACGTTTGTTTGTTTGTGTGAGCGAGCCCACAGGTGCAGACAGTGGAGACGTGTTTCACACTGTGGATGGAAGTCATGAGACTCGGCTGGCAGCTGGGTTGGTGTCATGGTGGCAGTGCCAGGCTGATGGGTAATGTTGAGTGTATCATCGCACTGTGTACTGGAGCTTTGCATGTACTGGGGCAGACGTGAGCAATCCAGAATCAACCAGTACTGTTACTACATACTGGTACTTGAAATTTACTTTTGAATATCTATCTTTCATTTTTTTTTTTTGGCCACAAAACACTGTTTTGTTAAAAATCTTGAACATTTTGCCAGTGTTTTCCAGCTTTCAAAGAACTTTCAAATTGTTGCTTTCTCTTTCTAACTTTGTTTCCTCAAAGTATGTCTATCAAGAAAGAGGGAGTACAATGGAACATATTGGTGCCCCCTACTGTTGTCAAATACACTTACAAACCTCAAAGCACAAGCCCTACTTGCATAAGGACACTAAGCTGCCTGTTATATCCTCCTGCACATCCTGTCACGTCAAGTCAGCCGCTCTGCCATATGTTAGCCTCTGAGCAAGATACAGTAAAATAAGCCCGGCCTCGCCGTTATTAATGACCATGTGTGCTCTAAACACATAATTATCCTCTTGCAGTTTCGACTCGAGCTCTGTTTTATAGTGCATGCTTCAGATTTATAGGACACAAAACCACTCACAGAAAGACAGGAATGCATGCACAGTCAAACTAACACACTCACACATACAGAGATAAGGTAGCTTTGCATTTACGGTACAGTTTAAAGCCAACAAGACAGTAGCCAGTGGGGCTCAATAAAGATTTTATGGGGTCTACCTAAACACTCTCACCTGTTATCCCAGTTAACATGCAGCAAGAAGCTGGGATTAAAAATATTGCTCATATCTGACCATATTTTGGTACTTTTAACGGATGCTTTTGCAATGTCGGATTCTTTTTTATTTAGCTGTAATCAAAAGCTAGTTGAGCATTTGATAGGTGGTCACCCTAACCAGTGGAAACCAAAAACAAACAACACTCAGTTCCAATAGAAGCAGAGAGAGACTCTCTCATGGAGAGTGATGTGAGAGAAAATTGCCGTTGTAGAGATGCCACATTATCCCTGGCACACATACATAAACAGATCAGGAAATATAGAGCACACGGGACACAGGATTGGGAAGTGCATGCAAACTGCAAATCAATTCTTAAAGTACCTCAAGTCCACATTTATAAGCTTTTCATGCAAAATAGAGAGCCATGCATCATGACTACTTACACCTTCACTTCCCTGCACTTTCATATCACACTGCCTGCAGCAAAGGCTGCAGACACGGCTGACATTTGGTTATGTATTAGATGTTATAATAACTTGTTCCTCCGCCATCCCTGGGCTGCTCTGTGGTACGGCCTTCTGTAATTACTGTCAGCATTCACCCAGCCATCGTATATCTCACACATAAACCGTGACACTCGATCTGTCACACATACTTGGCCATTTGCACATTAGAGACAAATAAACGGCCATGTGAAAATACATGCTGACATGCGAAAAAATCTCCCTTTGACTCAAAATGATGGTGGATAAATATCAAAACCTCAATGCAGAGGGATTTTCAACACTAACATATTATTCACTCAAATCCCAATGCACCAGTCTGTTGTTAGAGATACTGGTAAAGATTGGGCCAGCACCAGAGTGAAATAGTTTCCCAATGCTATAATTGAATTTCAAGAGCCAAAAAGGATTTAAAACATCTAGAATACAATCTGTGGCTCTGTTTATTTCATTTTTATAGCTATAAATTCCTTGGCGCAGAGCCTATCAGTCCACTAAACTGCATGGAAATCCATTTTCAGATATCCTGCTGACAAAGACACAGACGAGGAATCTAAACAACTGCGAGGAAATCCATCTTTTAACAATGGTTGATTTACATTGTGTCCAGTAACCACAAATACATTTAAAAAATAAATAAATCTCAAGTTTGTAAAAATAGCTCTAGATTTCAGGTACTCCAGACTAAATTGTTGATGTGCTTTGGCACTGTGCTCCGGATTTCACTGCGGTCCGACAGCATGTACTGTATGTGGCTTGGCCAGAACACTATATATAAGACCTCCATGCTGACATCATTACCGAGTTTGGTCCAGAGTCCAACCTTGACCCCATCATATTCAGCTCTTCACATTCCCTTCCTAATAATTTATTATTTTTACTTGTACATCCTCACTACCCTTTCCACACGCATGACTTTCTGACATCACAGTGTGACATGGTATCTTTTGCTTGTGCATCTTTGTGAATTTTGGTGATTGTCTTGTCCAAACAGTTCAGATCGGGTTTATCCCAGCTCCCTGTTTCTTTATTCAAGTTTCAATTGCTATATTTATTTTGCTGCAATGGTTCCTAACAGTACGACGTTCAGAGAATAATCCTCCTTAACTACCATCTCTCTGCATATTATGTGTGCATATTCAAAACAGGGCCCTACTGATACATCCGTTTGCTGTTATTGGCCTATTGCAGATACATTGGTTTTGGCATGTTCTCCAATGTGAGTCAATTTAAGCAGTTTTTTAAGGCCAGAAAAATGCTTGGACTAGTGATTTGAAATGGTGTAATTACGTAGATTATCCAGCAGAAGGTGGTTTGTTATTTAATAACTAATAAGTGTTTACTGCTCAGTGCACTGATGTTAGTAATTAAGTTTGTTAAGATGTTCGATATCTGGCCTCTATTACATATCCTTGTCACAGATATTTTACAACCACATTCAGCTGATAACATCGGCCGATATATGGGATAGTGGAGTTTTCTTGCTCCCTGATATTGGTATCGGCCCCAAAAATCTCATAACAGTTGAAATCTATCTCAAAAATTAATTATCAACACAACTGATACAAGAAAACAGCACAGATGACTGGCAGGCTGGACAATCAATCAGCTGCTCTGCCCGTCTCATTTAACCCACACACCCCAGCCCCCCAAAACCCTCTCTGGCTGCTGTGTGTGTGTGTGTAGTCCCATTCTGTCTGTCTGTCGGTCTGGCTGTCTACAGGAAAGTCAACCACACAACACACAAACATAGTGCAAACTCAGCTCAACCACTGTAGCCCTCCACTTTCACAGGAATTTCCCCCCATTTTAGCCCAGAGGATCCTGCTTACTCAGGCAAAATATGAACCCAGCGACAGCAACGGGCCACAAATCACAAAACAAAACAAAACTTGCATATTATTTTCCTAATTACTCAAACAGGTTTACATGGGGGCATACAAGATCCTGGTAGAACTCCAGGACTGGGCTCTCAAGCACATAAATGGATGCACATACGAACAGAAGGAGATGTTTCTGTCAATGAAATCTTGTTCTGTTTTTATAATCTGCAGTTGTCCATACCAGTGTTGATGATTGCACCTACACTAGATTCAGGGTCTGACCAAAGCTTCTGGAGGACAAAAAACACCCTATTCTGCCCTGATCCCTTGCCATCTCCCAACAGGAGGAGAGCAGAGTTTATTTTTCAAACTTTTGGTATAAAAAAAAGGATTTATCTTTACTTCAGCCTCCAAATAATCCGGTGTTAAAACTCCATGCATGCAACAAAAGACAAATACCTTTCTGTGTGTGAGTGAGTGGGAAGTGAGGGGATGATGACAACCCCCATAAAATATAACGACAGACACATGAATATTTGTTCAAAAACCTCAGTAGACACTCGGGATGTCAAAAAATTACATGTTGTACAGCCCTCAGGGCAGAGTATCAAATGTTTATAAATCAGTGCTAATGAGATAAGTTATGACACTGAAGCACAGCTTTTCTCAAAAGGAGCTAAACTTCACATAGACAAAATAATCACTTAACAAAAGCAACTAAAAGAACTCTCAAGAAACACAACCTGGAATTTACAACCTTTTTATTTTAATCAAGAACTATTAATATATAAACCATTTGAAAGCCAGTTCTAAGGACCCATTCAGGTACCAAGAAAGTATTCTGATTCAATACCTAAACTGGTTATAACTCTAATATATCTATGTGAAACATTTAAGCCATATATCAGGGATGCGTCCTGTTGTGTCTCTGTGCTGTAATTGGCTGACTCATAACCTTTGAGGTGGTAGAAGGTTTCAGAGGGTACCGTGACGATGCTCTGATGCTTGGCATCAGCCTTGGTGATGGTTGCTCCGGCTTGACAAGACCTCATTAAAGGCTGGTGGGGAGTCCTGTCTGAAATCTCTGGTCCAGATGGTCACTCAGAACCAATTAACACACCTTTCTGACTCACTCTCACTGACCCGATCCCTCTGCTGCTCCGCTGCTTGTGTCCTGACAGAACATATCAGTGATGTGTGCCAACATGTGAGCACACACCCCAAACACACACCACATTTGGGCTGACAGAAAAAAACAAAAACAAAAACAAAAAAAACAAATGGAGCAGTCGGCGGTCATTAGCTTTGTGTGTTTAATGACTGTCCTTCCAGTCTGGGTTAGAGGCCGGCCAATGCACCAGTAATGAGTCTGCTCCACTGCCCCCTCACCCTTCTGGAAGAGCGAGGCTTCTTTGGAGCCAAGACGACTCAGCAGGACGAGAAGCAGTGGAAAGGTTAATGGGCCCAGTGAGATAAAATGCAGGTTGAGTAAAACTGAGTTTGGGATACAGATGGTCTTGCCTGAGGTAAGGACACGTTCCAAAAGAGGAGATTCCATGTCTGAATATAGACTGCATGTGTCCTCATTTGGCCTGATTCAGCGCATTATAACACAATTTTTCATCAAGGTATTCTTGGTGCTCAAACAAGAAACAAAAATAGATATTGAAAGACATTTCTCATTAGCTATTTTGTATTATTATGACTATTTGATTAATCTATGAATCTATATCACGGAAAAAAGGCCCTCTATAATTTCTTTAAGCTCAACTTGATGTTTCGAAATAATTACTCTGATCAACCATTTGAATCTCAAGATATTGAAACCACATAAATATTAACCTGGAAAAACTGAGATCTGCAACCAAACATTTTTTAACATTAAATTAAAATAAATAAAAGTTACCACAAACACTTTCTACAAGCATTAACTGCTAAAAACTATAACTGCTAGACATTGAGTATCAAATTTTGTTGTCTTCATTAGGGCCTGCTAGATTTATCAGTTTGGCGATATTATTGGGCAATATTGGCCTATTGCAGATATATTGGTATCAGCATATGTTTTTTTTAATATGCACTGATATAACAACTGTTTTTTATGGCCTGGAAAAATGCTTGGACTATTGATTTAGTATGGTGTGATTATTTAGTTTGCCCAGCAGAGGACATTCTATAATATAGCTACAGTGAAGTGTTCAGTTCAGTACACTGATGTTTGGAACAAAGTTTGT
>JAQLOL010000010.1:14179915-14193145 GCA_029783665.1 Naso thynnoides
GTGAAGTGTTCAGTTCAGTACACTGATGTTTGGAACAAAGTTTGTTAAAATTTAAGATATCTGCCTCAATTACATATCTTTGTCAAGTATTTGATAACCACATTTCTAAGTATAGAATTTTGACTGATATAAACATTTTTTTGCACTCTACTATCTGTATTGGCATTGACTCCAAAATCCCATATAGGTGGGCCCTGGTGTTAATCAGACAGATACAGATAGAGAAAATGATCAGGGATGGTCAGAGGGATAAAGACAAGCTAGAAGTCCCTGGAGGACTCACAGACAGACATTTACAAACAGTCACAGAAGGCTTGTGTTGTTCCAGGAGTGCACTGCTGCAGGGGTTTGGTGCTGAGCCCATGCTGGCAGAAAGGAAATCCATATCCTGTGGTGCAGCACTGGCATTTAGCCACACCAGTATAGTATTTACCTTCCATCTGATCATGGCTCTCCTTCTCCTGCTCATCTCATTAATTCAACATCAGAGTGAATGCATGAATGAATTTATTGCATCGACTATTCACCCGCACTGCCCACACCCCATGAGACCACTGTGTCTCAGACCACTCAGCGAAAGAAAACATCTCAGGTTTTAATTAATTTCTCTCTCCTCTTCACTCTATATGCACTCTTTCCCTTCTCATCTAGTCAAAAGTCTGGAATACATTGAGAGACAGCTGCAAGACGATCTGGTCTTGATGATCTCAGAGCAGAAAAAATATGAGCACATATGGCTTATAAAGCGCAGACTTAAGATTTGAGTATAACAATTTAAAGCTCTCTTTATCATATCTGGAAGGGATTTAAAAACCAAATTCTGAGCTGGGGAGGGGTATTTCCAAAGGGTGTGTGTGTGTGTGTGTGTGTGTGTGTATGTGTGTTGTAGGAGGGAATCTTACCTCTCTGGCTCTGGTCCCAGAGTCTGATGGGTTGGGGGAGCTGGGCATGTGAAGCATATGTAGAATAATGATTGGTGTGGACCGACCAAAATACCATAGCTCAAATGAAACTCATGTTTTAGTTCACATAGTCAGTACTCATGTACATAACGTAAGGTTTTAGGCAATGCAACATTGCTTCAATCAATTGTCAGTCAAAGAAATAAACAAAAGCCATAACTCAAGCCACATTTGTCAGGATAAAACCAAATCTATATGACATAAATGCACCTGGTAATATAAAGATGACATATGATTTCAGCTTAGACATCACAAGGCTGCTCTGTCAAACTTCTGATCCTCAGTAAACCCCCCTACAGGCAGACGCACCCACACCTACTCAAACGCTCATCATGTGTTTTACTGTGATACTGCCTCTGACATAAATATCAAAGCTGGGTGAAATGTGTGGCAGGCAAAGGCTTTACTCACCGTAAACTGAAGCCCAACAAGATCTACAGTGGTAAAGCTAACGAGAACAGAGGCACGAACGCATCTTCGTTCTACACTTTGAGTCAGACTGAAATTTAACTGTGGCTGGATCAGTCTGCCCAGCTTAGATACTGTCTAGTTCCACGGCTTAGTTAGCTCAGTCATAACCTCAACCAGAATTCTGATGCAGTCTCTGCACAAGCGCCTGGCATCTGAAAGCAGGACATGTGGTGGAAACATGTTTACAGCTGCAGCTCTGGTTTTAGACAAGATGTGAGGGCACGATGAATATATGGTCACTGTCAGTGAATAAAAAAATGGGGGAAAAAAGTTAGAAATCATAAATGTTTTAGACTTGGATGTAACATAATGACAGGAAGCGATAGGGGCATGAAAGATAACACTGATAAAAAAATGGGCAGAGAAGACAAACTCAACCTACAAGAGAACGTTTCATGGATCCAGGGGGCAGGACAGGAGGGACAGGGCAGGACAGGACAGGGGTTTTACCATCCACAGCTGGAGCAACAGCTCCCCCTGGGGCCAAGCAGCAATAACACATGAGACCTGGCCCACAACATTTGCCACAGAGTACTGAATCTTTGGTGGGGTGCCCAAAAAGAAAAAGCAAACCACTGTCATGAACTCATGAATGTCAGTATGGTAATTTTGCTCACAGGGAAGCACAGAAAAACTTCTCCATTTTCTTAAAAACTGCCCAGAAGTATTCTAACTGGTTTAAGAAGGACCCCCACCTTCTAGAATGACAACAAATCAATGGGTGACATTCTCAAGATGATTTTAGGTTTAAAGAACTGTATTAAAATGGACCATCCATGTTTGTTAACTACCAGAAACTTGCACATTAATCCTCTCCCACACTCAGAACACACTGTTTTCACTTCAGCACTTTTATGTTTTCACCAACCTTTCCTTTTACAACAGCCATTAAACACCCACCTTTGAGTGAGACATTAATGTGGTGTGAATCCAGGGAAGAAAAATAATTCACCCTGTGATTCATTACTGGCTCTTGATCCCTTAACACCTCATAAGAGTTCACTACTTATACACACAAGAACAGATTCTTGCACATAACAGCACACGACTTTGCACATGCCTATGCCTACAACACAGACGCAGTACAAGCATTCTTAATCTTTATCCATGTGGCTGGTGCTTTTATGATTTTTTTCCCATCCATGGCCCATTGCACAGCTGTTTTGGGAAGAGGTAACCATTCATTTATGGATCCAGTGTTACTTGACATAGAGGAAAAGGCTGGAGAGAACTCTGACAAACTGGAAAGAGGCCACTATCCTGAGGACAGAGGGGAGAGCCATAATGTCACCACAATGCTGTGACTTCAGTATGTCAAAATGCAGCATCGAACTGGTTTGAATATCAGCACCAATACACTGATGCCAACAACAGACCAGAGCGCGGACATAAAGCCACAGGTCACATGCTCAAAACGCCACATGCCTTAAATTTAAACTCTGGCCTTAGTTACAGGAAATACTACAGCTACACCCTATTTAAATTACAGCATACAAAAAACTGACCATTTCATAACTTTCACAACTGAAAGGTGAAGCACTGAATGAATACAAACATTGTTTGCACTCAATGTTTTTGTTGCAAAGATTAAATTAATGCATCATCAAGTCCTGGAAGAAAGTGCTTCAATTAAAACATGGAATCCTTTGCCATCAGTCAAAGGATTCCATGTTTGTATCATATCTGATAAGTATTTTAACGCCAAAATGTGCAAAAAAATAAATGTCAGGCTTGGTTGCATGCTAGAAAGTTCATTATTACCCATCAAATTCATAAAATAAGACCATAAATAATGAAGATAGTATTATATTCCCATGAAATTTCAACATACATTTGTACCGCTGGAAAAGTGTGGTACGTCACCCCTCGTCTGTGGGCAGAGCAAGACAGAGACAGTGCTCTACAGCACCTCTAGTGGTTAAATGCTCCATAGTGAAACTCTAATTTAATCCGGAATTATCCGCTAAGCATTCCCTGCTCTCTGCTTTGTTATGTTAGAAAGTGTATGGTGTGCGGGACTGTGCATGTGCACATGTCAGAGGTCTTTGTCATGCTGTGTGCTGCATGACTGGTGATGCCTGTTAGGGATCAGAAGGTGGGCTTTACGGGGGTCATGACAGCTTTAGTTGTGAGTGCAGATACTGAGTGTGAGAAAGTCCTGCCGGTGAATGCTGGCTGCAGCTGATATGGGTCTTGTGGGACTTCCCCTCTGCTGAGATCATCCCATCTGCACTCCAGCACTCATACATCACTGCTGACATCACCGCTGAGCCAAGCCAAATCGTTGCCATTGGCAACACAAACAGAAAAAAGCATTTAAGAGTGGACAACTGGTGTTTTGAGAGATCATGAAACTTTATTGGTATTTTATTGGGAATAGAGTGCTGTTCTATACACCGTCGCTCAGAAAGGTAATCATCCAGAAACACTTCTGTATAATGTTTAAATATTAGCTCTGTTGCACAAATTTGCATGTGTTCTGTGTATTTACAACAGATGAACTCCATAACAGGATAGTTAAATTATAAGAACGGGTAAAATATGGGGATGTGGGCTGACAGCAAAGCATGAGATTAACCTACAGAGTGCTAATCACAGTGTTTGATGTGCGCCTGCATGTGTGCCTGCGTGTTGACATGTACGTGTGGGTATGCTTACAGCCTTTCCTGTCCCCCTGCTGTGCCAGTCAATGCTTGGTATCCTGGGAAGTGGGGCGGCGGTGCCAGCAGTAATCAGAGCTCTTTGTATCCACACACACAGTCGAGCTATAATCACAGAATGTTCTTTTTTCCACCAATAATAGCGGTAATCCTCTCATCTCAATATGATTTGTAACCTGTGACACGCTTGAAACTCGGATTTTGTTGGAGATTTATACAGTGGCTGCCCTCTGACTTGTTTCAAAATAGATTTTTTAAGCCATTTTCTAGAGGAAAAGCAAAACCACTGAGAATTACACTGACGTCAGACCTAATAATGTTGAGGAAAAATGACTGCAGACGGGTGGTGATAATCCTGAGGAACAAATTTCTGTATGTGCTGCCCTTCAAATGCTATTTACAAAGAATCAAGCATGCAAGACACTGCACCTGTATGTGTATTCATGTCTGTATGCACCTAGCACATACTTCTATACAGATATACATACATAAATACCAGGAATGCACACATTTTCTGTTAGATTTATGTCACAAAATAGGAAACATATCAAAAATCAGTGTAATGGTCAAAGCAATATTATGGGTTCCCCAGTACATAAGGTCTTATCGCCTTTATGTCTAAATATGTCAAAAATTATTTTGTTTTTAGGTAATGAAAAATCACTGGAAATTGTTAATTGAAAAAAAGTCATTTGCACACGGATGCATAACTTGCAAGAGAGACACAAGATGACAATAAAAAAAACTGGACCCGACTGATATCGGATTTTTGAGGTCGATATCGTTACCGATATTAGGGAACAAGAAAAATTTAATATCTGTTATATTGGCAGATAATATATAACATATAGGCTTAATGCGGTTATCAAATTCTTGTGACAAAGATATGTATTGGAGGCAGGATATCTTACATTTTAAACAAATTTTATTCCAAGCATCAGTGCACTGAACAGTAAATACTTTACTTATTAGTATTAAATAAAAGACTGCCCTCTGCTGGACAAATTTCAAAATTACACCATTTTATATCGCTAATCCAAGCATTTTATTAATTTTGGTGCATATCTGAGAACATTTATTCGGTTACCAGTATAACTTTGATTTGCTAATATTGGTAGATAATATTAGCCAACTGATTATATTGGGCAGACCATTATGAAAATGGCTAAAAATAGAGACGCATGAGTTCTGCAGACAGGATGAGAGTTATTCAATACCGAAAAACTTGCAGATCCTCTACTTCTACACACTCTGCAGACTGTACTATTGTTACTGACCCATCAAAAGCAAACAGGCTGTAGACAGACTAGGCTTTGAGCGAACTGCACATCATTCGAAATGACAACCACACTATGGGTGCCACTGGCACGCCCACACAACCCACACACACACCACTGAAAAAATGTAATTCCTCATATTCTTAAAAATAAATTATATTTTGCAAATAACATGCCTGTCAGCAGCAGCAGCAACAACAGCACAGAAAAGCCCACTACCATGGTTCATTTTGCAAATACTTGCCCTACTTGACTTCATTCCAGTGCTGACATTGTGATTGAATTTGCACCCAGTCCAGTTAAGAAGCAGATTATGTGGACAGTTGCCTCCAACCCACGCTTTGAGTGAAGCTATATGTTTGTGTCCATCAGTCTGTCATGACATATGAAATGTCTTGGATTCTGCATTGGGAGTGGGACCACATATACAAATATGTCTAACAGGGGAATGCCTCGCTGTAATTAGAACCAACTGTACTGATGTAGAACCGTGAGGCAGAAGTCTTGTGAAACTAGAACATTCGGCAAGAAACGAAGCCTTTAACACAGCCAAAAAACTGACATGATGCGTCCATTTTTGCTTCTTTTCAACACGCATGATAAAGCATCTACCTGTATTTCTTTGTGTGCAGGCCTACAGACCACCCCCCACCCCAGGTGCTGCAATCTGCCTTGTGGTGTGTGAACTGACTTTGACAAATCTTTAATTTGAGGGAATGGAGATGTGCACGAGGCGGCGTGCATGTGTGCTGAGATAAGAGCGGAGACATGAAAAGCACGGGTCGGGGATCAAATACGAGAGACAGATAAGCTCAGGGTGCTGCTCTGAAGACTCATCTGTTGTGAAATAAAAGAGGCGGGAGGAACGAGAAACGTGAGGAGCGAAGAGAAGGAGAGGGGGATCAGTAAAACCCATCTAGAATCCTCACATGTGAATTCAGTCCAGCCCACAAAGCTCCTAACACATATAGATACAGAATCTTATAAAATAAATACTCCAGATGGTTGCAATATAGCGTACTTTGATTCATCAGTACGACTGGATGACACATTGATGTGTTCAACCTATTTTTCTTTTTTTTTCTGTACACTGATTGATATTTTGCTTCAGGTTAGTATTTTTGTAGGAATGTATAAATTTAATGGCCAAACATTTAGACCTTACAACAAATAAATGCATTGTGAGGGTTAGAATGACCTTTTGGTTTAGAAACAATGCCTTGCTCTCCCTTCCACACTCATTTCCATTCATTCATACATTGATTTTGTCCCGCTGTGGTGCTTTCTTTGTCATCATTCACGGTCTTGGTACTGTTCCACCTCTGTCTGGTTCCCTATTTGACATTGTTGCATTGACATCACTGCTGACAGAATGTTATTACGCCGAGCAAAACAAACTAGGGCTTTGTTACCCAGCTGAACACATTTCACTCTCCTGCGCTCTAATTTGTTGGCCGGCACATATCCTGTACAGTATAGCGCTTCTTGTGCCAGATGACACTACCTCATTGGTTGCAGTGCTTGCTCTGCCTAGTGACATGCTGATGTAATGTAAGACTTGCTATTTTGGCTGATGCCAGACCAGTTAGTTGGCTAGCACATTCTCTTTTGTGAGATATCCCTATTATGTTACTCTCTGAAATTTTTCATTTCCATAGACACCTAAAATGAAAAGTTTGAACTGTTTATGCAAAGTAACTGCATTAAAACTGAGGCTATTCTGACTGTAAACCAGTTCAGCGGTGACCTCAGTCAAACTCATGCCACCTGCAATCTAACATCATCGCTGCTCGCCTATAAATTACACAGATGCGGGCTTAGCTTATAACAGCCAGAAATAAACTGAAAAGTGGCGGTACAGGCAGACATGGACCAGCTGCGCTGACAGAGGGAGATGGCTGAATAACACATGCACATATGGCAGAAACTGCACAGTCAAATAGTTCCTGGGAGGCTGAGGAGGAAGTGAAGGCTCGTGTTTTATCACTGTCCCAATCACTCCCCCTCTCACAACTGTGCTGCACAAGAAAAGAAAAAAGCAGTTGTGAGCGAGACTTTCACCTCCATCCACGCTGCCTCACCTATTGCTTAACACCAGTGATGACAACACACACCTGTTGCCATAGTGCATAGCCCCACCCTGTTATGGATAAATAGGCAAAGGAATGGCTGCCCAGCTCTGGCAGAGCGACGCGACTGCAGCTGGCATGTACGGTTTCATCTGGCAAAGATCGCAAAAAAGCATCGAGGAGTAAATCCAATTCATGCCAAGTGATTCTCTTTTAAGTGGAGCTTTCGTTACGGTTTCAACTTCAGGGTCTCATCAGAGTCCAGATGGACTGACACTCACTGATGAGTTGAAAGGTAGGAGAGTAAAGAGACTGACAGAGAACAGGACTCCATTTGACAGCTAAAGCCTTATTCAAGTATTCCTTTTGAAAACCTGACATGCTAAGGCCAAAGCCCTCACAGCTAAATACTGGAGCGGCATGAAATATGAGTCAGTTCACCGGGTTTTTTCAGGCTCCCCTGTCACTATCTTCTGTTAGAGTCTGTCTGATCATGTGCAATTACATGCATTTAAAAATGTGCGCATGTATGTTCATTGGTGTATTTATGTAGCTTGGGAACAGATCCATCCATTGAGATTTTGGTTTATTTGTGCAAACACATGGGTATGGATCCCTTCTGATGCACACAGATTTTTTAGCCGTCCTGGCCTCAATGGTTCAATCAGAAACGCTCTTCTGACATGGGGTAGGCACGATATGACACTGACAAAGAAAAGCCCAGATTTGAAAAGCCAAGTCACATGTTTCCCTGCTCTTGTCTGCATTTCTGTCTGGCACAACTCACCAGGCCCACAAAGCTGAGATCGAACTGCCAAACGAGGCAAAGCTGATCAATTACAAAAGGTTTCAAAACAGTTTAGTTGTAACAGTAACCATTTTTGTTCAGCATGTGTCATTCAGTGCTATCTCAAATGTTTCATTACCCTTCCCTCTCCATTTGTTCTTACACTTCTTGAAAATCAAAAATGAACCAAGGGTCACCAGGCCAAATCATGTTTATAGATTGGTCCGGCATGCCACGCTACAATTTGTGCATTATGTGTGCTCAAGTGTGTTATTTTTTGTTTGTGCGTAGGAGGGAATGCTTCCCATCTGTGTATCCGATATTTGTGTTTTCTCTCACACACTGGACCTTCACAATGACATTGTGCAGTTTGTTCTTCCTGCATTTGGGGAAGTCAAGGGAACTTTAACCTAAGCAAACTCCCCTTCCTCCCATTTCTATCCCTCTCTCTTACCCCCACACCTCCCTTCCTCCCTCCATCCGCTCCCTTGTTCTCTGTCAGCTGGTGGGGGGGATCCAGATGTGAAGGGGGACTTGGACAGGAAAAGCTGAGAGAGAGAGAGAGATAGAAATCCACATCCCCCTGGTGACAGACTTCATTGTCCAAGACCTTTTGGACAAGCCTTGAGACACATACACACAAACAATTATGTGCACCAAACAATAGAGTCTCTCTAGACGACAAGACCTGATTGTGCGTGAGTGCGTGTCTAAGTGTGTGTGTATGCATGTGCGTGTTTTTTTGTGCGTGTGTGTGTGTGCATCTGGCGACAAAGCAAATCAATGAACAACATCTTGTAGGAGATTTGGTGTTGATATTTAACTGGCTTTTTTTACGAGGGGTCTTGGCCAGGCGACAGCGTATTGTTCTCATTCAGCGAGCGGAGAGAAGAAAATCAATAAGAACTCGAGAGAGTGACGACAAACTGTGATGCAGCAGTTGCCTCTTTCCCCTTCTGGTTTTCTCTCCCTCGGTCTGGGCTAAATATCTCACATTTAAACCGCTGGATGGGAACGAAGAAGCAAAAATAATTACGTTTGATTGACACACACACATGCGCGCCAAGATGGAAGAGGACAGACAGGTATTAGCAGAGAAATACTCCAGACACAAACAATGGCAAACACATGTACACCACACACACCCACACAGCATGGATCCATGTGTATTAAGTTAATAGAGTGAGTCAGCGAAAAGGGAGTTAGTCAGTCAGAAACAAGAGGAGAGTGAGAGAGGCTCTTACTACCGGAGTGTTTTCCCTGCCAACTAACTTTGTAGAGAAGTTTCGCTGTGTTCTTTTCTTAGAACGCCAACTTTGAAGTCTTGTTCAAACTCCTCTGTGTCACAAATCTACTCAACATTTACCAAACTCAAAAACACAAGGCAAACTCCTGACAGAGCAAACAAATGAATGAGACATTTGATAAAAAGTCAAAATGTCAGTACTCACCACGAGGCAGCTGAAGTCTTTTTCGGTCAAACTTTTGCTGAAGTACTAACAGACTGACTCTTTGAGAATGAGAGCAACAAGTTGTGTACAGTGGAAGAACAATGCATGTCTGCCAGAGCGCAGCAAAGCGTAAGCAACGGAGACACAGAGAAGTCCAGTCATCAGGCAGTTGCTCACATGGGACGGGGAGAAAGGAGGGGAAGGGAGGCATGGATAGCAATAGGATAGGCTACAGTAACTGGGATCTGGCAGGGGGAGGGATCTCATCCTTTGCTCCACATGTCTTGCTCCTTTTCCCCCAGTTCTATCCAAAAATATTTAAGCAAGTCTCGCATTTCTTTACCCCGTTTCGAAATGGGTCAGCCTTCCTCTCCTGGTCCATCCCCCTTTTCCTTTGCTATGTCACTTTTGTCTCTTTTGTTCTTACTGTCTTTCACACACACATACACACACCAAAGCAAACATGTCGCGCCTCTTTGTCTTTTTATATTATTCAGGTCTGAATAGGCTGGCATACTCACTCGAAGGTGTCTCCCTTGAAAAGAGGAATGTGGAGCTCCACCTAGACACACCTAAGTTGTGCAGACATGCTAAAATAAGCTACACATTCACTACAGACATATTCACTTATATATATACGCATATAGAGTGAGCCGGGCTGCAAGAGGGACAATCTCCTATTGATTTCTCTGCAATGGTCATACTGTACATGCAATCATTGAAACAGAGCAGAAAATTACAGGACTGCTCAGGCTTTGGATCCCTTTCTTTCTCTCCCTCTCTAATGTCACTCATTTTTATGCCATTTTTTGCTCAAAGGCCCTAATTCACAAGTGGCCCGGATACCACACTGTACTGGGGGAAATGAAGAAAAGCATGAAGAGAGTCAGAGAAGAGTAACCTGATACAGCTAAAAGCAACAATTATTTGAATGAGTCACTCAGCAGTGAGGTTTGGGGTTTTTTTCTATGTTAATTCAGAAGAAGGAGAGAGTGAGCGACTAAAGCAGCAGAAGAAGAGGAAAATCATCCCATTTTTGGAACGCTGTACCTCCTGAGGACTCCCTGAGGTCGTGGGAGAGGAGGAAGGAGAAATGGAAAAAAAGAAGAAAGAAAGAAAGAGAGGGAAATAGAGGGGAAGTGGAGGACAGACGTGGGTTTGGATTGGTACCAGAGCAACTTCTTCTCCTCAGCCCAAATCCAGCCTGGAGGACATGGCTCACCGAGTCAGACTTGCTGACAAAACCTAATAACACAGGGTACACCACTCTTCCAGACCCTGGGGGTGACGGTGAACAGACATTGACACACTGGCAAATAGGAAACAGATCACTGACACACAAAGCAAACAGCCTAAAGAAACTCGAAAATGCTGCGCAGCCACAACCGAAGCTGACGGGCAACTCCTAAAAAATGTAACTACACATCAGGGATGCAGAGCTATATAGAGACCACAAGAACTCCAATTGGTCCGACTAGGCTGCTTTGTTTTTTTTTTCCCAGTTTCAATGCTGTTGACAGACGAGAAAGTCATGATGTAAGTTGAGGAAATTTCCATTTCCAAGGCCGATCTGTTCTTTGTGCAGTTGTTGCTGCAAGAGTAGGACATGAGAAAAATCTGATTACTTACCCTTTTTAGTTATTATACAAATTTTCAAGCTAGCGCAAAGATAATTCAGTTACAAATGTCTATTCCATTACATCACATTAACAACTGCAGTGGATATTTGCACACACACAGTGCAAAACCTACTCTAATCTAAACTTATATTCATGGCAATTTTACTTCCCTGTGAGTTTCCCTTTTACCTTAACCTGACACCAGACATTAGACCTCACCCCTACCAGCCATTCAAAGAATATAATTTAATCTTAAAAGCCATTCCAGGGTGCTGCAAATGGCACCACAATGGGAAACACTATTTGATTAGAAAAGACTTGCACACACGACTCACACAAATTGATGCAAGTGCCTAGGTGCATAGCTCAAGATGCTGTCATGGCCTTTGTGCAGTGTTCACTACAGCTCCAGCTGTTAAAATGTGTTAGCTTCAAAGTGCAGCAAGATGCTTCACATACAAGCTTCGTCCAAACAGCATGAACACAGTGATATCAGTCCCATGACACCCAAACCGTATATCCCTTGTATAAACTATATTATAGGCGACCTGCATCCTGTTTAGACCCGCCATCACAACATTTAGAGAAGGAAACATAGAGCAATGGTTTGTGTAAACACACCGTAAAGGAATTACAAAAACTTGCTGAAAGAGACTCTTAAGGATGTGCGGTGTGGCCAAAATATATAAACAGGCGTGTATACACACAGATGAGGGAACGCTGAGAAAATGCGGTCAACATTTTTGGTTCAAGTGGCTGGAAAGAGGATTTCCTGTATGTGAGTATTCTTATGTTTCTCAACCTCTGAAAGAAACTGTTTTAGATTCTTTCCATTAAATCATCTGGTTGGGTTCAAATGAGATGTTTCAGGAAACAGTTATGGATTTTTAATCAAGTTCAGTTAAAGTGGAACATGTTATCAAAAGTTGTGGTATACATGCACATGCACTACAATGCCACATACACAGGCAGACACATAAAATGTTTACTCAAGTCGTCTATGCAGCAAGAATGATGATTTCTAGCAGGTACAGAAACATCAAAGAGCTCATGCATTCCTCCATTGCTGCTGCTGAGCAGGCATGAAGGTCACTCTTGTTAGGAGTGAACATAACAAACTTGCAAGCTACATTATCTATCTATTGTATTTTACTCTATGGTTCCTGATTAGCTCCAATATTTAAAAAAAACAACAGCGCAGCGACCTTTTCTACAAAAGCACCAATGTTATTCTAAAGCAAATTGTGACTCATAAGTAAAACAGTTTCTTATTTTGTGAATGCCATTCTTCAGAGTGTTATTATGAGTGTTCTGTTGGGTAAACACTGATACACAACTGTTGTTCTGCTTTGTACATTTTAGCTGTTAGGCTAGAAATTATATTGTTTGTAAAGCCTGAATTTGTTAGTCTGCATCTGGCTCTACATTTCTTTCCCTTTCTTTGCTCTTTTACACACACACAGCGCAATACGGATAAAAAAAAAACCTCATCAAAACCCCAAGAATCAATTAGCAGAATGTAAATAGGCCATTCAATTACTTTTAGCACCGAGCACCGTCCTTGTTCCTCCCGAGGCAAACAATCAAGCAGCAGACACAAATTAACAGTGAACAAGAGCACTTGTCTAAAGCCTGATCACCCACTCGCAATAGATGGCAGCATCAGAGTGTGTGTGTGTTTGTGTGTTTGTGAACATGTGAGTGTGGGTGTATGTTCTGCCCATGAGGTTTTATGATGTCCAAAACATTTTCCTTTCTATCTCGGCTTGTGGATGCTGATGAAAAGATCAGAAATAGGTTAACTGTGCCGCATTAAAGCTAAATACTATGGAGGGGGAAGGTATGAAAATGCATTATACTACTTTATATTCCAATAGAATGACTCAGTTTAATTTATCAATATCCCCAGCCCTCCCAGAGCATCACAGCATGTC
>JAQLOL010000010.1:14204719-14219107 GCA_029783665.1 Naso thynnoides
ATAAGTCTGCAAACATTTCTTTAGGGGATCTTTAAGGCAACCATCAGCTACAGCTCTGTCACTAAAAAGCCTTGCAGGAAGCGGTTAGGTTTGCAGTAAGGGATTCTGAAATTGCATTTAAGACTTTGATTTTATTTCTGATTGCTTTTTGCTTTGTTGAGATATACTTTAGTGGTGGAAACAGGTACAATCACAAAACACAGTTTATCCATCCATCAACCCACTTTTATCTATAATCACTTATCACTTTTGTGGGGTTGTGGGGGTGCTGGGCCTATTCCCAACTAATTCTGAGTGAGACTGGGTTCATCAAAGGACTGACAAACAAAGACAAACAACCATTTGTAATCACATTCATGAAAAGAGATGGTCAGAGAAAGAAAAAAGTAAAGAAATAAAAATTACTGTCTTCAGTGACGCCTCCCACAAGCCTATAAACATCTGTGATTGGCCAGACATGAATATGAATGAGTATGAATATGAGACCAGTCTGAATGGGAGGAGGGCCAGTCCCACCTGGCAGTGAATAAACCATGAGCACATTCGTCTGGTCCCCTGGCAGGGCTTTTTTTTTTTTTTAATTTAAATTAATTAAATAATTTATTCATTTTTTGCTTCTGCCACACTTTGGTTTCTTTGTCAAAAATAGGAAGCAAAATGGAAATTAGATTTCTATTTGATATATCATATAATAATAACCTGCTCTTGACACATGTCACAATGACATAAAGATGTGTCTTTTAAAGCTTATTTGACACAAAAGATGTTGTGCTTTCTCTTACAAAAATAGTCTGGAACCAGAAAAGACACATTGCCTGCCTCATCTGCCACAGACCAGCTGTGCACCACAGTACAAATATCCAGTCGATTCAAGTGTCCTGGTATTTTTCACTCACAGCTGTAGCTCAGTGGCACGAAAAATGAAGAGAGGTATTAAGAGTCGCACCTGCTGAAACAAGTTTGCATGTCTGTTGGAAGTCTTCATCTTCTGTTTTCTGAACTTCTCATTTTTACCTCACAGGAAAAAGAAAAGAGCTGTTAAAATGATGATCACCATCGTTCTGCTGTTCACCATTTGCTGGGCGCCGTTCCACACAGTCCACATGCTGTTTGAGTACTGTAAGTGTTGCTTGAGTCTGACTTTTTATAGAAAGGAACTAGTTCCTAATGTGGCTTAGGTGATATTTTATTAAAGTTGAGTCATGACCTCTGTCTCTTTTCCAGATGACCTTGAGAAGAAATATGATGGAGTCACGCTTAACATGATCATCGCAGTCGTTCAGGCCATCGGCTTCTTCAATAGCTTCAACAATCCCATCGTGTATGCCTTCATGAACGAGAACTTCAAGAAGAGCTGCGTCTCTGCCCTCTCCGACTGCATCAGAAAACCTAACGAGCAGGGTGATGTCATGGTGGCACCCAAACTGAGTGTGCAGTTCATCAAACCCCAGAGCAGAGAGGCCTTCCTCGAGTCAGATGAAGGCACGAGCTCGAAGCAAAACTCAGCAGAGAAAGGCCCTGCAAGTTCCTCGCGTGGAGAGAGCTCACTGGAAGTGATAGGCGAAAAAATCTCCACCATCCAGACAGATGTCCCTGTGAACACCTCCTCGCAAGTCAAAAATTCAGGTGTTTAGCTGTTAACTGCCACCCTCCTGTTGCTGCGCTGCTGCAGGTGTTTCAGATGCAAGTCTCTTGTTAGCTGTTCAAAGACCCAGAAGGTCCAAGAGCTTGAAAACACATCTATGCAGCGCCAGAGGCGAGTGTGTTCATTTCATTCTGGTCAGGAGAGCAGCAGGAAGAAAACAAAAGATTTCTAAAAAGAGGCACTTTTGCTGTAAAGACTGCCCAGGGATCGATTCAGCCCGACAAAGAAAGACCGGTATGTTATAGAAATTTTTTTAAAAATCCTTTCTGATGAGATGTCTCTGAAATCTGCAGGAACGTTCAGCCTCCCTCAGTAAGTGTATGTTGAAGGGTTATACAGAACTGTGTTCTGTGTCACTCATAAGCACAAACTTGTACCAACATGGTATTATGGTTTGCTGGAAACTTTTGAGAAAAGACAAAGCAGAGGACCAAGTTTTCAGCCACAAAGGATGGCCTTTTTATTCAGCTGTTAAATGTGCATCAGTTTATTTCAGCTATGCAGCTTTATTCACACCAGTTTCGTTTAGGTTAATGCAATCGCAAACCTTTACTTGAATAAAAGTCAAGGTTAGTAAGGTGACACAAGCTGTTTTGCTTTCAAGCCTGCTTGAGGTAATCTCTTCATAAAACCCATATGATAAGGAAAGACAGCAGAATTAATGTTTTGGCTTTTTATTTTTGGCTGCAAACACTGGAAAGCCTGCACAGTCTTCAACAGATAACAGGCTGATGAGAAATGAGAAACCACATGCCTTAATGTTTGAAACCGAGTTAAATGTGATTCAACCAGATTCACAAAACGTAAACACACACAGGACAAAAATGGCTTTGGTATTAATGTGTTAGCGTCATGGTGCTGTGAAATATTTTTGTCATGTTGATGTATAAACAACCTCAGTGAGAGTCATGTTGATGTATATTTTTAAAGTTAGTTACATGTTCTGTAATGATGCGTTTGGTAAAGACAGCTTGGCTATTATTCATGGTTCTATGCATAATTTTAAAGAAGCTGATTTGAAAATGGAAACATTGTTAATTTGTAATGTTTCTTGTTTTCTGTCTTTTTTTTTTTAAAATAGCAGATCAGTACGCCAGTCAGCTCTATTCTCTCTATTATGGTTACATTAATAAAATGACCCATTACAACTTTGTTTCTTTGTCGTGGTTTTAGCACACATTGGGTTAAAATAGAAATAGGACTTTTAGGTACTGTATGAAAATTACTGGCAGGGGGTTGAACCATACATTCAACTTTTATTGAAGCACAGTCCTTCCTAGGTTATTAATTTGGTTTTTTGCGCCTGTACAACACATTTTCTAACTTATTTTTACCACATAACTCTCGTAACTTGACAAAATGTCAGAAATTTTGTTTTAGTATGTTAGAAAATCCACATTTTCTAATAAAGAGCCTAAACCCCGACAGTATGTAATACATTCCCCCACATTTTCTAATAAATCATTACATCTTTCATTAAAAGTTTCACTGAGAGCAAGCTCTCTTTTCCAGAAATTTCCTAATCACATTCACACGTTGAAGCTGCACACAACAGTGACCGTCTGATGTGCAGCCACTGAGCAGCTCTACTGGAGTATTTGGGATTATGGGCCTTGCTCAGTGGCCCTCAGTGGTGGTAATGAGGGTGGGCCAGCAACCCTTGTGTCCTTAGCTTGCTTCTCTAACCTTTAGGCCACCACCACACTACTCCGAGGTGGTTATTATTATTACCTCCGCCAAGGAGGTAATGTTTTTACCAGGGTTTGTTGTCTGTCTGTTAAACACACAACTCGAAAAGTTATGGACGGATTTGGATGAGATTTTCAGGAAATGTCCGCAATGGGACCAGGAACAATTGGTTAAATTTTGGGGGTGATTTGGATCTCCGTGCTGTAGTTATGTCCATATTCATGACTGTAATAATAACGAAGCAGTAAGACTCGCGCAGTCTCAGTGCAGTGAAGTCTCAGTGCAGTTGCGTTGCAGTGCATCACGGAGCGTTTGCTGTCAGCTGCTGTCTGTCATCAGAGGAGTACACGGCTCACAAGTGTCACGCATTGAGCGTGACAGTCACTCTTTACGGTCTTTTGTCACGCACTCCCGCCACACATTGTATTTCTCACGCTGAAAAAATATAGGCTACAATATATTGTGTAGCTGCAGAACGACTGGCCAAGTCCGCTGTGTCCCACTGTCTTACTTTGACCCTAAACACACCTGTAGCTCTCTCAGCAGCACCCTATGGCAGCACCTGCTAGCATAACACAGACAAGTTAACAGTGATAACAGGGCTCTCTCTCGCATTTGACTGTCTTAACACGCTCTCATGCCATACCCCCAAGTTTATGTAGCACCCTCGCCCTCCCGTACTCATGTTACTCCGTTATGCTACGGGTACCGGATCAGCGTCTTGGGGTGGTCTGAGCTGCCTTGGCGGAGGTCTGCGCTCTCCAAGATGCTGATCTAGTTTTAGTTACTTTCCTCATTCAACTAAATTTACTCAAGGCTACAGTTTTGTGTCACCAATATGTTTTTTTCTCTTATTGTCATGAAACAGACAGAAATCCTTCCCATTGGATTTAATACGCTGCAATAGAGATTAAAGGACTATACCAACTGTTTTGCATGCTTAGGTCCATTTACTACAAGTAACTTGTACTGCTTACTAGCATTACTTTGGTTTGGCTGCTGATCATGTGCGATTTAATAATAATATTTAACCTATGTTAACATTAATGTATGGTGTAAATGAGCTTTTTTGTAGTCTTCTTCAGTATTTTTTTTTTGGAGAAGTATATATGAGGTTACCACCCAAAACCAGAGCAGACTTGCTGCCCACAGCAACATTTGACAAAATATCAAGAAATAATTAAATCCACCTCAGTTCTCTGGTTTTTATACTGTAGAAGCAACAAGCACATAACAAGCTTCCGATTGCCTTAGTACTCATTAGATATGTCAACGATCTCCCTGAGGTTAAGTATTACATTAAGTCAAATCAAGTCATTCATACTTTATGGCTAATTTCAATTTCCAAATTAATGAATGAAGGTGTCTTTAAATAGTATTTATGTGTAAAAGCCATGCCATGTGTAACCTATACAACCACTGTTTGCTATTTCCTTTTGCTCTAACTCAAAGATTGTACAGACTTTGTACGGTGATTCAGTTACACACGTTCATTTACTGTTTTAATTCAGTGCCCAGACATGCAGCCCACTGAAAGAGAAACATGCAGCTTTAATCATTTCTGTCATTCTTTCTGTCTTCTGCTCTTGGTTTCTGCAGTAAGCACCGCCATATCTCTTCCTCGCTTCCTTTTCTCTATTCCTTTTTTTCTGTCCCTTCTCCTTCCTATACCAGCCCGTCCTCTTTGTCTTTGCCCTTTATTCTCCAGCTTCCTCAGACTCCTATTATATATATATATATATATAGCCAGGACAGCAGGACTTTGGCAATCTGTATAAAAAAAATGAGGAGAGAGGAGGATCATTGGAGCTTAAATATATGCCACGTCTGTCATTTTACTTGGTATTAAGCTAAATCTCCTGAGGATGTGATAGCCTTTTGCATTGGCTGTGTATCATTAACTCATTCAAGGACAACAGAAAACATGGGGTAACAAACATGTGGGTCTAATGTTTGATCTACATCAAATTTGCTTGATTCTGTCAGTGTTCCTAATGATTGTCATGACCCAACAATGACCCCCATATTTTGGGCAAGTCCTGCAACATACTAGACAGGTGCTAAACTGGACATCTGAACACCAACACACAGGCTCACAAACAGAGTAATAGGCTTTTTATAGAATTGTATTGTGCCCTGTCGTGTCTGTACACTTACATTATTGTAAGAACCAGGCTGACAGAGTGCTATATGGTTTTTCTAGGATGGTGACTGGCACCATACATAGAGTCAAAGGCTGGACAAAGGTAACCTTGTTTTCTTAGTTGAGTACATTAATCCTCAGAGGGCAGAAGAGCAACATGAGTGCCACCACAGGGAGAGCTAATGTTCATAATGGGCACCATCAGAAAGACACTGAGCACCGCCACTATCTGCTTACTGTATGTTTAAATACTAGGGCCCAACTGATACTGTATGGGATTTTTGGGGGCCAATGCCCATACTAGTATTAGGGAGCCAGAAAATTCTGATATCTGATACGCTGGCTAATGACGATAGGTCAATGTAAGCCGATAATATCGGCAAGCTGATATATCAGTCACGCCCTATTAAATACATACTTTGACATTCAGAAATAAGTCTGAAAAAAAGCATCTCTGCCTCACATCTTGCAAATTACCATGACTTAAATCCAGACCAAAGGGGGCAAGTTTTCGTTTTTCACAGCCCATTAGAACCTGGTATCATTAAGACTAAAAATTCTGTTGTTAAATGGACTAAAACTTTTAATTTGGCTTATATATTTAAAACGGTGTCACCATTCAAAGCTCAGAGACTTCCCCTAATACTATTACACACCATGTAGACTCCACGTCAAGAGAAATCAGCAAGTTAAGTCTTATCCTCTCTCTGTGGATTTAGATGACTTTCTGTTTGTATGAGGGGACAGCACTGCCATCTAGCACATGTTATGTATGTTTAATGTGGCACAGCAGGATGGTGAGTGCGGGAAGCAGATGGATACTTCTATAGGGATTCAAGGTCATGGTGCACCAGCAGCAAAGCCCCTCCAGCAGGTGGCTCTCCTCTCTCCTGGGGCAGTTAGCTATAAAACACGGAAGAACATCTGTTTTTTCCGTGTTGGTGTGTATGTGCGGAAAT
This sequence comes from Naso thynnoides, assembly GCA_029783665.1. Lineage (NCBI taxonomy): Eukaryota > Metazoa > Chordata > Actinopteri > Acanthuriformes > Acanthuridae > Naso > Naso thynnoides. The sequence goes on from JAQLOL010000010.1 coordinate 14,211,156, forward strand.
GACACAAAACATGCGATACACACAGCTGTATTTTGCACTCTCCCACAGTGACTGTTGAGCTCCATCCTGAGAGAGTGACTAACTTCATTTTGGATGCATCGAGTGCTGCTCTGAGAAAATAAAGGCGATTAAACTGCTCGAACTGCTGCACAAACAGTATGCCCTTTACTTGATTAAAAGTGAGAAAACAAGCAGAGGTCTTCGCCAATGTTCGATGGCAGAGGCTTCGGCTTGTTGAACTTTATGGTGAATGCAAAACCACAGCAGCTGAAGGGCTCTCTGATATGGTCCTGGGAGCTGAAGTGTTTTTGAGAAATCTCCAAAAGGGGCAGATGTGCATGACATGTTTTTTAACAGAAATAGCACAACCCCTCATGTATATGCACATGTAATAACCCCTACACATTAGTCATTGTAAAAAGATACTTAAAAATCAAAAGCAGCTGTCGCTTTATTGTGTTCAATCTCTCTCCTTTTTTTAAAAAAAGCATCTTCAGTGAACTGTCACGCACTGCCCTAATCCATCTTCCATACAACCAGTCCAGTATTAAACAGTCTCACATACATGTGCACTCACTGGAGGCATGAGGGATTATATTGAGACCCAATTCCCTCCTCAAATCCTGCTAACTCCATGTTAATTATTTAAAAATAGAAACTCGTTAACACAGTAAATATCGTGACCTAATTTCACAGAGATTGGGATTTAGCATGATTGGAAGCATGTGCACACGTGTGAAACAGAAAGGTCTGACATGTAAAGAGAAAAAAAATGTTTTAAGGTTAATTCTAACAAAAACATAAGATACATTCACCTCACAAGCCGTGCAGCTGCAGCTCTATAGCAGAAACACTGTCTATAAAGAGAGAAGGTCACTGCTTCGGATTCAACCAAATGCTCTGAAACCACAGTTAACCAAGTCCAATATCCTCTCAAACAAGCAAAATCAGAGCAAATGTTTGCTCGGATGTGTAATGTGTGGGCAACATGCGCTGAAGATTGACAGAGAAACAGAATGTGTGTACACAGGCGTGTCTGCTGTGCGTGTGTGTGCATGCACCGGCAGCTGGGTGTGTTTGAATGTGTGGGCTTGTGTGTCTAATAATGAGAGTGTAGGCAGTAATAAGAGGCTGTGTGGAGCTGGTTCCACTGCAGAGCCATGCTGGGTACACTGTATTGATCTGCTCCACCACTGGGAGGACCGGAGCTAGATAATGATGACTATCTGTGATCTTTCATTCTTAGCCTCTGTGTCTCCATCTCTTCTTTCTGCATGGCTGCCTGCCTGCCTGTCTCTTAGTTAAGAAAATGAGAAGCACATTTAAGTTGATCACAATGTCCTTTATGGTCATATGGGATCTCTCTGTGTTTTGGAAACATTGGGTTTTGATAAATACAAGTCTTTTTGAAATATTGTACTGATGAGACATATTTTCCTAATTCATTTTCTTTCAAATATTGTCGTGTATTTGGTCCCCAGCAGCAGCGCAGTTGTTGTGGCCTTGACAAAGTGTTGCTACATAGCATCAGCTCTCAACAGGCTCACGTCTTCAAAGCGCCAGACAACTTTATATGTCCCAAGCAGCCAGCAATTCCAGAAACAGCACAGTTCTTTTTATAATGTCTCCCCTCTGTCTTGGACACATTCGTACACTCAGAAGTGTTACGCTCATAAACACTTGTAACTCAAAGCAGCAACATGGTCAGGAAAACCAACGAGTAGGAAAAATGGGAAAGCTTTGATTTTAAATTGGAAACAAATGGAACATCTATATAAAGAGAAATGTTGAGCCATATAAGTTTAAAATCCACTCCTCTGAAGACTAAGGGGTAATGGGCACTCAGGGGTACCAAGGAGCACTAAGGACTACCTGAGGCGTACCAGGAGGTATTTAAGAGGAAAGGAAAAACAAGTCACTCTAAGTTTTTTGGAATTACTGGATACCTATGGGGTTACTAAGCAAAACAAGGGTGTATCAAGGTGTACCGAGGCATCAAACAGGGGTGAGGGGTGGAGGGTAGGTAACTAAGGGGTACTCAGGTATACAAAGGCATATTAAGAGGTACTAAGGGGGGACATAGATGTACCAAGGGTACTAAGGGGTACCAACATGGTATTTTAATGGAGGATTTTATTATTACTGGGTACCTACAGAGAACCCAAGGAGTACTAAGCAGTACCTAGGGAGTGCCAAGGAGTATTAAAGTGAAATGAAGAAATGAAAGATGAACAACTTACAGTGTTAATATTTGGAATCGCTGGGTACCTATGGGATAACTACAGGGTTCCAAAGGGTACCAAGTGGTACTAAGGAGTGCTAATGGGTTCCTTACAAGGCAAGGAGACACAGCTTAAACTGTATGTATTTATTTTACTTATGGTTTTGTTATAGTGCCACAAGAAGTGCAATATTTTCTTCTACCATCTGACCTTTGCTCCTTTTGTGTGGCTTATTTACTGACAGTAGTGGTACTAATAGTTATTTTAGTGCTTCTCTGCAGAAAAGCAAAGAGAAAAAAGACAAAAAAAGAGGCCGAGCAGATTTATGGCACATGTAAAAAAAAAAAAAAAAAACCTTGACCCTTGTGCAAGGATAAAAGAAATCACAGCTCAAGACAACTTAAAGTGACAAATCCATTAATTGATTAATCAATCAACTACTCATCAATAAGCCGATACAGAGTGAAAACTTCAGCAATACTGGATCCAAGGGTGCCTGAAACCCATGGAAAAAAGACCTTAAGCTCCACATAAAAGGTTTCTATAATCCTGTTGCTCTCTTTTGAAACTACATTATTCAATCAGGTGCAGCTCCATGAATAACACAGCCATCAGCTTGATGAGAAAACTAGCACTGCTCATTTGTCATCCACATCTCAGGCCTGTTGACAACATGCTCAAACATCCTCCCCCTATTTTGCCACATCGCCACCCCTGACTGCCGTCCTAATGCCCCCATCATGTCCACTTCATGGTTGGCTGGAGCCATCATAAATTGCTGGCCTTGAACGATGATTGGGTGAATAATGTGAATAATTGTTTGCTGGTGGTTAATAATTGGGCGTTTCATGTGTCAGTCAAAATAATCATAGCAGAGATGACGTACGTGCATGGAGAATGTGCTGCTGGTGAAGTGCTGATGAGGAAGTCTGGTGTATCACATGTCTGTTTTTTTAATCAGAGGTAGAGAAGTGGTCATTATAGGAGATATCATGTGCAAAGAAAGGAGCAAGAGAAGAGGATGGGGAACATAGGGAAAGAAAAGGATTATGATGATTAATAAGTGAAGAGGAAAGAAAGGCAAACCCCAAAACCCGCTCCTTCCATCCTGAAATAACATCGCTTTCCTTCATTTCCTCCCTCATAGTTCCATTTCATAAACACATCATCAAAAAAACATAGGCAGTGGTCGGAGGCTGCGTTAGCTATGTTAGTCTTTACTGTGTGGTGATGTATAAACCCGGTGAAGAAAAACTTCTTTTAGCAAAAAAACATCAACCGTTTAAACTGTAAAAGTGAGAGTAAGTGATGATGACCGATCCAGATGTCCAGTAGTAAGTCAGAACTTCATGTGTCCAATCCAACACATACAACCACACTGCCATATGCTGCTGACACTGAAGAGTTACGTTTCCCCAGCACATTTAAAATAAATGTAAAAGGCTGAACCTTAATTTCACCTTATTTTTCACAGAAGCAATCTTGTCTTTTTTTATGGTAACATGGCAAATAAATTATCACAATATAATTTATCTATCAAAGAATCTTGCCATGTTAGTTTTGGTTTTACTTCTAAGTTTTGAGATATCTGCCTCTAAGATTTCTGTCTCAACTCCAAAACAAAAACAAGAGAAGAAAGTCTTCTGGGGAAAGTAGTTCCAATGAAAACTCTTCACAATGAGGTCTGTAAATTATCCTGAGACACTGCTGAACTTTTCCTCCATTGTGTTGTGGTGGAGGCCGATCTGTTACAGATGGGCATTTCGATAACAAAATAAAATCCTAATCATGACTGCATTCCCAGATACCACAAGATACAACTGAAATTTGTTTTTATTGTAATTATGGTGAGGAAATCCTTTAGAAAATTAGCTGAATATAAATATTCCACTTTGAAAGAGTGGATTAAATCACTATGTAAAATAGCTTCATGTGAATGGGTGATGTATAGACTGTGTGGGAGAGAGAAGATGTTTTAAATGAATGGGGCTTGTTCCTGTCACATTTGGAGAACACTGACCGAAGAGCTGATTTAGTTCCTATTTATAGTCTCTGATCCACCCCCTTTAATAGGCTACCACAAATATCTGACTGATCCCTGTGTGTAATTGTTAATACTGTCCTCAAAGACAATGTAGGTTTTCTCCTATAATAAATCATCATTATGTGTTTAAGAAGTTCCAGTCCTCCTGTTGGTTGAACCAAGCTTACCACTTCTATATTTCTACATTCATTTAATCTTTTTTTATTGTTTGTTTTTTGTTGTCCTTGTTTTGTTTTGTGTTTTATTAACTGCTTCTATATTGACTTGTTTGTGCTCAAATGAGATGCTGTTTTTTTATGCAGTTTGATTCTGGATTAGTCTGGATATAAGGTCATAACCAGACTGATTTTCTTTTGTGTTTCTAATTCTGCTAACTCAACAAAAGAAGCAGCTTCCAAAAGATGAAACTGTGTGGCTCTTGTGTAAATGTCAATATGTATGTCAAAAATATAGGCCTAAGTAAAAACAAAAGGGCTAGTCCAATGTTTAAGAAATATGTCATTCCCTTATAACAAAAACAAGGAGAAAGAGCTGATCTAGTTTGTTCACAAATTCAAACCACAATCATCTCCTGGGAACTTCACACTGACAACAAAACTCCAGTTAGTGATTTTTAGAGGAGCTGGTCAGCAGATTTTGTTAGCTATGAACAAAGGAGATCGATCTGTTTGTTCAAAGCTAAGCTAATCTGCTGTTATGAGTATTTTCATATTAACTGTACAGACAGGCAAGTCTCTTGCCATAACTGCTGATAAGGAAGCAAAAAATTTCTGAAATTTGGAACCAACTTGAGCTTTTTAAGTTCAATCATAAACTTGGTATATTCAACTTCCACTCAAGGATTTTCCAAAGAATTCTTCTAAGAAGTGAAAAACAATATGACAAGTAATGACAAAATGGAATCTCACAGGTTGCCAAAAACCTTTTCCAGTTTACCCAGGGCCATATTGTCGTTACCATCACCACAATTAAAAGCTTATTCTCTGACTTAACCATGCAGGGAGTGTAGTATCTGAGAGCACTTGGGCAGAAAATGGCAAATTAAAAATGAACATTCTTATGCTAATATATAAATAATCTACCTGGATTTTTGTGCGTGTGTGGGGGAATGTGCGCGAACCCACTCCCAGGCATGTGTGAGAGATGAAGTGTGTACAAGTGTGTGTGTGTGTGTGTGTGCCTGAGGCAGAGTGTGTAGCGTCTGTAGTAGCATGTCCTTGGGGAGCAGAGCCGTGTTATTACAGGAAGTAATCTCATGAGGGAATGGAATATTCATGAGCACCATGTTGCCCTTAAAACAAAGCTCAGTCCCTCTCAAAAAGTCTCTGTCGGCCATCAATTCGGATATAAAATTGGATTGGCATTTAATGAAATGAAACATTCTGCATGCATAAATATTAAGTACTGTGTCAATGTCACTAAAGAGTTTCATTTCAAAATGAGGCAGCTACCATTCGGAAAAAAATGGAAACCCCTCGCATGAAAAGTAAAACCCACTGGCTAAGATCTTTTGTCATACTATCAAATAAAATGTAACCCCAAAATAACAGCATGAAATTTTAGAATGAAATCCTTCAGACAGACACGTCCGCAATATGTGCTGTGAAAAAACACACGCACATGTAGCTATAACTAAATTTAAAGCCATTACTGTATGAAGGTACATTTATTTATTTATTTATTTATTTATTCATGTCAAAAACAAAAGCGTTTCAGCCTTAGTGCATCACAGACAGAGACAGAAAAACAGGAATGAGCATGACGGCTATTCTGTAACGAATGATGGATTCTCTGGACTATTCACTGGATTTTTCACATTCACTCTTTTCAGCCTCTCTCGGTCCCTCTCTCTCACTCACACAAAGCAAACCAGGGGACCTCAGCAATTACCCCTGAAATAACCTCCTTGATTGATATCTCAATTACGCTTTGCCATTCTTGTGTGTTATCTTGTCTCGCACACACTCCTCCCTACCCCATTCTCGACTGCTCAATGGATGCTCAGACGAAGAATGAGGTGACCTTGTTGTTGTTGGGTTTTTTTTGTCTGGTGGAGCTTCTTTCCTCACGCCTTTGTCTATCTGATTATTTTGTATCTCTTTGAATTCCCCTTTCGTCTTTATTTGCCTCAATGAATGTTGAATTCGAGAAGTGGACGGCTTGTGTTTCAGAAATGAATTTTTTTCTCATGGATGTCTCAAACATGACATAGAACGAGTCAAACTCATCCGATACATCCTTGTGTTCCTTTCCCCGAGCTCCTAAAATGAGGTTCACAGAATCTTGTACACAATCACTCAATGTTGGAGCACATGTAATGTCATAACAAGGCAATAATAAAAACAATGAAGCTCATGCTTCTGTTATAGCTGCTGTTACAAATCTGCCTGAATGCAAGACAAAATACAAAGAAGCAGCACAATAAAGGGGGAAGAATTAAGAATTTATTCTTACCTGAACGTAGAGGAGAAGAGGAATCACAGGCAGGATCCACATAGAAGGAAAAGAAAAAAAACACATGTTTTTGTACAAAGGCCCAAATTCACCAGAAGTCACTTAATCAACAACTCACGATATAATTAAGACAATTAACCAATCATTACCACAGCATTAACAATTAACAATCAGTTTTGCATTAGTAATGGTGTTGGCTGCAAAGTATAAGCAGCTAATGATGCCTGGGATTGCTAATTGATTAAAGTTAACTGCAGCAATTACTCAGGAGTCAGGTGTCAATAGTCCAGACCAAGAACTGCATTTTGAGCAGGAGTTCAGCTGCAGTTCAGTGTGTGACCAAACTGTTGAGCAAAAAACTCTTACTGGACCCATCTGGTTTTGGTGCTGGTACAGCCGAAGAGCAAAATACTCCCCACGTTTTATAAGCGGTTGGAGCAGATGTGGATCAAGCATACAAATTGGGACAGACACAGTGTAGCCCAGTATCAAATACTTAATGAGGAGTCGCTGTTTTTAGTTTTACAGACCTGCAGATATCACAGAATCCACTCAGACAGTGAAACGACACATTGCAAGCTACTGTGATCCGTTTACCAAAGTGAATGAACATAAATTAAATTCTCATGCACTCTGCGGAGGCAAATTGCTTGAGGAGTTTGCTCAGTTCCAGCTAACAATTTCATGCTGTCAGTGTGGGTAGGCCCATATTCAAGAAAAACCTTTCATTTAATTGCCTCACTCTCCTTTTGTGCAATTCTTTGTAGGAGCTGTCCTCAGCAAGTCTGATCACTGGGAGAAATATGACCTCCTGTTTGCAATAACATACTTAGTTATTACTCCCTGTCCACTGAAATGTCCTCTATAGCCTCCTGGCTGGGGCATCGAGGTCCATACTGAATTACAGTGGGACTTGGCTCAGCCATGAGCAGCGTATAATCGAGGTTTTAAAACTATTCCATGGAGGACACAAATTTTCACATTTCTTTTAACCAAAATGGATCTCTCTGTTATTCAGCGAGCTAAACCAAAATCCATCTTGCGTTTTGGCAAAGCCCAAAATCTGACAAACTATTATAGCCTTAATGTTAGTGGTTGTTTCTGTCATGTATCAAGCTGCGGTGGAGACTGTGACAACAATCTACTTTCAGGTCGGGAAGCCATTCTTTATGTGTGAGTTATTTGATTTTTTTAAACTCCATCACTAATCTTTTTCTTAAGCTGGCTGCACT
>JAQLOL010000010.1:14219893-14229900 GCA_029783665.1 Naso thynnoides
TCAAACCAGCTGGTAATAAATTCTTTGGCATTAACATAAAGATCAAGCCATGAGGTCAATTGTTCAGGCTTGCCTCTCCAGCAGGACTCTCAGACCTGTCAGACTGTTGCCATGCTCTTTGCCCCAAACTCCTCCCCTCTCAAAAACCAATGTGACACGCTCAGACATACATACACACACACACATTTAATGTGAGGGTCTGTCATTATAATAATATTCCTATTTAAATGCATCGACTGCTATTTTGCTGAAGGCCCTTGTGTGAAGTGGGGCTTCAGCGTGGACAGATGTGTAGATATATTCTTTTTTCTCTATAGATTCCTCACAGGTCACAGCAGTGATGGGTTTGGAGGCTTCTCACATGTAATTCAACACATAGTGAGAGTAAAAGTCACTTTCTGTACAGCAACAGTAACAGCTGCCTGAGAAATTTTAACTGCAAGATAATACTTTTTTACTGACAGCACAATCCATCTTTTAAAAATATCGTACATTTTTGAAAGTGTGGCATACTACCATGTAGAATTACATCCTTCTTTTAACCCATTCAGGCTATTTGTTATTATTATTGTTATTATTATTGTTGAAAGCCTCCATAAAATCTGTGACAGAGCAGACAAGGTGCTGGATAACAGTAACCCTGACTATCTGCAATTCAAGTTCAAGCCTTCCAACTGAGGAAGAAAAAGGTAAAGGTACTTCATTGCCTGAGGACCAACTCCAGATTCTAAGCCAGTACCTTGGTCAAGGGAACTGACTGGAGATAGACCTATACATGTTTTGATGGTGGGAGAAACTGGAGCACCCATAGAAAACCCATGTGATCACGGGGAGAACATGCAGACTCAACATAGAAAGGTCCTGCCCCAGCAGGGTATCAGACCTGGGACTTTCTTGCTATGAGGCCACACTATTACCCCTTTTTTTACTTGGAGAATCTTCTCATAAAGCTGCAAAGGCTGAAATACATGTGGCTCAAAGAGAAAGCGAGCAACTGAGGTAGAAAGTGTAAGAGTAACATAGAGAAAACTACATCACTCATCTCTCTTTTAAGGCCAGTTTACACCAAAAATTCACAATGAGAGGAAACGATTGTAGTGAAAGAACATAAGGCACGTCACTAGTTTCCACAGCCTATCAGCTCGTAGCAACGACACCTGTTGCTCAAAAGCCACCATAGAGCAGCAAATAGGAACTCTCCCTCTCTAAAATGACCCGTGATTGGCTGAAAAGTGTGCTCGTGACGGTCTTCCTGTTCTAAAGCCTAAGAAGTCTAGCGTTCTTTCAGACAACCTGAATTACAATATGCTGAAAGGTTATTATAGAATTTTTGACCGGTGACACCAGAAATAAACTGCCTGCCCCCAGACTGCAGAACAACATGGAGTCGCTCTTAGCATTAGCATGTGTGGTAAATAAAACCTACAGTTTCTACACATAATCTGGATTTTTGGAATAGGGATGTCAATGATAACTGGTACTGATATTGATATTTGAGATATTTTAGAATGAAATATTGATATTGTGTTAAAAATACGCATACAATGGTATCATGAATATGATAAAGCATTAAATCTTTTCCATTTGTTTCCATTCTTCCTTTGTTAAAGGATGAGGCAGAAGAGAATTCAGCATGAAAACTGCACAGATGCAAACTGTGCCGAGGTCAGAGGTCATGAACATCCATCAACAAGTGTATTCATCCTCACAAAGTTTGAAATAATGGCACCATAAACTAATGTTTGTGCCTGCCAGTGAGAAATTGTCAGTGCTGTGTTCAACAATAGCCAGTGTCCCCTTTTCCACAGGTTTCCACTGAGTTTCTCTGTTTTCTCTCCACAGGCCACCGCAGCGCTGTCCTTTTTTATCCCAAAGACAGGAAGCAGGAAGCTGAAGCACCACAGAGTTAATTCAACAGGAAACATTACCTCCATATCTGTGGCTGCACTCTTGTCAATCCACACTGTGTGAGTGTGTTTAATCACCGGGTTAAAGTGTGGGTAAGGGGAGGAGGGTTGCAAAGAAAAGCAGCAGTCAGTCACAGTCATTTCTGACAGGCGTTTATCTAAATCTGTTTATAAAAGTGCCTCTTCTATGCGGAATACACAAAAAAAGTCAAAATAAGAAACAGCTGAATGATTTCTTAATTTATTTTACAAGACAGCAAAGGCTTAAGGAGCAAAATAAAAACACATGCTATGAATTTGCATTTCCACATGAAATGCCTACACTGTCAAGATATAACGCGGTGCTAGGAAATATGTCACAGCGTGTACGATTCCCTGATGAGGTGGAGCACTCTGCCAGAATGATACTGCTGGGCATCTCTCACCTTTGCCCTCTATGTATGACAGTCGATAGCAAAACATATGGCGGCGCCGGCAGAGGCGGTGTCTGTGTAAGGCGGGAAAAGGGCAGCGCCAAGCGGTGTGCGACCACGGCCTCGCCCGGGGTCACGCTGGTTGCAGGCTGGCACCTGCAGGGCGGTGCTGTGGGCTACACTGGCAAGGCAAAGGTACTGTGTTTCCTGGCACAGAGGGAGGGGTACACTGTCAGAATGACCTTCACACCTAAACAACCCGAGACAACTGCTGCACCTCGTGAGACAAATAGTGTAGAAAAAAAGGAAACAAGAAGTGACCCTGGGCTCATCTGAACACAGCTTGAAATTTTCTTGTTTATGGCTTTCTGTTCTTATTCTTAATGATCAATCAACATGAGCTAGAAAACTATTTATTCAGGAGGAAGTCCAAGAAATTTGAAGATGAAACTGTCCAAACGCCTCCTTTCCTGAGGGCTAGTATACAAGGAGGTACCCAAAAGTTCTGAGACTGAAACTATAAAGACCTTTCCTGATTTAAATTTGGTTGTAATCCCAGATTCAAGTGCTTTAAATCCTCCTTCCACACTTTGAACCAGTGGTGTAAGGAGTCAGCACTGGGCCCTGCCCAACGCAATCAGACGTTTAGCCTAACATAATGCCAGGATGAATGAAAGAAGTGAAAGCATGTAGATTTAAAATGACCAGCAACAGTGAAATGCATTAAACAGTTGATACCTGATTAAAAGATTACTAGGAAAACATGGCCATGATAGAAAAGAGTCATAACAGCAAGACCAAGATGACAGACTAGTCTACTCGACAAGATCTGGTAACTGTTGACAATGCACCTTAAAACTCCAGTAAAATTAGAGTAGGATCAACAGGTGACAGCACATCTAAACACACATGGATATAAGCTGAACAGGCAACGGCGCACCAGATAGAAATCAAATCAATGATGGAGCACTTGCACTACACGTGTGGGTCGATTAATAAATAAATAAATAATAAATTAATTCTACTTACATTATAGGCGTACGCTCCGGCCTTTTCACTGTGCAACGTCATTTTTAAATACAAACATATAATCTCCACTGGTGCTGGACGGCGTGCTGGTGCTAGCCAGTGTTGACTCTTGCTAAGTACAACAACTCGGACTTGCCATGTCATCTTTCTTTTTCAAAAAAACGACAATTTTGGTAAGCTTTGCTCTTTCCCTCTTGGCTGCTTCTTTAAATTTTCACTTTTGATACTCGCTTTTATGTTTGTACTCCATGTCTCATCCTTTTTTTAACTCATTTGCTATCCTCACACTTTCTTTTGCTAACTCCTCTGTATAATTTTGTTGAGCAGAAGCACTGCGCATGTCCTTAATTGCAAAAACCCAGAATTCTGCATGGATACACATTGTACATTTGCGAACATTAAATTGCCCATTAATCTTTATTTAACATAATTTAGAAATAGAACACAGACAAATGAGTCAATTAACTTTATATTTGAATTTATAAAACCTATTTTGTGTTATTGTATCATTATTTATTTTGCGAATGGCAGCAAATGTGACACCATGAAATAAAAGTCTTGCCCCATGAAGGGTTATACCTGCCATTTCATCTAATAAGGTCAATAAATTCGGGAGGGTTACTCACTTAAAGTAACATGTAACATAGTACTCGACTGGAGCAATTATGCTTAAGTTTGAATTCTTGAGGGCGGGCCTGTGGCGAGCCTGGGCCCTAATGCGACTGCATTGCCTGCATATATGGTAGTCCCGTCGCTGCTTTGAACGCTCCCTGCAAGTTCCGCTCTGTAAGTGCGCAAAGGCAAAACTGCGGATTCATGTTGGATCTCCTCCACTGTTTCAAAACAGCAAAACCAACTGCGTCGTTTTGGGCGAGAAAGCTCAAGTGCGTATGGGGCGCCCAGTGGCGCAGTCGGTAGAGCAGGGGGCCCCATATACAGAGGCTATGTCCTCGCGCAGTGGACCTGGGTTTGATTCCACCTGTGGCCCTTTGCTGCATGTCATTCCCCCTCTCTCTCCTCTGTTTCCTGTCCACTCTTCAGCTGTTCTGTCCTCAAATAAAGGCACAAAAAGCCCCCCCCAAAATAATTTAAGAAAAAAAGAAAACTCAAGTGTGTGGACAGGCTATCACGCCAAAATTCAGGTTGTTTGCACTAAAAGTTCTCCCCCAGACACTTCAGCATGTCACAAAGGATTCAGAATTTAACAATCTGACCCTGGTAGGTTATATTTATGGTGCACAACCCCACAAATGTCAAAGAAAACCACCAGCATGCTTGGTTGCACTCCTGACCTGATGCACCTACCCTGCAAGGACTGCCATTTGGTCTCTGGTTCAAAGATGTAGACACACTGATTTGATCCTCAGCATGATTTTTGGCTCATGCAGGCCTGTTGACAGGTATCCTCATGCACTCTGACACGGTGCTGCCTCTACTTGGGAGTCAGGAAATCCCAAATTAACATGTACCAGTGGTCACAAAATGTGCTTAACTCGGGTGCTGATTATGACAAAGAAAAGTAACATGTATTACTTCCTCATGACAGCTAAAGGTACTGAAAGTGATTTACACCTTGTTAAAGTAAGTGTCAAACAGTTCCACAGTATGTCAAGACTGATAATAGAGTTTGGTCAGTAATGTGGGTCTCAAAATCTCTCTGTTATGCAGTAAACAGAAAATACAATCCAGAAATCCTCTCTCCTGATTGGATGAGAGTGGGAGCAGATACCAGAAAATGTCTTTTCTGTGTATGGCAGAGCAGAGGACCCATGTTACTGACAAAACACTCGATATAAGTGATGCCTGTCTGAGTGTAGAGCTATTTAACACTTGTTTTAAAAATTTATTGGAAAAAAAAATTTAAATACCACTTACAGCACCTTTAAGTTATGAACAGTCCCTAAAATTTTGCACCTTAAAAACCAAAAAAAAAAAAAAAAGTGTAACAAGTTGTAAGAAACTCTTGAAATAATGTGTATGGATGTGTATTTGTTGGCAGCAGAGGTGATAAAGAGGTTCAGTCACTGCTGGTGACCAAAGTTTTGCCTTGAGACGAGATTTCCTTTGAGCAGTCCCGTCTTTCTCTCATAAAATTTGATTTATCTCTGTCTGTGTAAAGAAGCATGCTTGACATAAAAACTAAAATGAGTGTACAAGGTGAAACCAGACCATTTACACTATATTAGAAGGATGGTCCTTTTCTGTTACAGTGTCATGTCAGGTGGGTGTCATTTTTCGTGGAAACAGTCCTCCTTTGTGCGGCTGAGCTATAAAATAAAAAATCTGCAGGCTTACACATTTGACTTTTACAAGACTTTTTCATGCTGACTGACTCTGACAATTAACCTCGGGGTCGCCGAGGACACCTGGGGCAAAACCTCTCCGGCAGCACAGGATACATGTGCATACCCACACTTCCTCTGCTCTGCTCTATGGAAACATCCAACCATCCATCACCATCATCACACACTCACTCCGTCCTAACAAGTGATGGATGTAGGTGGAACTTTGCAGGGGCGACCAAGTATGACGGGTGATCGTGCGCTCATGTTTGTCAGCGTTAGTGTGAATGTAAATGCAACATCAAGTGAGTGTGCGTTTGCTTGTTTGCATGCAGGTGTGTGTGTGCATGCCAGTGTGCTGGCTGTCTATGAAACAGAATGCTGTCTGGATGTCTGGTTTATCCCATTACAGCTTTAACACGGCTTTTTGTCCTTCAAGGTCTTACCAGCTCCGTTTTTAAAATGCCAGCCACGTCAACAGACAATTACGTCTATCCCAAGGTTACATCTCTGCTGTCATAACAACTGCAAAACACGCTCAAAAAGCACTAGCTCTTTCTAAGAGACCTGCAAAACAGTCAGTAATCTCTTATTACTGCATTGTATTTGCATTCTGACAAAAACAATATCACAGACAGGCCACTTCTCTCAACATCTCTTTGTTTCAAGGAGCTGGACCGTTTGTTTTTTTTCCCCTTCAACATAGAGCATTGTTACAAAGACGAATGCTTTGAGATGAGGTGGAGGAAGATGTTCAGCCCAGAACGGTGACACATCAAAGAAAAAACGCCGGCCCAAAAAACTGACGCTTTCAGGCGATGTCTGCACTGATCTGAGACCCCAGCCAGGCTGCAGCGTTTTCAGCTGACGCACACGAGCTCCCTGCACACATAAGAGAGCTTGCTTCAACATGTACGCACACATACACATATTTTAATAGCAGCGTAGCCCTTTGATAGCAGGATTAACTAACGTCAACCCAACTGAGATCTCTGAGTTCTCATCAGATTTACTGCAGAAAGTCTTAAAAATAGCTTCAGCATAATTCTTTGTTTGATGGAAGCAAAGCTAAAGGGCATTGCGTGTAACACTTTCAGAATCTGAACTTTCTTTAAAGAGACTCTGCAGCACAAAAATCAACCAAGAGTGTCAGACTGACAACACAAACAATCAGTCTTGCAGAAACAAATAAAGTGGGTGTTTGTCTACTTTTGTCATCACTCTGAAACAATATTTTGCTGCAGTAGAATTTTATTTTATTTATTTTTCTTTTAATCTTCGTGACATTGGCATACTCATGAAAAAAGCAACAAAGACGCTAATGATTACATGTTTGACAAGTCATGGACCAGCTGTCTGTCTATCACTTATCACTGCCGGCCAAGAGTGTTGGATAAGTGAAAGACATGCTGGCAGCTCCAAGTGCCTGCAGCCTTTCTGAATCGCAACCGGCTGAAATCAGTTCAGTCATGAAGAGAAGGTGGAGATCAATGATCTGCCTTGTGGGAAATGCTCGTTACTCACCAAGCTTGTGCGAGAAATAGCATTTCATCATATCGCAGTATCAAAGCATTGAACGATCACACCAAATCACACACTCAGGTATAGCATCGTTAAACAAGGAGGCACCGTTAAAAACACAAACTCTAATTAAACTGACACATCTATCAAGCTGTCAAGAGGTGCGAGTTTTCTTACATCTTTTGCTCGAAAATGCTTGAAGACCTGTTATCTATTCTCTGAGCGGACTCAGTGACCGAGACCATTTCAGGTCAACTTCACTCTCTGAAGCAGAGATGTGAAATATCAAGAGGTGGAAAGAGTACTGAAAATTTTTACTCAACTACAAGTATTGTTACATTGCTGAAATATTACTCAACTATAAGCAAAAGTGTTAAAAGTTCTTAAGTACAAATTACTGTTGTAAAAAATTACAGTACTAGTTACTAGCTGCTTTTTAGCCAATAAATTTCTCTTCTTTCTCTGATATACGATGAAGTGAATGAATAAATCTAACTACGCCAATTTTTAAAACAAATATACACAGTGTTACCATAGGAGGGAGTTGTAGCAGAGAAGGTGTCACACTCATCATGGATCATGGCTGGCTTCATGTTGTTCAACATGTGCTGCTGCTGTACCAAATAAATCTGCATGTCTGAATGAACTCGTGGCTCCTGCCCTGTGCAGCTTCGTTCATCTCCCCTCTCCAAACCTGTGGCTGCTGCAGTGCAGCTTTTTTTTTCAGTCTAAATGTTTCAAGGTTTCAATTGGTCGGTTTGCGATTGGATAGTTTTATGGGCTACCAATGTGATTAAGCGCAAGTTTGTTCTCCTGCCTGTTATTAACTGCAGTTGTTTTCAGTCGTATTTTTTTCCTCTTTTTTTTTAGTCCTACTTTAAAAAAAAAACAAAACAAAACTCAGCGACGGATGTGATTTAAAATGTAGTGAAGTGCAATACTTCAAAGAAAACCTATTAAGTAAAGGAAAATTAAAGATTTTAAAAACTAACTAAAAAAGAAAAAGCACAAGTACACAAAGCAATTACTGAGTCACAGTATTATGAGTAAAGGTAATTCGTTACTTTCCACCTCCGGAAACATCAGCATGAGAGGATGATTAAGTGAGCGATGGTTGCGGCTACCAGAGAAGTTCGCACAAGTCCTCAGAGCCAAAACCATTGCTGGCCTTATCTGCACATCGCTCCCAAGCTCAGAATAGCTGGATGCAGCACAAAAAAGTATTTTGTTCCAATCAGATTCACCGTCAAGCTCAAGGAGGTCAAGAGAAAACCTCTTTCAAAAATTAGGATAACGAGGTCTTTAGAAAGCCCAAGACTGCAGTTTAATTGGCTGCAGACAGTAGCTTTTATGGCCCCTAAAACATGTTTTTTCTTAGGCTTTCTTGTTTCATCATACAGCTGGCCTTGAGGGAGATTATTTTTGTTGCAATCATGTTGAAATATCCCTGGAGGAAATGTTTGTAGAAATTAATTACGGACCCCCCAAAAAATGACTTGGTAAAAAGATTTTGGCACCTTTTTTTTTTTTTTCTAATTATTTCAGTGCTTGGATTTCTCCAGCCTGCTTTAAGCTTAACAAGCTAGGATCTGGCCATGCAACAGGAAATGTTGGCAGCCATTTCACCAGTGTTAGACAGAGGGGAAAAAAAAGGAGAAAAAAGCGACATGTGTACTCAATATTCTTTTGTTGTAGCCTCACATGGCTCTGAAGATTACAATTTAGAGGTTCACAATGGGAGCAGAGATGAAGGGAGTCATTAAAACTCTATTTTGTCGAGTCTGAAATGAGACGTCCACTTAGTTCCATGAATCGATATGATTCCGTTCCATTAGGAGGGCAATTACACACAGATGTTTGATTTATGTGCCACTGCTGATGTTTGTGTGTAAGCACATCTCTAGAAGTGGAGGACCACACTTGCAACTGTTCTCAGCAACAATAAATCGAGCAGTTTAGACACTCAGCTGACTAATTAATGACAGTAGCATGTTTGGACGGTACGAGCCTGCTTGTGCAAGTGTGTTTGTGTTCGGCGTTGAGCAGATTGATGGCTGTGGTTTGTGATTCACCTGACTGCTGGAGGTCTGCATGCCTTCATGTGCGTGTCTATGTCTGATATATTGAGCAGACAGTACACTCAAAGCATAACTTAAAACACAAGGTACAGATCAAAGCCAAGTTCAGGACAAAAACTAAAAACTGTGTGCTTCACATTATGTTCACACTATGACTAGTGCACTAGAGGTCCATTTAATCCCAGCTGTAGTGTACAGATGAGATGCTTTTGATTTGCCCTTTTGACCCTGCAGATGCGACTTTGTTTCATGAACAATACTTCAGCATAGATCACAGCTACACTGATTCAAAACTTCCCAGGTTCCTACATCAGTTATCTGAAGGACTGCAGGAGGAACTGTCACATAAACAAAGTTCAGCTGTGTCCATTGTTTGGATCGGTGCTCAACTCTGAAGTCACTGTAATTATTTTATGTCTTTTAGATTTTTGTTAAATGCTTCTGTACTCCACAGCATGACAACTCCTCAAAACAATCTAATGTAATGGCAAAAAGATCAGCAGATAAATGCAGCTCTTTCTTCTTGAGGACACAAGATGCCTCTCACACCATCCACAGCTGGTCTGACATCAGCAAACATGCTGCTGGTCGTGGCATGAACTTGCATTTACAGAGCTTGTGACACGCATTTCTGAATGTGTATATGTGTGTATGTGTGTGTGAGTGTGTGAGTGTGTGAGTGTGTGAGTGTGTGAGTGTGTGAGTGTGAGTGTGTGAGTGTGTGAGTGTGTGAGTGTGTGAGTGTGTGTGTGTGTGTGAGAGTGTGAGTGTGTGTGT
>JAQLOL010000010.1:14230000-14243129 GCA_029783665.1 Naso thynnoides
TGTGTGTGTGTGAGAGAGAGCGAGAGAGAGAGAGAGAGAGAGAGAGAGAGAGAGAGGAGAGTTAGCAATTAGACATACCAACTGTGGATAGCATTATTAGAGAGAAAGCAACAAATGCCTCGAGCCTGAAGAGCTTTTCCTGTTTACAAAATGCTGCTGACTGCTGACTTTGTTATTAGTTTGGACTGCTGTAAAAAAAAAACAAAAAAAAACAAACAAACAAACAACAAAAAATCCTCATGGCAGAGGGAGAAGTGCAATGTTGGACAGTGTGAGCTAACTGGACATGAAGGGGAAACCATGTAGGACTTGAAAAGATTATTTATGTACTCTTACATTTTCTCTATGCTATCAAAGCATGGCCAGATCAAACAGATCACAAAGCACTGCACTGAGCATTTTCATATTTCCTGGCTGACCCACTTAAAACGTCAAATGGAGTGACTCTTGTGAGATTGCAAAACATGGAAGATTCATTCCTGACTGCTTACTTTTGAATATTATTCCCAAACTTCCGATTTCAACATACGATGCTCTTGATGAATATTTTATGGCCCCCTTTTTTTAATGGAGCATTTTGCTTTCAGTTCAAGGCGCTGATCTTTGGGGCAGATGCTGATGACTCAAGATTTTCCTTCTGAGGACGAAAAAGCTACATGTTTAAGATTCAAAAACAGTGAACAAAGGGAATGTCTGATTACAAAGAATGACAAAGTACACGCTTCTATTTCGAAGATGCATTTTGCAGAAATGTAATGTTTTATGAAGAACAATCTCATGGTGTTATGTTAAATGCAAAATCTCCACTGGATTTAAACGCTGGTTACGAACTATTAACTTCCATACAAGAAGAATTACATTAATATAATATTTGACATTCAACCAAAGACTTGCTACTTAAAAATTCCACAAAAAAAACAATATAATTACATAATTACCAATGATCTTACTGTAAAAACTATGCATATAATATGGCTCAAGCAGTGAAAACAACAGCATGATTTATGAGAAACTTTAAGTGATGCACGTCCATTTAATGATTAATCATTTCAAAGGCAATAATACTGCTGGGACAAGTACACTCTTCTTGTTTTCACAGCTTCTTTGATCTGAAACTGGATCGAGACCAACGAGGTGCATTCCAGAGGCCTTTTTAAGGATTAATCATGCATTCCTTGTTGCATCCAGTCTTCCACTCCCAGGAGTGCAGCTCACTTCATTAAAATCCTGAAGGGGTTTTCCATGGAAAAAATTATTTTGGCTGTGCAGTAATTACAACAAGACATAATAACGGCAGAGAAACAAATGCTTTATTTAACAGTGAAATGACAGGATTGCTGTGTCTTGGCATTATCGTAACATCGCCTCCAGACAATAAGTCGACGAAGCTTAACAACAAACAAGCTATGACTGTTTCTTGTTCTTCGTGGCATACAGTCTTCAAATCCATTTAAGCACAAGTAACATCCAACCTGATGCAGCAACCTAGATTTCAAGTTATCCGTGCATGGAGAGAACAGAATGCTCAATTCCGCTCACTTGGCAGTGTTGTCGGAGAATCTAAACACAACTCGGAGAACCTGTCAGCTAAAACAAACCCAGCTAATGTAAAATTTACTCATGCAGTGTTGGAGCAGAGTTAATGTGAATGTGGGTAAACAACAGGGCGTCTGAAAAAAAAGCAAGGTGAACTGAAATAAACTTGAAACGGGAGCATAATTCAAGTTAATCTGCAGTTTAGTGAAGAGAGGCGGACTGGCTCCACAGTGTGTTGAAGTGCTCTTTGTGAGGTAGTGGGAGGTGGAAGAGGAGGTGGGCCGCATGTAGTCTTTTCACCAGCGTGGTGCTGTTTGCTGGGAGGCCTGTGAGGCTTACAGCAGTGTGAGGGAGCCGACTTGACTGGGAGCCCCTGCTAACCCCCGAGTCCCACTGTGCTGTATAGGCAGACGGTGCTCAGCCATCCAAAGCTAGCTGGGGAGATAATGGATGGCAATGGATGATGGCTCTCTGAGGAGTTCCCCCCTCTTTACCAGGGAGGAACAATAAAGGGAGGCTGGGAGGAGAACAGGATATATGATCTGCAGTTGCTTTTGTTGGAGCGCTGAGGTCTTTTATGAGAGTGCATGTCCTTAATTTCTTTGTCAGATGGAAATTTGGATGTTTACCTCAGTAAGCACATATGGACACACTGTCACAGATGTTCCAATTAACGCTTCATGCTGAAAATACTAACGTGAGTTGTCAAAGCACAGAACCGTGGGCCTCATATGAGACATACTTTATGTCTTTTTCTGGAGGAGAAACATATATATATACCCTTTCAGTTACTCTCTATGATGATGTCACTATACTCCAGCAGGGTAACCCATACTTTGCTCCACAGGGCAATTATCTTCTTAAGTAAATTAGGGATTTTTACCATGCTAATACAAGCCCAGTTCTAAAGAGGTCGATGTAAAGGGATGCTGTGTAAAAACACATTTAAAAACAGAATGCAGAATTAGAGCCCGACCTATAAATCAATTTGCTGATATTATCAGCCAAAATCAGTCTGTAAAAAATGCTTGGACTAGCAATTAAATATAGTGTAATCACGTAGTTTGTCCAGCAGTGGGCAGTCTGTTATTTCATAACTAATAAGTGAAGTGTTTCCTGTTCTGTCACTGATGTTTGGGATAAAATTTGTTCAACGTAAGTCATCCTGACTCCATATCTTTGTCATAGTTATTTGATAACCAGATTTAACAGATATAATATATTTATATACATCTTTATATAATACATCGACAACATATCAGAATTTTCTTGCTCCATAAAATTGGTCTCAGGCCCAAAACTAACATATCAGTCAAGTCCTATGCAGAATGTATCCCAGCTTTTTGGGAATCTTGGTTGCATCTTCCTCAAGCTGCCAGGATGTCATAATTTGTGTATAAATTAAGGGTTTCAGCAAGAGGAGAAAACCACTCATATTAAATCCATGAGAGAGGCTATTGCTCCATAATTTGTCAAGTCCTCTCACCATAACACCCTACTGCCACACTTTTCTGATCCCAAATGAAGCGCAAACAAGTGTGCATAATGAGATGTTTAGGTTTATACTCCTGTTCTGATGTCACTAATGATGTCTGGGCATCTTTTCGGGATGAGAGAGGATGCTGGTTTGCCAGGACGGAAGTTAAGGACTGCAGGCTACTGTATGTTTTCTAACACGATTGCGGTTGCTAAATTACTGAAAAAATCCTTGTGCCTCATGTCTATGCTCCAACAAGAATCGGAAAAGATAAGCACCAACGTATGTGCTGTGGTTAAATGACCGTGGAATTCATGAAAGTTTCCACACTGCAGACGAGTTGGTATGCAAACTTGTGCGTGTAGCATCACTTTCTGGGGATTATCCCTTTTAGTGCTGAGATTAAAGTGATTTTTAAGTATCTGTATTTCCACACAGCAGGCACGTTTGATCAACAGCTCCGCTAGATTTGGCTCAGTAATCTCCTTAGCAACTTGAAAGAGCACACTGGAGCAGCTTCAGCCAATTTCGCTCACAGTCCCAATATGTAATGCATAATACAGAGCCCAAACTTGTTTTGTGAGGGGAACACAGCGCAGGTGGCCATATATCATTACACATGAACTCCAGGTGACAGTGCCATCTGCTGCTACTTCCCTTTTGCCAGAGCCTTCGTTACATATGTAGATGAAGAGGACTGGACAGATGACAAAGAAAAGATAAGGAAAAAAAATATTATTTTCTTCTGTTTGCTACTACGTTGCCAGTTTGCGTCCTCTTGATATGGTGTGCTGCGTGCATGCTGTACATGTTGCATCATTTACACTCCACATGCATCATTCAAATGTCGACACATTTTCTTCTTTGTATGAACTGTATTCTGTGTCATTAGAGACCAGACATAAGACAGCCTCCACTCTGCAGCATTCACTCAAGCGTCCTTGCTCACAAATCTTGCTCCTCTCCCCCGGGCCACCGTCGCTATGTCCAGCTCTTCCACGACAAAGGCAGCGACAGAGAAAATAAATAAACAAGCAAATAAATAAATAACTCTTTCCATTTAGTGATGCTCTCTCGCTTTGGCCTGCAGCCGTTTCAGCAGACATCTGTGCTCCTGTAACAATGCGCTGGTGGCGGTTAAGTAGCTGAGATACAAGGACAAGGTCGTCCAGGGCGAAAGGCACTTTGTCAAGTCTGGAAGAGAGTAAAGTGATATCTAAAAGAAGCCGGTTTTATGGTCACTTGGTAAGGATATGCCTCTCAGTCTGAGGCACAGTCAAACCACTCATTAAACAATTAAGACCTAAAGGTTAGGTTTTACATATTTGCGTCATATAGGTTTGAATTTATTGTTTTGTACAGTTAAATGATAGTGGTAGGTATCCAATTTGTGCAGAAACAAAGCATAATCTCAATTACCAGGAAGTCATGAATAATAAGCAGGTTCAAACCACGGAGATTCTGTATATGCCACGGATGACTGCTAAACTCATTAAAATCATAATGCATGCATTGGTGCTCTCATGAGACTTATTGTGCACTATTAGAAAATGAAGTCAGGGTTTGAAGTCTGACGGAGTTGTGGTGAGGGGCATGTTCATGTGTCCCCCCAAAACACTGACACAACAGCTGACTGACTTTAATGGGAAAAAATCTTAATAAGCTTCAGAGTATAAGGATTATAAAATGCCATTTAACGTTCCTCTCCTGGCATTGAATAAACCTCTACCAACTCATCTGTTCATCAAAATTACATATTTATAAGTTTTTCACATGAAAAAATCCCTAATGCCTTAAAATGGCTTAGATGTAACTCTACACTTGCCTTAATTTATTATGCACTGAGCTATGAATGTGCAAATAGTCCCTGCCTCCACCGCTCATCAAACACATAAACCTCTTTGCTACACAGTGGCGAGTGGAAATATAGAGGTATTTCAGCCATGCCAGCAGGGTCTCAGTCCCAGAATTAAAATACTGGGTTTCATCATGCTCCTTGACATCTCACACAAGCACACACAAGCACACACAAGCACACACAGCAGCCTTGAGCATGAGCATGAGACCCTCCAAGCCTTCAACAAACTCCAATGTAAACTCATGCACATCAGTGTTAAATGCTTGCAGTAACTGCTCGAACTGAGAGCGGAGAAAGAGTGAAAAAATCCTAAGAAGGGTGGAGGTCGGGGTGTAATGGCGGGTCACACACAACTGTGAAACTTAAAGTAAAACACAAAGTCCAAAACTAACAATCTCTTACTAAACTTAACCTAGTTGCTCTGGTGTGTCAGCTAATCTGGTTATCAAATACTTGTGACAAAGATATGAAATGGAGGCAGGATATCTTACATTTTAACAAATTTTATTCCAAACATCAGCACACTAAACAGTAAACACTTCACTTATTGATTAATAAACAATGGACTTCCCCTCTGCTGGACAAGTTACATAACTACATCATTTCTTATCACTAGTCCAAGCATTTTTTTTCAATCCTGAAAAACAGTTTTGATATTACTGTGTGTCTGAAAACACGAACGTCAGTACTGATATATCTGTAATGGGGCGATATCGGTCGATTATATCTGCAAGCCGATATATCGGTCGGGCCTGTTCTTTAAAAGAGAGTGCTGTTTTTCTCATATGAAGTTCCAGCTTATGTTCTGCCCTTGATTTCCTTAGCCTGCTTGGCGTTAAGGCCTTTATTTCTTGCTATATTTAACAACATAACATTTTATCATCAATTAGAAAAATGCATGTTGGAGAATAACGCGTGCCCGACATGCATAGTAAGTCCACAGAAAGCAAAAAAGACAGAAAGAGGGCAATGAAGAGAGAAAAACCGCATGAGACCAAAGAGGAAAGCAAAAGACACGTCCATCTTTCCAGATATTTTTTTGTATCTGGGAGGCAGATTTTGTCCCAGTTGTCTTCAGTGATTAAAAAAAAAAAAGAGAGAGAGAGAGAGAGAAGGAGGAGCAGTGATGACGAAGAGGAATAGGAAGCCATTGCTGGTTGGTGACATCAGTGCACAGCTTTACTGGCCTCAACGTTCAGCACACGGAGGCAGCATCATGCAGAGTGGCAGTAATTGGTGCCTGGAGAAGCCACGTGAGTTCAATCAAGGAGCCATTCAAGTACATTTAGGTGAACCTGAAGAGAATGTTCCTGTATACCTGCACCCCTTTGAGGATTTGCCTGAATACTGACTTGATGAAACACAAATCCCCCCACAAACATTGACTTCAATCACACCAAATGGGCCTTGTATTAATAATAGTGATAACTTACAATTCTGCATTGATTGAGCGATAAACTCACATTCATGTGGCACTTATGTTCAAAATTAATTTGGGTTTCCAAGTTTGTCGGAGCTTCTATGGCTCTTTTTCTCTTTATTCATGTTTTATCTTCAGTCTATACCGCATACTAACAACAAAAGCTTAAAAAAAAAACCCAACCCAAAATAGCACCTGCTCTATCAGATCCTCCATCAGCTTTTCTGTAATTTGAATGTGTTGAAAGATTTGTTGCTTTAATGCTCTATGGTAAAAGCGGTTGCAAATGCTACCATGTTTTTATGCTTACTAACAACACAACATATTATATTTATGGTTAAACAGCTATTTAATTTTACTGCTGATTAACACACCACATGCAAAACTCTTGGTAGAATTCAAGCACATCCCCATTAAATGGTTAATGGACTGTATTTATATGGCGCTTTTCTAGTCTTTCAAATCCTCAAAGTGCTCTAATAACACCAGTCAACATTCACCCACACACACACATTCACTCTCTACACAGAGACACAACCTGCTCATCTGGAACTCATACACACGCATTACACATTTGCCGTTGGGAGCAATGTGGGGCTCAATATCTTGCCCACTACGACACGCTGGGTATTGAACCAACGTCCTTCTGATTGGCAGACGACCCCCTCTAGCTGCTGAGCCCCAGCCGCCCCAGAGAGCATGTTGATGTTACACTCAACTTGTCTGGCTGCTCTCTATCTTCTCTCTGACACAACTCACACCACTGAAAGGCAAAACCTAACAAACCCAATTAACTCCCAACTCAAATAAACAGCCAGGAAAATATGAGCAGCAGCCATGACACATTTAAACCCTTACATTGATTTATAAGACAACTTTATAGCTTAGTTAACACCACAACAATCAATTGTTGCTGTCTGCATTCTGGGAGTATTAATTGCACAGAGGGGGGAAAATTACCACGTGCGAGTGCGCAGTTTGCACTGGAAGGCTGCACTGTGACTTATTGACCAGTTCATCCGTTTCCAAGTGCTGCCATTTTAGATTTCAGTGTAATTACAACCTCGCTGGGCAATCTGAGCCATCGACCGCCTCCTTCAAATAAACAACTCCCTCCAGGCTAAGACTGCTGGTGTTGACTGCTACGAGCAGAATGGCAGGGGCATGAAATAGGCTTCAGCTGTGAAAGGTTGTGGACAAAGATGCCTTCATCTGTGCAGACAAACGGATGCGTGCAAGCACCTTCGTTCCAAGAAAGAGAGGAAATAAATCCTCGCAAACTCTAGGTATGCACTGAGGATTGATAACAGATCTGCAGCATGTAAGAAATAGATTAGTGTCATTGTTCATGCATTCACCTCTGTTTTTTAAGTACAGAGCCTCACTTCCAAGGATGTTGCACATCTTTGATTTACTGCTGGGAGGAAGGCCTGGAGGAATGTGTGTGGCATCTCCTCCATACTTATATTCTACTGTTGCTGGGTTGTTAATGGCATTTACACTCATTGTGTGTCAGGTAGAAATTATGTGTTTTACACTCCACAAAAATACAAGCAGCAGCAATGGTTAAATTGTGCATTAGGCAACATTACATTGAAATTCACTGAAAGTGGTCTGTAAACAGCAGATATTACAAAATAATCAAGAAGGACGTTCATGGCAAACAAAATTTTTGGGCATGGTTGAAACAGAAAATGTCTTTCCAAACTTTTCAGCTCGAGATCCAGTAGAAAAATTTGATATTGTGTTGATCCATACAAATATACTTCGACTTGCTATAACACCTACATTTATATAAAAATGTCTTTATTTTATTACATAAGTACATCACAGTAATAATCAGCTTTGCTGAATGGAATTTTAATTTTGTGACTGTGTCTTGAAAGTCCCTTCCTTGCACAGGAAAAAATGACTGCTATTGCTGAGAGTGCTTCATTTGGAGATGTCTGTGCAACTTGTTCATTTTTAAGCTTTTTTAAGCTCTCATTACTCAGCATGTCCCCACATAAAACACAGTGAGGCCTCTCATCTACATTTCGAATGGCTTTGGGGAAGCCAACATTTATAAACTCTCTCTTGTAGTTTGGTTTCAACATCAGCATCTAAACTAAACAGATCTGTGTATTAAAAAAGAACTCGCCTTTTCTGTTTTATTTAGGAAAACGAATTCACATATCAGAGCATTGGTATGCATTGACTCTGCCTACTGGCTAACCAAAATCAACAGATCTGCAACTTATTTTGGGTCCCAACTAGGCTAACATGTCATATTAAACTGTATGAAATCACTTCTCTAAAAACTTTGCTCTGTCAAGTAAATATTCATGTAGACATACAGTATATATGAATAAAGAGCACCAACTAGCTGATTTGGCACATGAAACTGACATGTCTACATCGTGTGAATGCTCATTTGTATGATAATCGGTCACATTATATATTAAAAATATCAAGAAAACATTAAAGAAAATGGAAATATTTTGCTATGACTGTACCATTTTGTTCTACTGTATAACACTTAGCTTAAGTATGACCTACTTTATCAGTATCTCATATCCACATAAACTGCATGTGTACATTTCATCAGAGAGTAGCTTTATTTCTATGTAGTAAAAAAGAGCATTTCCATGTTCACCATCCCTTGCAGCCAGTGAAGTTCTGCCATCTATAATTTATCTGTTTGAAAACGCAGTTTGCTGTTTCTTCTCTTTTCTCTTTAAATTCACTACAAATAGTTGAATTTACAAACACTGTGCAGCCTTAATGTGCCATTTATGCACAGGAGGAGGTCAGTGCAACTGGACTATGGCATCAAAAATGACACACAAATACACCAAGGACACTTCTGCTCCATCACAGTAATGACCCAGGATGAAAAGTAGACTAACCCCAATTTTGTCATAGATATCACATCTTTTTCTATTTCAGAATATTCTCATTAGGAGTCAGCAAGTGGGAGACAGACCACAGCTCAGGACTCATTGTCAGGTAACTAATGGGACCAACTGAGGATTTGGGCTGCAGGACTGCGGCAGTGACACAGGGTCTTTTTTTCTTTCTGCTTGGTTAAATAAGGTCATCTTCCGTAGAATATTTTTCTTATATATTTTTATTTAATATTCTTCTCAACTGTGTACATACACGTTTACCCAAATGGCTTCCAGTTTTTGAAATTCATCTCCAATTGAGAAACACACACAAAAAAATCTAATACCTTACTGTCAGTCCCTGACTGTGGCCTCCACTGATCTTTAGGTCAATCAATATACTATGTGGGGCAGACAGGAGCAGAATACATCTACATGTAAAATGTCAGGAAGGTCAGCTTATAACTATGTGCTTTAATAGGTGCCAAGGGGGTCTGTCTGCAGTGGCTAATGCTACCACTGGTCTTTTATTCCCGCTGTCTGACAGGCTAACGCATGGATATGAATGTAAAGTAGCATGCACACACCATAATAATAGATGGGTGTGATGCAGATCATTACTTTTACTGTTTTACCAGGAAGGCCTGTGTGTTGCAGGTCTCAACACAATACACTTAAACAAATATACAAAGAATTTTAGCAATTTTTTTAGTCTTTGCTTTTTAGATGATGGGGATTGCATGTTCACATAATGTAATTTATTACATTGGCTAATTGTGGGTTTTTAAATACTTTTTACAAAGAGGAGGCAGTATATCTTACGTTTTAACAAACTTTATTCCAAACATCTGAGCACTGAACAGTAAGCACTTCACTTACTAATTTTAAAAATAACGAACTGCCCTCTGCTGGAAAAACTACATAATTATCACTACATATATGCCAAAATCAGTAGTCCAAACATTTTCTCTAGTCTTGAAAACAGTTTTAATATCAGTGCAAAATGGAGAACACATGAGCCAATACCGATATATTTGTGATTCCCATATTACCCGACAATACTGGCACACCTGTATAGCTTTCAGGCCCCAGTAAACTCTTTCATAGCTTACAGGTCAGAGGTAGCCATTAGCTAAAGAGCCTGCAGTGACCCTGCAACTCTACAAATAAAATGTTTTTTCTCAAGGAAACTTCAATCTTGTCCTTCAGCTGAATAGCAAAGCCTTGGCTCACATTACACACAAAAAGTAATTCTCTTTTGAAATTGAGTCATATCTTTTTATAGCTAGTCTGTTGTTGCTTTACCTATGTGCACTTGCACACAAAAGCAATCCTCTAAACCTCGGCACTGTCTCTTCCTTTCTCTGAGGAGAAGAACATCTTACCTTGGCAGAGTGAGCCTGACGGGGCACAACGCAGAGCTTTCCTAATGAGCTGAGCTCAGGGCTGTTTGGCTTCTCTCTCTGTCAGCATGTGCAGCGGATGAGAATACACATGACAGCACAAAGATGCACTTTGAATGTTCGAAAGAGCCACTAACTTCAGCATATAGCATGTGACTCGTTGGAAAAAGGCCAAAGGAAAAAAGTATTGTTCCAGCACAGAGATAACTTACTGTCTGTTGTGTTAGTGTACGACATAAGTAACAACTGGCCCATATTATCAAACAGTATGAAAGCTAGTGGAAATTTAAGCTCTATTATAAAATATTTGGTAACTGTCAGAATTTATAATGAAATATCTGCATAATAGCTCTACCTTCCCCTGCTTCTATAGTAAATTAATCTTCCTTTTGAAGGCAATTTCAGAGCACAAAATCCAAATAATATTTTTTAATGATTTGGAACAGTTTCAGAATGGAAGTGGTCCGACAGACTGAATATATTCCTGAAAAAAAAAGATTTCTCCATTTAATCAAATCAAATCAAATAGAAAGCCTCGACTCTAAATAAACCCACTCAACAAAACCATTTTTTGCTTTTATACTATTGATGTTTAAACTGCTTTGGGAAGCACTAAAATTCTCAGATAATCATAATATAAAAGGCAGACCCAACCTTGACAGTCATTTGCTATATTTTTGTAAAAACTAGGCCAAAATCAAGGAAATGATGAGTTCTACTATTAAACCAGTGAATGAAAAAATCCCTTTGTGTCTCTTCCATTATAGGCGACTGTTGTAAAATAAATGGATTTGACAAGACTTCCCAAAGCCTTTCATTGTGCTCACCAGTGGAAACGCTCACATTATGGGGAGCTGTGATAACTGCCTCTGTCAGCACATTGTAGCAGAGGGAGGAGAAGGGGGGAAAAAAAAGAAAGAAAAAAAAACTTGTTTCTGAGAAAACTGAAGGCAGAGGTTTTAGGAAAACAAACACAAAAAACAGCCTTGATTCGCTTTGTTGCATTTCTCTAAGTCAAATGATCACTATCTGTACGCCGGGCTGGAAAACTTGGATTTCCACACCTCAGCTATATTGAATCTCTCTTCTGTTACAAATGGCTTTAAGAGAGACAGAGAAGTCCTGCAGAGAACCACATAATGATATGGTGGCCTGTTCGTCGGAGGGATGCCCACGTCTGTCTGCGGCGCTGTGATGATGTCACTGGTGAGCCCTGCACTGCACATCTGGGACATGTTACTGCGGTTAAAAAGCGCAGGATATTAGGACTTCATACCTCATCATTGAGCCTCATCTTTCCTTCAAATCCTTTCAGTAATCATGTATACAACACTGGACGTCTGCTCGATAAACTTCATTGTGGTACGAATGACCTCATGAGTTCCTTTTTGAAAGAGATAAAACGCAACATCTCCTGTTACTGCGGTCGCATTGATACGAGCATAAAATAAATTAGAAAATGGATTACTCAGTCTGTAAAATTGGCTGCCAGCTCCACATACACAGCCACAGATTCTGCAAACAGAGCTGGTGTTTCGTGACAGCCATTAACCAGACGAGGCAGCAGGGGGACAGAGGGGCTTGTGTGACAGCGGGGATCTGAGAGATGGGGATCTCTGGCTGGGAGAGACATGACTTCAAAGCAGCCAGGATCAATGATGCTGTTTGCCCATTGATCCCTTCTACCTCTCCAGAGAGACGGGTTCATCAATAGGGCTTAGCTATAGGCTGAGGAGGGATTAGACACTCAGCTCTAATCCAAGTCCCTTTACTTAATTTGGGCTGAATCCCCCCTTGTAATGAGATGTATAGTATTCATTTAGAAATTCCTGCATGGCCTTTGTGTAAACTGCAGTGTTGTTTTGCCAAAGAGGAAACGCAAACAAAGGATTACGGCGGTTCATTCGATTGAAAAATGTGCTCAGGTAAGTGAATTAAAGGTAGAATTAAAAAGCTATTACTGAAAAAAAGGCTGAAAACGAGGGAAGTAGATGCACCGTGATACCCGGGGAGAGACAGCACTGCTACAAATTGTCTCTGATTAACCACCCTTCAAGGACTTTGCAGCAGCCAAACAAAGACCTAAGTGACAATATACAAACATTCAAGCCAGCACTGATCAAGAAAGACAACTCTAAACAGTCATAAATGCTCAGAAAACCATCCGCTGCCTCTCCTCCTCTGCCATGTTTAAGTAGCAGACTCTTTGTACAGGAGTTCTCTGGTGCACAAAGAGGACACAGCATCTCCTGGCGATGGGTTAAACAGCCAAACCATTAAACATGTGAGGTTGCCCTACATGCTGTTTCATTCTCTGCCCCAGGCAGTGAAATCCTTCACCTTTCCATGACTGCTCCTGGGATATAAAAATGGATAATAGCTAATTGCCGCCTCACTTTTACCTTGATATCTTTACCAGCATTTTAGGTGAGCATGCAGATTATGTAATGGAGGTTGAAAGGAAAGGCCTGGCAAAGAAGCTCTGACACACAAGCTACTTTTGTTATATGTGGTAAGACTTTATTGTACAATTGATTCTATTCCCCCCCACCCCCACCCCCCTCACTA
>JAQLOL010000010.1:14243229-14261919 GCA_029783665.1 Naso thynnoides
TAAGACTTTATTGTACAATTGAGTCTATTCCCCCCCACCCCCACCCCCCTCACTATGAAGCACTTCCAGTTGGCACTCCATCTGCTCGCCAGTGGGTTTCAGCAAGCAAAGCTTCCTCTGGAAATGACTGAACTGTACTGGCCTCAGAGATGGTGCATATGTTATAAATTACAATGAAAATGGCAGCTGCCGCTAAGCTGTGTGTAGCAGTGAGCGGCGAGCATTTTGGAGGTTTTATTCCTAATCTGAGAATTTGACTAAGCTGGCACAGAAACTGACTGCCATGAAAAAAAAAAAAAAAAGTAGAATTCATGGGAAAACTTCATCGAACCCTGGTGATTGATTGCAAAACATCCACCCAAACCTTGAACCCATCTTGGGAAATAAACAAACTTCAATTTGAGGCCCATAATCACAGTTCTATTAGTCATCTGTCAGTGGTGTATGGGAGCAGGAGACCAGAGAGGGATAGTATGTGGCTCTGGTGTTTGTGGCTAAGAGGACTCTTAATAGCAGCTATCAGGAAGGGGCTGGAAGGCAGCCTGCTGCCTCTGTCTCTCCTATTGATCAGACTTGGGGTCTGTGATTGCCACAAATTATTAGCAGTGCTGGCTTCCCTCTGAATAAGGATGGAAACACCCTCTGTCTCGGGTGTAGAGGACAAAAG
Organism: Naso thynnoides; assembly: GCA_029783665.1. Taxonomy (NCBI): domain Eukaryota; kingdom Metazoa; phylum Chordata; class Actinopteri; order Acanthuriformes; family Acanthuridae; genus Naso; species Naso thynnoides. The sequence goes on from JAQLOL010000010.1 coordinate 14,243,897, forward strand.
AGAAGGAATTACTTTGAAAGAAAGTCAGATAACAATGGAAACAGGTTACTGTAGATGCATTAGATTCATAAAATATAAGGTGGGGATGGTCTTCAGTTTGCATTAGGAGTTAACAGCAGGGCTTCATGACTGAAATTCTTTGTTTTAGCAGCTTCCTTTCAACCAGAAGACTGTTTACTGTGTTCATATATGAGAGTGAATTAACTGAACTCACCTGTGCCCAAACAAAGACACAAAGACACACATTCATGCAAAAGCACAATCACAAAAAGGCTGGTTTCCTCAAGGCACTGAGATCGACAAAGGCTTTGTGTGTAGCAGCTGTGCAAAGGTGATGCATTTAGCACACAGAGATAATTAAGCAAATACAAACATCAGCCGACTGACACAGTCCTCATGTATTTGACAAATGGATACACAAAGTGATAAACCCACCAAATCCCCCCGGAGATTTACCCGTTGACATTCAATGAAAAGAGGCACTAAATATAGCGGAACCTCATTGCTTTATCCAGTCTTTTAATATAAAACATGTTCTGTGCAGCATTAAACCCTCAGATATCCACCATCGAGCCAAATGTAACATTCAAAAACTGACGATCCCGCTATGAATGAGGTACTAATAACGACTCCTATTTCTTCTCAGGAAATTTAGTGGTGCTCTTAAGGCCATTTTGCAGACAACCGCATCTCTCTCCCCTTCCACTCTGGCTGGCTAAATGAGTCCCACATAAAATCTGTTTCAGGGCCCAGTGCCTCTTGTAGGCTTCCATTTCTCTATGGGTTTTCCAGCTGCCAGCTATTGATAACAAAAGCCATTGGCTCTTGAAGAGCACTCCTCACCGCCGCAACCAATGGCTGTCATCCATCGCGTCATCTAATTACCATAACAAAGGATGTTTATCTGCAAGATTTTCATCACAGAACAAATACCTCTTTCTCTGTCATCCTCTTCATCTAAGAAGGTCTCGAGGTTCCTCCCTAATTTAATATTTACATTCCAACACCACCACGACTCATTTGATCTCGACAATTTTGTCAGTTTGGACAGGTGTAAAATATGCAAATGCACATATTGTTGTTAAGCTGCTTTCACTCGAGTCACATCAAATGTTCTTCTTTTTCTTAAGATGTTCCCCCATGCAGATGATCACAGGTTATTTTTAGTGCTGCATGACAAGTCCTCAAAACCAATCTTACATGGTTGCTTGTGCTTGAATGGTGGCCCTCAGTCTCTGTTACTAACAACTGAAGAGAGCAGTACGAGGGACTGCGGGGTCAGGAGTTTATTTGTCTCAATATTTAACACATTATGACAAAATTAATTGATGAACCGCAGGTCTAATAGGGTAATAGAGCTGCTAACCAAAACTCTTGACCACTGCAAAGATTGGACAACCAAACCATGATGGAGGAAACACTGAAAGGTCATCTAGTTAACAGCTTTTGCGGTTTTGCTGCTGTTTTTGGTCGCCCTGTGTGAGGTTTAACTGAATTCCCTGGTTTAAGGCAAAGCTGTTGAGACAGTCCTGTACGCCAGGGCAAATCCAAGCCATCTGTGGCTAAAGTGAATGGTTTTGGTCTTGCAATGGGTCGGTGGATTTGGGCATGTGCTTCACATGCAGACAGTGTCACACAGACAAACCTGTGCTCTCGCAATTTTATGAAACCTCGTGAGCGGACGGTCGAAGTTTCTCAAAAATGGCGTGCCTTGAGTCTCTGAATGATGAAAATACAGCACAAAAATAGAAAGAGCATCATCTTTATCATTTAGATAACTAGTTTGCATTCTAAAAGTATATCTATCTGTATGTACAGTATGTGTAATAAAGCAGTAAAAGTGCAGCATTGTTTTAACTGAAACCTCCCAGCAAGCACAACAGGAGCATTGTTGTGGTTGTTGTGCATTTAAATGAAATATCATGTTTGCACATTTGTGAGACAAACAGAGAAAAACATTTGCAGTGATATAAATGTCACCACGCTAAAATATTAGCCAAGTGGGTGTAACTGTGGACTGGGGAGGGGGTGTGTGACCGTGCATAGAGCCATTTGTTGGGTGCAGAGTTTATAATGAATGCTGGTTATTGTAGAAAATGTTGGAAGAAACGGGAGCAGAAAACAGCTTTTTTTAATTTGCTGGGTATACTTGAATAATTTTCTTCCTTTTACGGCAATGTGCAAGACTTGCCTTGCATGCACAATAAAAACTGGGGTTCAAGTCTTGTTTTTTTTTATATATGCAACATTACTTCATTAACTGAAATAACTGCTTATGTGAGGGCCTGAGCAGTTTTGGGTTCTCAAAGCACCAAGACGGACTCACAGCCTCTACAACTTTACACCCATCCATCTCACTCGAAACCCTCCTTAAGTCACATCTCACAAACTCCTGCGTCTTTGTCATCTCACAGATATGCAAGAACACCCTTCATCCCTTCTACATGCTTTTTATTATATATTTTTCTCCGGGATGCTTGTTTTTCCCAACCCCCTCCTTCTTTTATCACTTGTCTTAACACAGATAAAGGTACTCTTTAATGTCTCTTTCACACGGGTAGACAAAGACATCTAGCGTGGAACAAACTCCCTATATTGACATGGATGAGCCTATAGGAGCTGAAATAAGTACTGTGTGCTTCCTTTCTAACAACAGTCTGAATGAAAAGCTGAGCTGCAGCGAAGAAATACAACATTTTTTGTGGCTGGGAGCAGTGTTGTTGTGTTTGGACATCCAGTGTAGAGACACTGATGCTGTGCAATGCGACTTCCCATCATAGAGAATGTCAACAAGACACGGTTGTGGGTGAGGGTCTGCTTGAGAGGCTTAGCAAACTGTCACATCAGCGACAGACAATCTGAACATGATACGCGCACTTGGACACACATTCCTCATTGTAGCACTTTGACATTCCTAGAATTTACTGTCAAATGTGAAGCTTTGTCTCCTCTTTGACTCCTGATCAGGTTTTCCTTCATGACAGCTTTTGCACACCACAAACTGATTTATACTGCTATTGTTTCCTGGTAAATCAGTGACGAGATCACACGGCATAAGGTGGATCAGCAGATAATCAGAAGGAAATCTTCACTAACAGGGTTAAGATTAGCGCTATAGAGTTGTTGGAGGGACATTTGATACATTGCATTCACGCAAAGAGAGTCTAGAGAGGGAGAACGCTTTCAGATGGAATGTCAGTGACTCTGTAAGGTCTAATTTGGGGCACATGGCCTCTCAGTAGCATGTTTGTGTTCTGCACCCTGCACATACTGATTCCCATCCACCCACAGTGCACGCATCATGTGTGAAAGTGTGTGTGTTTACCCCAAACAAGATTACTGAGAGGGGATCACTGACAAATGATTAAAAATCTAGATTTGTTGGATAAAAGCAGAGACACTGTTGCATGGATATTTTTAGCTGAGGCTTTGGAGAGCAGAAACTGATTATTTACTGTCCCAGCACTGAATTTAACTTTGAGTGATCTGTGCCACTTCTCTGGAATAACTCGAATTAGTTGATTAATTCATTTGACATTTTGACAGGAAAAAATAATTTCATCAAACACTGAGGTAAGCTTAGAGAAATGATCAGTACGCAAACTAATAATATTTGTATTTGTTTTAATCAGAAATCAAAACTAGAGTTGTTGTTTTTTTTTTTTAAAAAAGGAGCATTTCAGTGCATGATAAATGAGCTACTTTTTAATCAATGAAGCTGAATAAAATATGCAAATCATTTTGCATGAAGGTTAATTGTTTCCCTCAACATCTTGATATTTATGACACCTGTGCGAGTGGGAGAAGAAATCAATTGGAAAAAGGTCAATCACTGAAATGAAACATTACTCCCCCTTCGCTCAAACTGCAGCAGTCATGTTGTGCTACCGAATTAGCTGCATTTTCATTCTGGAAAACCACATAACATCCCTGAAGCTGTTATCCTGACCTTCATTAGAAAACATGTGATATGGTGGAGATTACCAGTTCAAAAGGACATCCAGCTGATTGCTTTGTTTTCTCTACGAGGGATAAAGCCTTTTTTTGGATAATTGACGACTGATGCTTCTGCCAGAGTTCAAATATTTAACAAAAAACAATACTGAGAGTGTCAAGGCAGTAATTTGAGCACTGGATTTTCACAAAACCTACATGTCTCTTTAAATCTTTATCGGAAGGTAGTCTGAGGTTATGAGACTCCACAATTCCTCTTGTCTGGCCTTGCACTTCCTTACATGCATGTGACTTGGATGAGGCCCAGGAATCAATGCATGCACACAGAATAACACTCATCCCATATGGGAAAACCTTCCTGGATGCACATCAATCCACAAGGATCGAGTATGATGAACAAAGTAAAGAGACTCAAATAAATCTCCTTTCTTAGCATCATAAACCACATAATCAATCAAAGCTTTATCACTGTCTGCCATCAAATATGTATTTTTAGTGTTAAAATATTTCCGTTCCATTTTTATATCATCTGTGTGCTGTTTGGTGGCTGTAAGTAGTGAGGAGGCAGCTGTGTCTAACAGATGCAGGGCCACGCACATGTGGACACATGTGCACAGTGTGACCTTCTCAAACGTGCAGAACATGTGTGTTTTTCATTCCGCCCTCTCCTTGCCTGCTTCCACCTGCAACATGAGTTTTGCCTTTTGTCTCTTTTGCACCATAAAGTCTCTGGAGAGGACTGTAGCAGATTTTGACTGAATAAACCACTCGCTTCTTTGCATGCTGGCTTTGTTCTTGGACTGTGGTTCTATCTGCGTGCATTGACCTAAAGACTGACTGCAGTCAAATAATATCTGCTCATTCCTGCTCAGCTTATGATCTCTGAGAAATATTATCTGTGTTTGGCATTTAACTCTCATTATTTCATGGTCTTAAATCCACAGTAAAGCTACAGAGGTCACCTGCTAATGCAACATGCACATACTAGCACAGTTAATTCAACTGCAGTTGATAAAGCCTCTTCTTGTATTTAGGCGATGGGTAACAATGTCCATATTAAGATGGACTGAGCACAATCATCTGTTGTTCTGTATTAAGTAAATGGAGCTGTACAGTAGCAGATGCCAGCTACATACTGTACAAATACACTCCCATTACCTTCGCTGGCACAGATACCCATATGCCCATCGCTGAATGGACAAATCCAATCTGACAAAAGCTTATGTCTCTGGGAAATCACCGAGACTGATTTAATGACTACCCACAATGCATTGGAGATGAATGTAGGGAGAACTGCTTTGCATAATCAAAAGGAAAGAGCTCTTATTTGGCCCAATTCTGCCTTTGTCTTGCCTGTCAGGTTTGCCTGTTAAACATGAATTTCACTTTCACTTTGTGGTGCGCTTTATCTCCGCGTCACTCACGGATCGAGGGACACCGGCAGCACAGTCATTGGCTTTGTTCAGCTTTCCGGTTTGGAGCTTTAAGAATGTTTTTTAGTGGACAAAGGTTAATCCCCTGAGTGAACAAAAGTTCAAGCAAGAAAAGGAGTAATTGCAGTCTTTAAAGTAATGTGAAGGGGAACGGTGCAGCCACATTATTGGATATAAATGTCAATTTTTAATGTGTGTGAGACTTATCAATGTTCTATAAAGAAGATGCTTCTTAAATGCCCTGGGAGGGGGGTGTGGTGATGAAGGAGGTTAGTACTGTGCTCCTTCAGGCAACACAAACTACAACACAAACCACAACACAACCTCTTTCAGAGCAACTCCACTCTGCTTCTTCATTAGTTGTGAATTATTTTAAAACGGCAAGGATATGAACACAAATAGATGCTATTGACACCAGCTAAATCCATTAACTGCTTTATTTGCCTCTTAATCAATATAACATATGTCACCTTTTCACCTTAAAAGATGGGTTAGTGTTTATGTCTGGCTCCAAGAGGATGCTGAAGTTATTTAGTGGGAAAAATAAAGGGGAAAAAACAATCTATGGTGTCTGGGCGAGCAGCAGTCCATTCAGCATGTCTGGTATAAAGAGGAGTGGAGTTGTGTCCTGTGTTGAAAAATGACTCCATGTTCAAAATGATTCCGCACTTACCACCCCGCAGCCCCTCGGACCCCTCGCGGCAAAACACATCCACTTACCTGCAAGAGAGGAGAGACAAGAAAATCAATGACTGCACACTCAATTATATCACAACTTACCAAGCAAGCGCTCCCTTTGTTTCCTCTGGAGGAGAAAGAACGCTGCTTTATATCTGCACAACGTCTGGAGCAGCTTACTGAGATCTACACTGTGAGGTTTAATGAGTTCCTTCATTGGAGAAGCCACACAAACCAAACCAAAAAAGATATTTTAGTATAGAGCGAAGAGTATTCAGGCTAAGGATGAGTTTTCTTTTCATTGACCTGACTAATAGCACGTACATTTATCAAGCAGTAATGAAAAGGCCCTGCCTCTAGGATACTACAAAAGATGGGGATCTATTGAAAGGTGCACGTAACCTTGAGTCTGCTCTTGGGTTCAATTTGGATGCCATAAAACCAGATAAAAATATCTATTTGTCAAATGTGGAGAGATGACAATCCAGTGCAAACACTGGGAATGAAAGGCATGGAGCAAACCCAAAGTAAATGACCTCGGGAATAGTTGGATTCATCATGCTCCATATCTTGTTACCTGTCTGTCTTCCTAAGAGAGGCGAGTTAATGGGCCGAAAGCTCCTGACCCGGTCACACTGTTGGCACAGACTGTTATGCACACAACCACAGGCAGCTCTGAGAATGGCTATTGAGTGATATTGCCATAGCAATGAGGAAACACTGCTATTACAGGCTTGTTTTTATGTTTATCTGACATAAAAATGATTGGTTCTTAGTATCGGAATTGGGAGACAAAAGTATTATCGGTGCATTCAGAGGCGCCAAAGCAATGGAGCAAGGCAGGAAAATGCATCCCCAATATTCAATTAGGAAGAGAAAAAGTATTGGTTTCACTCCCCCACTAGTGTGGTGTTTAGTCTCTGTAGGCAAGGTATGGATGATCAGGGTGAAAACATAGAGTGAAATTATTGTACTATGCATAATATAATTTTGTATGTATGGAAAATCAAACAACAGTTTCTTCTTCATGAGTCACGAGTGATGAAATTGCTAGGTTGACTGCATCTAAAGTTGGGCATGCCGAAAAAATTTTCAGCTGAACTTTTAGTTAAAAATTGAACTACACTGTCGTTGATATGACAAACTGATTTGCAAGTCGACATTAGCTAACTTTGCCAGCCCATCCACATAACGTTATCTCCCTGGTCAGGCAGAATTCGGATTTAGAGATGGAACGTCCGCGAATCAGTTGCATCAAAGAGTTAAAGTGTGACGTGACTAAAATATTAAACCTTTACTTGATTTGGTCATATTTTAGTTCAAATTCTTGTTCTGATCTGCTCTTGTTCGCCCTGTTAAAGTTACAACATTTAAGCTACAAACCCCACATTTCCTGTATCTGTTTAAGATGAAAAGACTTCTTGTGTTTTAGCAGACAGCAACCCTTAATTTGTTAACAAGGCTTTTATTTTAAAACACTTTGCAGGAACATATTGTAGAAAAATAATGCCATCCTGCTCTCTTATTCTCCCCACACAAAGGCAGACAAACATAAAATAGTGTTTACTAAACTTATATTTAGAGCTCTTTTAGATGTTAATTTTGACTGATCCAAGAGGTTGGGCGGTTGTAAAAATTGACTAAACTCACAAGTCAGAGTGTGCAGGTAAGGTAGAATGAGATGCTGCAAAAGTCCCCCTTCACTCTCTTTGATGTTACACCACCTCATTACACTGGGATGTAAATGTGTTGGCTCATGGGAATTTTTACGGTGACAATCGCAGGACGTCGGCAATCCCAGTGATAATTCACTACACACGGGCAAGGGACAAAATACAAGTCACGGCCATGGGAAAGCAGCCACTATTGTCTGCTGGAATATGGTTAATGGGCAACAATTGAGTGAGAAGTTAAAAACAAATTTCCTTTGCCCTTCTGTTGGATTTTTCTTGGTCAAACTGTTGTAGTGTCAGCAAAAAAAAACATTGTTCCTTTTGCTGAGGGAAGCATCATTTCATTATTTGCCTTGTAACACAACTTTGACATCAACAGCTATTAGTGTGATAATAAACCACATGGTCTCTGGGGTTTATCATTCTATTAAATCAAACAGTAGTCAGGAGCGTTCAGCGAGCATGTCAAATATGCATGAACACTGGGACCACACAAACTGGTGTGAGAGTAAACAATGATTAACAGTTTTTATCTGAGTACGTGGTGTGTGTGTGTGTGCATGTGAGTGTGCCAGTGTGTGTCAGTGACAGCAGGGAGAAGTGTTGAGCCTCAAAGCCCAGCATGAGGCCTTTGGTGAGTGACTTATCTCTGCATAGCTGATCAATAATTAACCATGGGACATGCTCTAATGAGGATGATAATACTCTGTTAGTAAGATAACACCTCACAGAGAGGTACTGGACCACTTCTCTTCATTTAGATCCACTCATCACCCTATTAGTATTTGTCACTTGGTTGATTAACATACTTGTTCGCTGCCTGGCTGAATTTAGCAAATGTCGTTCTGTCTCTTTCATTATTCTTTAGTCTTTTGGGGCAGCTGAATTTTTTCAGTTTTAAATAAATTACTACATCATCTCCCTGCCTTTTCCTGTCACTTCTTGATGCAACCTGCTGTAACAGTGCTGGCAACCATCCGCTGTAAGCCCATCAATACATCTCCAGATGCTGTATGACACGTGAGGTAAGGACCACTTCTGTGACCATCCATCAGAGGGAGGACGGCCCTCGCCCATCCCCACTGGTTGTCTCCTCCGCCTTCTCCTACGATCCACATCCAGCAGACAAGGTTTAATAGGGCCCATTAATCAGCAGCCTCGTCTAGAAAAGACCAGACTGTAATTCAGCAAGGAGAAGCTGATCCTTAAGGACATCCATGTCATTGGCAATAAGAAAGTGATACCTCAGCTATGCACATGTGCATCAGCACAGTTAAGCCGGGCAGATCAGGACATCATGACATTCAGAACAATAAAGTTTAAGGAACAAAAATCATGCTTTTTACACCTCTGATTAGATTGCCTAATTCAGACATTGATCGTTTAAGCCGAGCAAGGACAGGTGATTAATGTCTGGCTGTGTTGACGTTAATGACAGTGAGCAGAAGGCAGGTACTGATAACTGCTTGAAACTAGTCTGTCTGTGTTTTTCTCTGCCTTTGAACAGCAACTCTCTGTCGTCTCATTAGAAGAACATATGAAGGGAGATCGTTCATTCAGAGCAACTTCATCTATAAACATAAGGATGCTATGGAGTAATATTTGTAAGAGTGAGATTCATCAGTTGTACACATCCTAACGACACCTCAAACAGAAATACAAGACAAGCACACACACACAAATACACAGAAAAGGTAGAGTTCATCTTGAGTGAAAACAATCTTCCTCCGAATTGCTTTGGAGCCAGGACCTTTGTTTTCTGAAGATACCTCAGGCTTTTCCAGTGCCATCTGCTACACCAATACCTTCTCATAATGGAGCTTACTGAGGGCCAGTTGGCAACGAATCTGAGTACAGCAAGACTCAAGAGATGACTGGGAAAGGGAAAAAAAAAAGCAAAAGCAAAAAAAAAAAAGCAGAAACTCTGCCAAGTTTCAGCAAACATAAAATCTGTTCCCTTGAAAGATAGTCTCTGTTTTAGGAAGACCTTACTTAGACATTCTTCCCTATCTGTGCAGGTGCACCGGGTCATCTTCTGGATTATTGCTTCTAGACGGTGTGCTATTTCCAGTTTGGAATATCAGCCAATGGTCATATTGTGCCTGTGAAAACAAGGATAACTTCCCCTTCCACACAAGTTTAAGGCAGAACAGACAAAGGCAACAACAGGATGAAAAAAAAAGAAATTCTATATTTCATCTTACATCTTTCCACATAAGTTCTTTCATTTAATGCAGACCTAAATGAAATCATGGCCATGAATTTGAAAGAAAGATTTAATTTAGAGACCACCGCTTTCAACCAAATATTATTAGCGGAGTGCCCAAGACCAATCCACATGTGCTTCCATAAACAACAACAATGGAATACATCTGTCAGGCAGTTCAGTCCCCAGAGGAGATGCTTATAAAGACAGCCGGTTACGCCATCAATAATTAAAACTAATGTAATTCCCATTAGCCGTGGGAGTAGGCACATAAATAGTTAATGTGCTCCTTGTGTCCCTACCCCCTCTCCTCACATCTTCTCTCGTTTCCTCTCTCCTCATGACTCCTCTCCTCCACTCATCTTTCATCTCTATCCTCCTTCTTTCCCTCTTCTGCTTTTCACGGTTTCTTCTCTCAAATCCTATCCCCCCACCCCAGAAAACAGTGTGGAGGTAGCAGGCTCCAACACCATCATACTGATTATAATGGTCCCACTGGGGAGGTCGGGTAGGATGAGGAAAGAGAGGGAGAGGGCAATGAGAGGGGATCCGCAGGGAAGGGAGGCCACGATTTACGACCCCGCGTCACGGGACTGGTTAGCTGGAGTGGAAGGCACTTATGTCTGCCTACACTTCATGTTGATGAGAAACAGGCAGCTCTCCAGCTAACATGTTAATAGAAACATCCCCAAACAAAGCTAGTCTGACATATAAAGAGACTTTTGCAGGTGGCTGACATAGCTATCAAGTGCAGAGGTCAGATTGGGAGAAAGATGGCTTTACATTGGCTACTGTGAAGAAACACAGGAGAAGCAAGGATAAAAAAAAACGTGATGAGCAGTTTGAGTAAAGCAGCAGATGAGTTTCTGTATTCCTGCCTGATGAATAACAGACAGGATGTAGAGTGGGAGGCTGGTATTGAAACAGCCATCTACTGATGTCGCCCCATCAGTCATCAGACGCCCCTCATTAATCGACTCTCCCCCTTCATCCGTCCTCCCTGCTGCTGGCGCGTCTACCCCGTTAAAAGAGCCGCCCCGTGGAACTGCTGCACTATCCAAGAGCCAACTGAAGAGCCACTGTCCATCCATCTCCTTTGTGACTGGGGCCTAATGTGTCGGTTCTACACGAGCCGCACAGACAGGCCTCAGGCAACAAAGACTAAAGAAAAGGAGACTTGCGGCGAACACAACAACCTCCCACACAAAAAGGTTATTGCCACTGGCAACATGCACCAGTTGCTCTGACAGCTATTACAATTTTCATCAAAGACACTTTATCTTCAAGTAAGATAAGAAGTGACTCTAAACAGCCCTGCTGCCAGCATTTCGCACTTAAATTCCTCAGATGGCTAATGCACCTCTGTATAAAACAGCCATTCACAAAAAGGCGCCATTTCAAGACTCCTTGACATGCACTATACTGTTGACATGCTAAATGCTGTTCAAGCTCTGTGCAAGCAGTGCCATGTCAAAGTGAAAATCCCCAGATTTAAATTGTGTGACCTACATAGCCAACAGCAGGAGCACACCAACCATGCTGTTAATCAACCCAACATCGTAGGGTTTCCCGGCATCTGTCTGAGGCAAGGTCCCCTGAATCTGAATTGTAAGCTGCTCTCCAGTTGCTTTCATGTGATGTTTGCATATTAAAAGTGCTGCACAGTTAATCAAAAACTACCCGCTGAGTTTGGGTCTAGGATGATCAGAATGTAAAGGGAAGCAGCAAAGAGAAAAATGTTTAGTTACAGTGAAAGCTAAACAGAACGCTGCGGGGTTGCATTTGAGGAGCTGTGGTGGAGTGAGACCACTAATAAACAGGGACAAGGCTTGCTGGCAGATGGGTGAAGCTACTTTGTGGTACACAAATAAAGTAGTCAGACCAGTTAAAGGATCAAGCCAGTCTATTTTTGACTTCTCACCATGAGCAGAGGTTGTCCCTCTATCCTACAATGTTAAAATTTGACCATGTGTATACTTTAGTAGTTCTGAGTGTGCATTATTAAACCCCATTCACTGCCATTCATGTTGAAACAGGGTATAGAATCACTATAAGGCACGTGAAAGTTGCTGGGTGTATATAATTCACCCTTCTATAAAGAATGTGTGCTTTCATTTGGTCAAAAATTGCCAGTGAGAGTGAAGGGAGCCCAAAGCAGTTGAAATTAGTGTTGTCGTGGTGAAGAAAATCTGACCGTGGCGACTCAGGGTGGAGCAATGGTGCCGTATGTGGTATTATTGCACACCCTTTATCAGCATCACAAGGAAAAATAAAAATATCCAAGAAAGATACGAAAGTCCGTGGCTGAGGAGCGATGTAACGGTAAAAAGAGGCCAGACAAGAGTAAACATTATGTAACTTCTTGTTACGGTGGTGTTGCTAAAATGGAGCGAAGTAGCTAACGTTAAAATGTGGCATTGAACTAACATTACACACAGATACCACATGCGAAAATGATAAGTTAGCAGTCTTATTTTGGCGGACTCTCAGAGTTTAGTGGTGCAACGAATCTACTGTTTGCTGGAGAGGCATTAATAAACTCAGCAGAGTCAGCAGCACAAACAAGGCTCAGTAGTCTGCCATTTTTGTTATTGTTGTTTTCCTGCTCGCACATGGTAATTTGACTGAAAACATAATGTGCTTGGTAGAAGTGGAGCCATGATTGGGCTGAAGGCCAAAATGTTTCCAGAGTAGCATTGGATTTATGCATAGATATGTACAAGTGTATATATTTATGAGATTCACATACCTGTTAGGTATCAGAGCAGTTGCCATTGTTACCGTCTGAACGCAAGGTGTAGTGATTTGATGTCACATGCGGTTTTGATGGTGGCCTACCATGGTCCGCGATTGGCTTATTAATATCCCAGAAATTCAATTTTGCAGGTACTGTGACAGCGGTAGTTCATCACATGTGTTGCCTTCCTAGTTCTAATATTAGCATTAAGAAGGATTTTTTTTTTCATAGATAAAGCTATTTTAGAAAAAAAACGTTTTGTAACCTATGTGGCTGATGTTGACAAAGGAAAATGACAGGTAGAAAGAGAAACAGTTTTACAAAACATAAAAACAAAGAGAACAATTGTTCTCAAAGAAAAGGGCACTGTCTTCACCTATACATGCTGATTAGGCAGAACCTCTTGCTCCTTTTGGTCTGTATGTAGATGTGGCTATCATCAAAACCATATGAGAGAGTGGGTGTGTTATATGATAAGGACAAACATTCCTTAGAAGTTAGAATAACATATAATAAAGGACAGACTCATATAGCACATCATGACACAGTCAGTGCATGAAATACAAGACGAGGGAAGTTTCCATTCCTTGCCTTAGATCCTATGAGAGGATTTTCCACTGTTATGTTAAGCTGAGGGTTCCTCAACATGTTCGTACTGTAAATGCAACCTGAAACATCTCCAAAGCCAGCTTGTACCTCACCGCCGCTCTTCCGCTTTTGCCACCAAAAGTCGTATCCCGGCTCTCTGGGGCCAAAATTTCCTCCCGCTGGAGGGAAGCTGGCAACTCTCTAAACAACACAGAAAGTCATTCATCATCTCTCAGAGGAGCGAGCACTACATCAATCTGTCTGTCAGCAGCCCTCCAGACCAATACGCCTCTGCCTGCCTCTGTACATTCCACGCCAGATCTCAGCACTCCACGGATTTTACTCTCGGTGTTTGGCTCCGCTCATTATAGTGCCAGGGAGCTTTGAAACATAAGCATGGCAATAACCAGCATTCCCCCTGTTCTAGTGAGCAGTAAAAAATACTGCTCGTCTGTTTTGCACACAGACGCTAGTTAGCCTCTTGACAAAGTTCTCATTTTCAGCTTGGGAGCTTGTAATCATGTATTTCTTAATTTGAAAAATTGCAAGACAGAATTTTGCTGCGTTGAAACTTCTTGATTCAATTAAAATACCATTGGAGTTTAATTTTACAATACTCTGATGTTCCATTTAAACTGAATGAGAAATTATACCAAGATAAATAGACAGTAAAAAATGAGTCGCTATAGTAAAAGGGCATGAAGTTCAATGAACCCGGAGAACCAGAGAAGAGAGCTATGGCTCTTGGAATTGGTTCTCCCAGGGGTATCAAACTTGTAAGAAACACCAGAGCTTCAACTGGAAAGTAACATCAGCAGCACACTGAACATCTGCAGTTTGCTATCTCAGCATCCCACTCTGACCAGGAGTCTAATGGGGTCACCCCCCACATACACGGACACAAACACAACCCATGTTTTAAAGAGAGAAAGTATGGAAGGGGCATTAAGATAGAAGGGAGAGCCGAAGACGCACTGACGCATTTGTTGTCAAAAAGGCTTCAAGCTCAACATGACTTTCCTGTCGATTTGACAGACACTGACAGTTAAAGAGGGGCTTTTCTGAACAGAATGTCAAGATGGATAACCTTTATGTCATCTGAAGTATAGAATGCAAAAGCGAAAGAGGGCACATCACAGAAGTTATATCCTCCTGTACAATAATACTCAATAATATGATGTGGAATTTTCCTGGCTTTAATAGATTTGAAAGGCCCCAAAAACAGATTATTGCCAGTCTTGCATGAACACATAAATGAAAGTATTCTGCTTGTATCAGCTCCTGTATTTGTGGTTTGTATGTGTTCTTCTTTCTGATTTAAAGAGGGTGGGACTACATTTTCATAAGTGTATGATGAACTCAAAATTACAGTTGTTGTTGCTGTTGTTTTTTTGTTACCTTTTCTTTATGATAGCCTTTAATATCTATAAAAGAGCGAGTCCTCCTTGCTCCCAAGTTGAACTGCTAAGTTTCTACAGTACAGTAGTAGGATCTTTCACATTTTCCACGAGTCTTACAGCTACCGTAGTTTCTCCTACATGTTTTGGAAAGATGGCGTGAGCAGAGGGATATTCTAGCGTTTGCAGTCTGTAACGTGACCACTAGATGAAGTTTTTATAAGCGGTGCTCAGTTGCTCTTCAACTGAAAAAAGAAAAAAAGTTAAAGACGAAAAAAAAAGAAAACTACTTATACCACCATCAATGCTATATGACCATTTCTTGTTAATGCTAAGGTTTAACACAGTGGTACGGACTTGTTCTATTAGTGTCCACATATATGTTTTAGATGTTTTCTGCATATTTGACACAGAACTGATTTGGAAAATCTATTGCTTTTTGTATCAATAAATAATGGAGGATCTCTAAACCATAGCTGACAAAACCGAACTTCCACATCATTGGAATTTTAACAATATATTTGGAATTTAACATTTAAAAAAATAACATGCAACAACCTCCTTACATTTCAATGCTGTCCCCCTGAGTGCTTGGTTTGTCTATATGATGCTGGGTGAGCCTGCTTGCCTCGCATGAACATCTAGCGCATCTACTGATGCGATGACATTTAGAGATTTTCAGTGTAGTTTCAGAGATCTTGTTTGATTATTGCCAAAATAGTTAACTATATAATAAACCATATATAAGGAATAGTGAGTGAGAGAATGAGTGAATGGTTTTGAATGTAACGTATGTTTCAGGGCAGATCCAAGCAACCACTGAAACAATGTAAAACAGCATGGTAAACATTAGTTATTTGGACAGGGTGTGAGTGAGTTTATATACTGCCTCTCAACCTCAACAACCCCTGTGTTCCCTTCTTCACTTCTCATCCAGGCTAGATGGCAGTGAATCTCACTTTGGACTTGTAGCTGCACACAGACAATCAGATCAATGACAGCTTTGCATTCAAATGGCGGATTAAGGAGTGGGCGGCCGCAGAAATCCGTTCGCCTCCCCATCTTTCACTTTCTCATTCCTTCCCTTCAACCGCCTGACAGAGTGCCACTGAGAGCCGCAGCCCTCCAGCGTCAGATGATTTGTGCAGCGACTTGATTCAGGCCTCTGCTCCCCTCAGCTCCTTTTTTTTTTTTTTAAAAGCCCTTGTCGGAGTGATGAGAGCTTTATGTTTTCGTGGCGGCGATAAGCCACAGGTTTATTACAAGAGGGCAATCTGAGCTGGGAGGAGGCATGCACAGGACTTTTAGAGGTTTAGCAGTAATATTCTCTGATTAACACACAATTTGCGGCAGACATGTATAAGTGCAGGTGGGCATGAGCACACAGTGCAAAACTGTGAGTCTATTCGAGATGCTGAGCCCCCAGCACTACCCACATCCTTACTCAGCACCCTCCTGCTACCACACATTCCTGTCAAAAGTTTTATTTTTCCACGATTACCCGAGTTAATAGGCCATTAAAATGCTGCTCAAAGAGAGTTTTACTCCCTATCCAGTCTGGCCTTTCATTCTGTATGAAAAAAAGAATGCATTAGGGAGGATCCAACAGAGGGGCTAATCCAATGGGATACTCCCAACAATAAAAATACCTTACTGGCAGTGGCTGGTGGAATGGCCCATTTTAATTGTGCGTACACTAATCTATCCCACAGCAAAAAGTGCTGCGGTTATATCCAACACTCTTCCTCTGTGGCTCAGCGGTGCATTGTGTGGGTGTGTGAGGTCTGAGGTATCAGCAATATTGTTTTTGTCGGACTTTGAAGGGCTTACAGAGACGTTTGTGCCCCTGGTGCTGCACTAAATTTAAATCCTGTATCGGGAACTGTTCTGTGGGTGATCACGGATTGATTCAGTCATTTAAATCTGTGATCATTATGTTGGACTCTGAAAACACAAACTCGGATTTGCAACACAAACCCTGTTTGGAGAATAAAAGAAGCTGAACTGGAATTCTCAGTTGTAAGCTGATAGGTTATGTTATTCTTGGCTAATCCCTGAAGCTGGCTGGCCAGGTTTGACTGAAAAAGAGAGGATATTTGCTTTTTGCAGGTATCTGACTCAGCAGTTCAGCTCCAAAGATGGAGCCTTGGGTTAGGGGAGGGCAGTCATTAGCCTATAGAGGTTCCTATAAACATACTGAAAGGCAATAAAGCAACTGCATTTCTAGGCAGTAAATATATTAATAACAGGCTACTAACAGACTCTTCCATCCAGGTTTGCAGTACACTGCCTCTATAAAATGAAATCACATTCTGTTCTTTCCCAGAAACAGGCCAGGACAATTAAGGGGAATATCTGTTATTGATTTGCCTTTTAATCACACACTGTTGATGAAAGAAGGAGTGGCCTGGTCAATGGTGCTTGAACCTTAAAAGAATTATGCCTGCATTTCCCAAAAGGGGTTGTAGCTCACTGTAAAAGCTGTTATGCAATGTCATGGTGGGAGACATCCTTTCTACAGCTTGAAGCCCTGCAGCAACCCTCATAAACCAGAGCAGTGGCAGGAGCTGTGACCTCTACTTCAATGAGATTCACTGTCACTATGCAGAATGGACTGTATACACGAAGGCTGTACTGTTTATTTCCTGAGGTGTAATACAGTAGCAAATCAGGATGTGCCTTGTTAAATAGGCTAAAGAGGACCTTTGCCCTTTTTGTTCATAGAGATCTCACAGCCTATACACAACAATGCCGCAGGTTGGTGCTGACATTTAGCACCTCCCATTTATCTTCTAAAAGGTCATGAGTTGTAGCAGGTTCTGTAATGAGTCATGTGCAGAATGGATCAAAGTTCACACCAATACTAGAAAGGTCAACTGACACGGCATGTTGGCCCCAAGGCTCTGTGTTGCCTATAACTTATCAATAAATTAAGAAATGGAGCTACTGAGGGATGTTTGAGCGCACCGACCTCGTGGCTACTACCTCTGAACTGCAAGCTATCACACAGACCAAGTATCAGCACCTTTTGTTGTTTTCATTCCTTAGAGACACATGATCACTTTGCTCTTAGTGAGAAAAAATGTCACAGTGACAATATGGCACGAGTTCCTACATGCCAAAGGCAAGAGAAGCCAAGAGTGTGTTCGAACTCGCTTAGCGAGACACGCGTAAGGGCGTCTTTCTTCCCCTTGCTTGGCATCTTTGCTTTCTCCTGAATTAGTTGAAATCCTTGGCATGGCCTTCACTCACTGACACGTGTTAATCATGCTTGTCATAACAAACACATTTGGCGGTCAGCGTTTGCAAAAGCCCACGGGGGGGGGGGGGGGGTTTACACCCGATAAAAAAGCTGCA
>JAQLOL010000010.1:14288733-14305962 GCA_029783665.1 Naso thynnoides
GCTTTTGTAAAAGAGCATGTGCAGTAACAGTACATGTGTGGTGTGTGAGCGTGTTTGCGTGGGCGTGTTTGAGGAATGTAGTCACTGACAGGTAATTAGAGTTCAGATTCAGGTATGTAGAGCCGC
Organism: Naso thynnoides; assembly: GCA_029783665.1. Lineage (NCBI taxonomy): Eukaryota > Metazoa > Chordata > Actinopteri > Acanthuriformes > Acanthuridae > Naso > Naso thynnoides. The sequence continues at coordinate 14,288,860 of JAQLOL010000010.1, forward strand.
AGGGAGGCCAAAGCAAGAGAAACACAGAGACAGACACTCAGTGGGTTTTAGTGTGGCTCAATACCCTGCCAGGAACAGCCACTACAAAAGCACTCAGGTAGGGACATATCGACACTGGTGTGGTCTCCATGATCAAAGCTTTCAGCACAGCCCTGCCCTCATGCCTTGGAAATAGACCAATTAGGGTTGGGGGGTGAGAGTTGGTTGTGCTATGTTCCATACACCAAGCTGGCAGCAGCTTCAGACAAGGTAATTATACACACTCTGCCTGTCTGCGTCTCTGACACTCATACTCACTGCTATCATGGCTCACTCATCTCTCTCCACCCGTACATTATATCCCTTAAACACAGTCCAAGATAATATGGGCCAACATGAGCCAAACTGTAGCTACATGTAGGACAATTAAATGCTTTAACCCTCCAAAAACTACTCAATGCTCTAAGAAATCCTCCATCAAGTAGGAGGTAATGTGAAGAGCGAGCAGCGTATGTCTCTGCCCTCATTATTCTGATTTATGGAGCCTGTCTGAGCCCTCACGTGTCATTGTTCATTTCTAACACCATCTTCAGTGGAAAGAGGATTATTTCATCCAGTCAGGGTGAATCTGGAAGCAGGATTTGAGAAAGACGACTAGAAAGTGCTTTGTCATGTTATAGAAGAGCAAAGTTCTTTTCAAGAAAAGGTGCTTCAGACTGTCTAGTTTCTTTTTGCATCCCTCATGTAAACAAGTAGATGACTGCCATTGTGACAGCTGGATGATTATTCGATTATTTGAATGGCTGATTAACAGAAAATGAATTGCTTGCAATTTGTCGTTTGCCAAAATGCAAAACATTTGATGGAAAATATGTGGATTTTCTGAATTCTATATAATTTTTGGCTTTGAATTGTCAGACAAAACCAGCAATCAAGATTATGTCTCCAGTCGAATACTAATCGAGAGATGAATCAATGTTGAAAAAAAAAATCATGAGTTGCAGCTACATATGATCCAAGATAACCTTTACCCCTCAGTCGCTGGTTCATAAAGTATGGCTTGACCTTAGCAGATTAATCCTTCACTGATCTGACCCTTTCAGTATAATGAATTACATTTTGCAGCAATAACACTGAAAAAGAGAGAGCTGCTTAGCCAAATAGCTTGAGCAGTACTTAAAGTATGTACACACATATTGCTGATTTATGGAATTATTGCATTTAATAATAATCCCAGCTGCCACGTCTGCCATAAAAGCCAGCAGAAAATTGTCAGTCAGAGATTCTCTATGGGATAAATGGCTGGTTTTCCATTTTAATATCTTTCTATGCATCTGAAGTGGAACTTTTGTGACCACACTTATTATATGTTGGAATGAAAAGTATTTAGCCTTCTTGGACCGTAGGTCACACATGCTTTTCTAAGGCAAATATGGCAAAATTGAGTGACACCATGACTTTACAGCACATAAAAATTTATGGCCTCGTATTTCCAAGTTTGGTTACTCTTTCTGAGAACATCTGAAGACATAATGCAGTTGCCTTTAATGCATCTGTCTTCAAATGCATGGAAAAATACAATACTGAAGTTTAAGTTTTGTTGAGTTTCGTCAACACAATTGTTTCCGAAAACATTCGAATCCAGAAGAATTTTATTTTATTTATGGTAGTGCATTTCATTTTGTTACCTGTTGCTTTAACTTCTGAGGCAACACCGGATGATTTATCAGAGAGGGAAAAGGAAATCTTCCTCTGAGATCTCGCAAATCCATCTTGTCAGGTTTTTAAGTTATATGCATCTGTGTCCGAACCATGTTGGTTTTGGATGAATCAATATCCTAAGAGGAAGTATCAGCAGCAAATTGGTTTAGGTGACAATTAGCAAGAGCTAGTTAGAGGAAAAATACAAATGAACCAACAGCGTCTCCTAAAGGGAATAGCATAAATGCTGCTGTAGCATCATTTACATTGGAAATAGGACGTACTTCATAACTGAAAGAGCAAGCAAAGTAAAAAATATTTTCACTCTTATCCAAACTGGCTCTGAAGTTTATTTTATCAATCATGCTGGTAGTGCTCTCCAATACATTATTTTGTTCACTGATTTGATTGGTTGAAGGAAGCCCGTTACACTTTAATAGAGAGATGATTCATTTAGTCAACTGCCTAAGATTATTTAAAAGTGCCAGCACTTTTCCAAACAATTTCCAAAGACAACATTCCAGATAGTTCTGTGTCATAAATCTTATGGCGTGTTTGGTTGGGAAGGAAGTCAGCAAAAATGACAAATTGTTGCGTGAATGAAACTTCAACACACTTTGTCGTCTGAACTTTTTCTGTATGAGTTAGACAGACAGACTTTAATCTGCAGTGGCTGTTGTTAAACACTGTAAACAGCAACTTCCATGATACAAGGCTACTTAATAACATCAAACTACGTCTTGTTTTCATCGTTTTGTTTGAGAGACCTCTGGTGGTAGGAACTTCATATGCGTTAAATGATCCCCCCCCAAGAGGAATCACTGTGAGTGCAGTAATGAGTGTGTGCTAGACAGAATTGTAGATAGAGGGAAAACACGTGCGGTTGTGTTGATTTGCAAGTGTGTTTGCAATCTGGATCCTGACACAGACAGATGCTCAGGCCTGCTCTCTTGTCACTCTCCATCCTGTTGGGGCACTTGATATCTTCATCTTTCTCCTCCACTGTTGAAAGAGGACTATGTTGTTATTATCGCGTGTACATATACTGTAACTGCAGCAGAAACTGCGGTTATTAGGGGAGGATTTCTTTAGGTTGCTGGACGTAGTCTTGGGATAACAGCAAGCTGATGTTGTGTTTTGCATTTGCCAGCAGTGAGTGCGGCTTTCGAAGAAAAGTGGAAAAAACAAGCATGTTTACAGCAGCAACTGAATATCTGGTTTCTATGTTTGCTGCTACAGACGAGGACGCCACCTTATATGCAGTGAGCCTTAGTCTTGAGTCTTAATGTATGAATTCAAAATATACAGAGGTTTTCTTTTCAGAGATGTCAAACATAATTTAGAATGGCAATTAAATCAATTTCCTATATCCAGTGTGACAGAGGACAACTAAGAGCACAATGGAAGCAAACCTGCATGACACCAATTCTGTGACTGTTTCACCTTATAGCTGAATACAAATGAAAAATTCAATACAGAGCAAAAGCAAACTTATATACTCATGTCTGCCCAATAAATAACATTAGAAAACAAATTTAAAAACAAATATCCTTTATTATTGATAATGCAACTGGCAGTCTCTCCTGATGGAGATACTATGTGGTCATGTAGACAGGCTGTCTGGAAGCTGCTGAAAACTTGGACCAGAATAGCTCTGATAATGTATCTGTCATGAATGTGTGTCATCACAACCTGTTCCCCACACACAGTGGAAAATGAAATGGCCCTGCTTTATTTAAAGCTGTTACCATGACTGCATATCCTTTAAGTGAAGCACATTTTCTGCAGCTCACATATGTTATTTAAATACAATATACTGACTCTCCAAAGGCTATAGGGAGGGACGTGTATGCTGCCACAAGCATAAATTACATTTGTCAACATGAGCTAAAGGTCTAAATGTTGAGATTATCCCGGCCTGACAAGTTTTGTTAAAGAACGGAGAGAAGGCACGGTGAAGATTTGCTGAATTGTAAGTCTGAGCTCTGTGAAATGTCAAATCTCTGACCAAGTTCACATGTCCAGGGAATAAAAGTGAGTGGATCATGTGAGAAACAGCACAGCAGGGCCGAGCCCCTCTCACCCCATCCTGCTGAAATGAGAGAGCCAGCTGCAAATGCAGCACAAGCGCTTCTCTCTCACATTTGCACAAGCTCTCATGAGATGGGTGGTCGAGCCTTCCTGAAGGAGAGAGAGAGAGACAGGGACTACCTCGGTACATTACAAACAGATGAGAACCATCCAATGAGGGGAAATGTCTGTGTAGCGACAGCACTTCGGGAAATTCGTGATGAGGCTCCTTTTCCAGTTATTGTTCTTGGAGTAACAGAAGCACAGATGTGCAAATTGTCTCATGCATTATTGCACACACTATTTTACACTAATGGGAAAGCAATCACAGACACCCGAGACGATAGACTATGGAAAACGTCGGGTTTGAATTTGACATTGATTGGCTGTGGCTACTGCTGAGAGCAAGAAGAGTGTGTGGTCCATTTCATTGCAGAGGTGGGATCACGTCAAAGCTGCGTTTCAGTCCAGTGTGTCAAAGGTCAGCATGATAGCCATCAGCACTCACCACACCCAGCTGCTCTCCAAAGAGTTAAATACGGGTACTTGAAGTTTGTGCTTAACACAGATGGTTTTAAGGGCACTTAACTAAGGTTGTTTACAAAAAGAGCCACTAAATGAGCATATATGTCACATGTTCCATCAGATAGGAATGTGATCTATCCCTTTTTACTGCTCCATGCAACCCTGCTTTTCTATGATGTAAACAGCAGCTCACTTTGCTAATTGACTTTCTCTGTCCTCTCAGGACAATAGAGGCTGGTCCTTGACTTCTTTATGACTTCCCCTTTATGAGTCTGTGGTTGATTATGCCTTCAAGAAGCCTTAATAAAGACTAAGCAAACACAAGCTTTCAGCAGAACAGTGAAAAGTCAGAGGCTGTTGTAAAAGGCTTTCTCCCTCCGTATGGCAAACTGCCAGCCCTACAGCATGGGACAAAGATTGGAGAGGATATTCGCCAAAAACTAGACCGTGGGCTAAGTGAAAAGCTTTCACTAAAGTGCTCCACAGAGTCAATGAAAAAACTCTCAGTTTAGACATAAAATAAACTGACATAACAGCTTTTCTGTTTTTTGTTGTTTTTTGTTTTTTTTTTAACAAGAATATACATCTCATGGAGCTGTGCTGAATAATTTGAAGCTGTAGAGCTTCACTCATAAAACACAAACATTAACAGTATAGCTCTTTTTGTAGAATTAAATTTTAGGAGGGATGCATATGATTTTTTCTGACTTGTGTGATCCAATTTCTAAATCCCAAAGTCAAAACGTGCTTTAAAAAAAAATCACATGTGTATGTAGAGAAAAACAAGATGAAATAAATATACAACACAGCAGCTTGAATGGAAATCTGTAATTCTATTTCTTTCAATTAAATTCCACCTCAGCGTTGACTTGGCTTTACTGTACTGTGCTGTAAGCTTTGATTCCAACACATTTATTTTTGCACCAGAAATATTTAGAAAAGGTGAAACTGCTCAAATTATTTAAAAAAATCAAAACCTGGCAACTCTCCCGTCAGCCTGAGGCTTCAACAAGCAGCCAACAGAGGGTCGTCTTAGACACAAATCTAGCTTGGTGAGAGAGCTGAGAAATTAATCAAGATGAAAGGACTGAAACAGGAAGTGAGGTGAGTGTGTTTGTCATGTTAGGTGATGAACTTCCCCTTTTTTGAAAGCTAATAACATAGTCAGTAACTTCTACTTAAACTCCCCCTCTCTCCCAGCAGACTGTCTGCTGTATTTCTTGCATTCTTAATGCAGGTTAAGCTTATTGACCTCCAATGATTCCCCCCCACAACATTTAATCAGCTGTTCTGTGGGAGTCAGTAAGGCCTTGACCATCTAACCTACCAAAGTTGCATTGGAGCCAGCCACAACCCCCCACCCAAGCACCCACCCAACCCATCTATTTACAACCCTTTCTCTCTCTGCATGACACTCATGTTTTTATCAGCGGCCCATCGGCACAATGCTGGACACTTGCCTCTGCAGCCATTTTCAATGGACGGAAATTGGGAATACAAAACAGAACCAGTAGTGAAAGGACATGTGGCTCCATCAGCTTCCATACAAACAATGGAGAATCTCCCCCTGTTTAGCTTCCACTTCCTCCCGAAACACTACACTAACAATGAGGCGCTATTATGACTGACTGTGTCTGCTGTTTCCAGGACCAGCCTGGATGAGACCAGGATGAAAACACATCTTCAAACTATTTGGTACTGAGCAGAATTTATTTGAGTAAAAAAGGTATTTCTCTAATAGGATAAAAAAAAATTTTTTACAGAACCCAAAAATCCCTGACAAAATAGAAGGAAAAATGGAATTCAGGGCACTCAACAAGTCTACAACTAATAGCTAAACAACAACAAACCACACAAACCAAACAACTAAATTTAGAACATCTACTTCTACTTTTTTGTATCCAAGGTAAGGTTTGTCTTGCAGCAAGATGAAAGACAGAACATCACAACATAACACATTGGAAAATGCCACTTTAGAAATAGGTTTAAAGGGGGAAAAAAGAAAGAATAAAAGGTGTTTTTAATTCACATATTAAGAATCCCTGAAATAAGATGGGAAGTCTGAAAACAACCCCCGTATCTGACTGAAATGTTACTTATTAGGTGAATTTTTTCTTGTACTGAGAAACTGTCCTCTTGTAAAATACATGTAATATATAGATTTTTTCAGCATGGATACATAGAACAAAGTCTACATTACAAGGATGGAAACACCACACAGACCAGGGCTCTCATTGCAAATGTCATCTACTTAGTTGAACAATATATCACTATTACATTAATATTGTAATATACAATACTGAATTGTCTTAGACTGTGGACATTGTTACAACTTCAAGTGGTGAATATATGTGACCATAAAGGCTAATTTATGGTCTGTCTCCTGATACATTTAATAAGTGTCACCCGACAAAAATGACGCAATTTCAACATAAACACTGTCGCTTGACACTTTCATTTCATGTCGTATATCTGGAGAATTTTGTTATGTCGTGGATACTGTCATATGTCTGTCGTGTAATGTGGTTGGTTAGTGTTAACGTCTCCTTGAAAATAGTTTGCACTGAACTTCCTTGTTAATATTTTATTGTTTGCACAAAGTGGGGAGGGTATAGATCAAAGACTGAAACCTTTCGCTGAAGCGTAAATTGTCGTGCTACTCCTTCATTCCTGTCGAGCGACACTCATCAAATGTGTTGAGGGACAAACCATGAATTGGCCTTTAGGCAGCAAGCAGCCTGGCACAATATAGAGCATAGCATCTCTGTAAATCCAAATGAAGAGCAGACGCAATCTGCACGCTTACAAATACTTCAAAAGAAATGCAGAACATTTAATATTTACTATTGATTTAGTATTTACTGCATACTGTTGCTTAACTGCATATTGTGACATATTTTGTTTCTGTTGTTTTAGTTTCTGTCCTGTCAATATTTTTCATGGCTACATTGTTTGCCTGTTTGCTTACCTGCATTGTGTATGGTAATGTGTTTTGTGTTGTTGTTTTCAACTTGTCCTGTCAAAATGTTGCATGGCTATGTTGTTGGTCTGCTTGTATGAAGCTCATTTTGTATGTCAATATGCTGGATGTATCTTTAACAGTGTTGTCTGTACTAATGTTGCTATTTTTTTTGTTTGTAATGTTTTCTTTATGGTGTTTTCATCCTGCAGTTAACACCTTGCCTAGGGACTACAGCTGAAAATTAGCTACCTAGCTAAAACTGGCACATTTACAAAAATGTGCATTGTCCCCGTACAAATAAACTAAACTATTATGGCAAGTTATGGGGGAGTGTCAACCATTTAAGCAATGAAAATGACTCTATGACAGCAGTGGATTAACAGGCAAACTGGCAGCACCATCTTCTATATTGTTCCCTGGTGAGAGATCAAGAAATGTGCAGCTCGGAGCACAAGTGTTTGTTCACATCATAAGAAATAATACTCTCTCTCAGACAAGGGGTCTCTGCGGCCTCGATAAGGATCATGGGCACTTACTGCACACAGCGGAGTCCTTTCATTGAACTGTTTGATAATAATCGAGCATAAGCTAGGGATGACTTGCTTATATTGACTGTGTTTTAGCATCATGACAAACAACGGATACAAAGCAAAGGACAGAAAGATAAACTGGTGGATTCCAGACCACAGTCTGTGAAAACCCCTGCATACTGAGAGCACAGAGGACGGTTTAAATGTGGATGGAGATCTTGGTTATACTATACAGTGACTGTCCCTTTAGACTGACATTGTGTGTCCTGTAATTGCCCTCAGTCTGCCTCTCTGGTCTCAGTCCCCGCTGGGGGTGACATCTCGTCTCAAAGGCTGAGAAAGGGGAGATATCCACAGACCAATCACGGCCCGGTTAGTCAAACCTCCATCAGCTGGTCACAGCTCCATCTCTACACTCTCTCTCCTCCTGGGGAGAAAAGCACTGAGCTGGAGCCAATTCCAAACTACAGGGTTACACACACACACACAAAGAGAGAAAGAAAGCAAGCGAGAGAGAAAGACCTTGACCTGCTCATTCCCGTCCAAGGCCTCAATGCCAAAGCTTTGGCTCTAAATAAATACAGCCTTCAGAGAAAGAGATAGTTTAACCCTCTGGAACCAACACTTTGTTTCAGCCCTGGTTTGACAGATAATCCCTCACAAATCCTAAATCTTCTGGGACTTACCCAAAGAGGCAGAGATATACAGAAAGACAAACAGAGCTTACAAACATACAAAAATTGGAATTAAAGCTGGCATCAGTTTGAAAAGCTTAGTCGGAAGCGAGCAAGGATGGGGTTAATATTGCAAAATAAACGAGTAAAGATTTATAATGGCAGATGAAGTCATGAATGAACATGAACAAAAGGCTCTGTTTCAGTTGGAAAGCCAGGTGAGACTGAGAAGCTGTTATATGAATATGCAAACACACAGATAACCCAACTGACACATGGCCATAACCAGAATCTTGGAAACATCGAGGTCTATTAGTTTTATCCCCACCTCAAACTCTACCAGTGGGGAAAATACATTTAACTCTGTTATTCAGGACAATTTTTTCCACCTTGAATCTTCAGGCTCAGTCAAGCACTGAAAAGAGCTCAGTTGAATTAAATGCGAAAGGTCCTGGGAACCACAAAAAAGTACCTTGATTTCTAAGTCAATATTTCCCAAGAAAATAATGTCAGAAATAATGTTGCATAATTGAGACGATGAAAATCCAAGTATTGAAGACAAGCTTCCAAACCACATGAGGCTATAGATGATGACTGATTTGGTCTGTTCTGCTGACCACAACCCTGCCTCTAATCCAGGCTGTTATAATCACAGTAAACTGCAAAGTGACAGGTTTAATACTCCATTGGTAAAAAACTGGGTCTTGCGTCATTTCCCCATCAAAAAACCTGGGGTGACCTCTGCCTGCAGGCACACCAGTCAAAAGCCTCCCATACGCAGCCATTCAGCAGATCCCTCTCAGCTGGTCAAGCATATGATTCAGACACTTGTGACAAAAGGTCACGATTACTCGTGTGAAAACAAGAAGCCCTCTCAGTCTGGCTCGTCACGGGCCTGCAACAGCCTGCCTTGCTGGGCGCTCTTCATTTACCGCCCCTGCCATCGACAGCCCATCGGCCATTCATCACAGCTAAGAACCCCAGCTTACATGCTCCTGGGCCTGCTCGATCCACCCACACTGAATGCTGAGGCGAGTGGCTGGACAGGTGAGGTCAGAGTAGATTAATAATCAAAGTGTAAATCTTTTTTCCCTCCAGCAGGAAGTGACAGACGGGGCGAAAGCTCCTCAGGATCTCTCTCTCGCTCTCTCTGCTTATTGATCTGCTGCGACTTCATTCGCATCAGTCACGTTGACAGCAACCACTCAGAGTTCTGCAAAGAGTGGTAGTGCATCACACTTGCATTTACCTACAGCTCAGTTTCTCAGCTTATTTTGATCTCAAACTGATGTGTGAAATGTGTCCTTTACTCAAGAGGCGCTCTGTCTGACAGCGGGCTTCCAACCAAATGATGCAGAGCAGGTGACAGACCCTTTTGTGACACTGAAACACTTCAGACACATTGCAGAAACAACCACCTTTGCAAAGAAAGACATCAACCTTTATTTACTCTAAAAATTAAAAATTTACTTTAAAAATTTGCCCAACTATTGTTTTAAACCAAACCCATTTAAAGATTTCTCAAACCAGGTGACATTTACTGGCATACTGTGTGGGGGGAAAAACATTCAGAGTGGCTGTGTGCATATTTTTGAAGTAGGAATTAGATTAAGTTGCTCCTTCAGTGAGATAATTCAGCAGTTTATGAGCAGTAAATATGATGCACAGTGTTTGTCATGTAAGACGTCAGCCAGGTTCTTTTGTGCCATGTGACCATCGTGACCTACGTGTATCCGGAACCCCTCTTACCTTGTTAGAGTAGGGCGGCTTGGCGAGGTTGATACCATCTCTGATGAGCTTATCCCGGATCATGATCTTCAGCTTCAGTTTGGGGTAAATCACCAGCTCCCTCCTGTTGCCCAGCGTCAGGTTTCTCTGTGCGCCCATGTACCCACCGTTGCGCCCGACCCGGTCGCTGTTCGGCTCGGTCCAGGACTTGGATCCCCGCAGTTTGGACTCGTATTGGTCCACCATGTGACTGGTATAAATGTCGGCTGCGGGTGGCATCGGCTCCAGCGTGAAGTAGAGCCCACTGGCCGTCTCCTGGGCTTCCTCTTTCAGCCTCCTCACCGCGTCGTGAATCCTCTGCCGGTGGTGAGGGATGTAGACGCCGATGGCATCCAGATCGGGGTCTCCTATTTGTTTGCAAACCTCCAGATCGTCATATCCATTATCCACAAAAGCCTCGACATACTGGGCTAGCTGAAGGGTCTTGAGCCACTCGTAGACGATGACAGGTCCGTTGCTGGTCATTTTGGCTGCTGCCAGATCGGCTCCAACTACAAGAAGACACTCAAGTGATGGTTACTTTTTCATTCGGCGTTTCAGGCGCATTATAATGTTGTTAATAACAAACTGTGCCTTCACTTGGTGTGAGAAAAGTAGAGATATCTGGGTTAAACAAATCTTGGGTTATCCATACCAAAGGTTTGGTTACCATCCCCGACCGTATGAGTCCGCAGTATTAAGACGTAACAGAATCGCGAGTGGATGAAAGGCTCCGCCAGACAAAGTCGGTGTGACTGTAACACCTGTCAATATTTACAAATGAAGATCACTTGGTTTCACTTGACACAGCTTTCAAATCCCAGAAGTCATTCCAACACAATTTCTCGCCCACAGCCACTTACAATTCCGATAATTAGGCTTACTTACACAAATAAAAAAGCAGTTGCTTCAAACTGTTGTCATTCAAATAGCTGATCGGCCAGATTTCGTCCGTTACGCACGGCAAAGGCTGCGTATTCCAGAAAAGAAGAGGTTTTCACAGCTTATCCTCGTTCTTTAAAGTCCTTTGTATGGCCAAACGCAGCGCGTTGCAGAAATAAAATATCTTAATAATGCCAAACGGCCTTTTAAAATGAGAGAAAGTCCGCTGCCGACGACTGACGGCAACCGCACCGCTCCGTCTACGCGTAGTCCTGTTCTTCCAGCCGGCACATCACCACACTGGAACTGCAGCCAAGAGCCAACATGCTCACTGCCGCTCCGCTGCCGCCCACGCCCCCCAAAATCTAACTGTGACCATTTAAAAATAGTGATGCGACTCTCCTTTCTTTCCCCTCTCTCTCCCAACTTGTCACGCCGCCTCGGGGGTACGCGGTGGGTCACCCGGTTCCCACCTACTTGGCCAAAGTTGGTCCGAAACGAAAACGCGTGTTCAACCTGCCGCACAGTTCAAATGAATATCCAGGCTGCTGGGTTTGTGTCACATTATTATTCCCCTACTATGTGATTTCGTCCACCGCACCTCTCTCTCTCTCTCTCTCTCTCTCTCTCTCTCTCTCACACACACACACACACACAAACACACACACACACACACACTCTCACTCACTCATTCAGCAATTCCACGGTTGGCTTTCCCAGTGCGCACGAGCTCCCTCTATGTGTCAACGGAGGAACTGAAGATTTCGCTGCACTACTGGAGCTGATATAATGGGAAAAACTGAGGTACTACTCATCCATCTTATCATTATCTGAGCAATCAGACATTTCATGCAGTCTCTTTTTAACTGTGCAGCACTGAAGAGCAACTGGAGCCAACTGTCTGCATCAAACTGCAACACTGGGTATCATTATCATTATCATTAAGGATGTGACAAGTAAAACTGTCCAGCAAAACAGAGAGAGACAGAGCCATGGAGAACTCAGGGAATAACACTTGCTTGAATAAGAGCTGTCCTCTCTGTCCAAATAGATGCCGAGCCAGCAGCTGCTGATGCATGCTTTATCAAATGTGAGCTGACAGCTTGTTAGGGGTCAGTTTGATACAATCACCATCTCGGCTATTGGCTGGAAGTGATTTGCCTCAGCGCGTTATGACATGTGGCAGGGCTGGAGAACAAACACGGCAAGTCGTGGAGGAGAGGGGACGCATATCAAACAGTCTCCTTTTGGAGAGGCATCGTCGGAAAACATGCCAAAAACGCATGTTGGAATGTCAGAGGAAGAGGTGCATGCCAGCGTAGAGCCTTCATCACGCTCCCAGTCCAATCAGAGTCCAGTTTGTTGACATTTCCCGTGATTTACCTGTCTGCGGTCGTCATCTTAATGATTCAGAGATGCCCTATTGTCGCTCATCTTTTGTAAACACTCAAATAAAAGTGGTTTGACTGACAGGAGCAATGGGGGTTAAACATGTGCAGACTGTGATATGATACATTACAGCTTGTACTTGTGTTGAGAGAATCTATAATGACTATTCAGCTGCTTGAAAAACAAGTAAACTTAAAGTATTTGTTTATACCCTATAAGTTCATGCTTGTTGATGCAGCTGATATGTGGCCTTCACAGCAATGATTCACAATTCAATCACATAGAAACACATAACTATTACCACAGGACGTTTGCAAGAAAATCAACTAATGCCTCAGATTAGTTAGAATGTCTGCAGACTAACCGGGAATAATGAAAATAAAAAGGTAAACCCTGAAGATTAGCACAAGTTTAAAAACATAGCATGACCCTTTCACATTTGCTCAGAGCACAAACCTGTTAGATTCTTATTCCCAGCTCTCGTATATGGGATTAAAACTCACACAGCTCTGCTCTCACGATTGTTCTTGGCACAGACATGTCATTAGATCTGTTGCAGGAGCAGGGGATTATGGGAGCAGAGTGACAGATGGAACAAGGAGACTGGTGCTCTCTACGGTGGGTGGACTCAGAGTGTACTGGCAGTGCCAGGATTGCTGTGTTTCCACTCTGCTGCCCCGGGGCCATGGAGTGCGACCAGCGGGTGCAGAGAGAGGCAAAGGGTGGCAACCTGACACAAGAATCTCGCTGGCTGTATGGAAGCAAACAGGACTGTTTGTTTGCAAGGCAATCATCTGAACCACATGCCTTTCCTGGAGAATACTCACTGTAGTTTCTGCACGTTAATGAGTGATGAGTCTTTCTGAAATTGGCATTGTATGTCACAACACAAATTTTAGCAAATACATTATAATAGAAACTAATTAAATGCAGTGGTCCCCTATCTTTGTATTTGTGATCCCTCGAAAATAATGTCTAGTTGCAGACAAAACTGATAAAATATCTCAATAATTCACACAAAAAAGAGGAAAGACTCGAGGAAAGTACATATACGTAAATGTAACCGCATAGAAGCAATGTTTTGTTTTGAGCTAAACTGTCCCTAATTGGATATATTGATCATCTTGCAGGCCCTTTTTTGGGGTCTCTTTGTTTGGTACCAGTGGTTTAGCTTACATGAGACAAGGCTTATATAAAATGTCAGAAAATAGTGGAAAATGGTCATCAGCTTTTCTGAGAACTAAGAGTTCTTCCTTTAAATCACCTTTTTTTTTTATCCCACTGACAATCTTAAGGCCAAAAATATTCAGTTATTCAAAAGGAAAAGTAGAAAAGCTGCAAATTATCACATTGGAGAATCTTGAGCCAAAAAAGGGAATTTGTCTCAACTAATGAATTAAATGATTAAATCAAGTATTAAAACAGTAGTCTAATCATTTAGTCATCATATGACTAATTATTTCAGTCCTAAAATGCAGTTTTTATGCCTGTGATGGGTTTTCAATTCAGTACAACAACTTACTGTAAGTGTTTAAATCATGTGTGTTGATATTACATAAGGGTTCGTACTGTATCATTGCTCTGTAGTGGCATAAAAAAGCAGTCAAAGCCCATTACAAGCAACAGACTGGCTTTTGCCACTGAGTGAAGCAGTATCACCCTGGAGCCAGAGAACTGCTGCCACATCAATAACCCCCCCTTAATAAAATCTGAAATAGGCAGTCAGACCAACGCTGGTAAAAATGAATATGCGGCAAGGAGATTGCACATTAGCATTGGATTTGGTAAATATGTATAGGCTGCTTTGACTGTGCTGATTGAAAGCGTGCAACTGCGGCAGGTTGAGGGAAGAAAAGCTCCAGTGGACACAGCTGGAAGGTGAGAGAAGATCAACACAGACAGACAAAAGCAGCTCTGCTGTCAGCCGAGCTCTCTCTGTGTGAATAGCACACGCTCTGAGTTTCTGCTTCTCTCTGAAAGGGAAGACTTGGGTATTAACAGAGGAGGATTTTTGCTGGGTGAAAATTTAGGGTCTCTTTGGCTTCAGACGTCTAGGTTGCACCTTTCAAGACCTCAATTTTGGAATGCTTTGAAGCAGAGAATGGCTTCTGTCCACCTAGATGCAGAGGCACCATGAAGGTCATGGATGCTGCCTTTCTAGGTCGAGGCTTTCGCGGGTGGCTATCTGTGAGCCTCTGATAGATATGTAGACTCTTCTCCCAGCAACACAGCATTGGTGGATACAGAAAACACAAATCATGGTTCATGCTTTGAATTGAATGTGTTCCTGTGGCAGATATGGTAAAGCATGTTGGCTATTTCTGACCACCGTTCTTGCAAAGATTTATTGCGTTTTTCATATGGCCAAGTACTGTTAAATTAAAATTTACGATTTTAAAATGAATGTGTATAAAACTGTAACCAGCATCAAATAAACTTTTAAAGGTCCGATGTGAGGGATTAAGGGGGATCTATTTGTAGAATATGGCAGAAGGGGAATATGATATGTGTTTTAATTAGTCTGTAATCACCCGATAAGACTTGTTGTCTTTTTATTACCCTAGAATGAGCCTTTTATATCTACAGAGGGAGTGGGTCCTCTTCCATTAAGTCTGCAATGTTTTGTACAGTAGCACAGAATGGACAAACCAAACACTGGTTTTAAAGAAGGTAAACTTTGTGTTTATTGGAAGGATCGCGGCCACCAAAGGTTTTCCTACACGCTTGGAAGGGGAGGATGAGCTGAGGGATATTCATTTGGGTGCACTCTGCAACGTTTTCGCTCAGTACTATTAAATCCTGCACACTGGACCCTAACAAAGTGAAATATATTATCGGTTTTGCCTAATCAATATCCTTAAATATTTTTCTATTGCCTCTTTTTCTATTTACAGATTTAAGGTTAAATGGAGATTGTTCTTTAGTGACAGCCAAGACTAAGGGCTGCTATACACAGATTTTGGGCTGTCCCAGATAAAAGGTGACTTACCGATGTGATCACTTTGGTCATGACTCCAAACGGTTGGTCCTTCATCGCACGGTGAGAAAGGTTCACAGACAGCCATTGTCCTGTTCTTATGAAAAAAGACTGCCTTGGAAAACCTTCTGACAGTGACACAAATGTAGGATAACTATCTCACAGTAATTACAACCCACGTCTACGAACCAACCAATTTTACTTTGCTTTGACAACGTACTCAGAGTTTATTTCACAGACATAAATGCTACAATTGCAAAGGCTTGGTTCTCATTTCACTTTGCTTTCTCTACCAATATAGCGGCATACATGACGCATGTTGATGTTGCCCATGTTATAGATGTTTAATTTGCTTGCATCGTAGCCTGCAAGTCAGTAGGTTTTATCTTCACATAGTCTCCATACATCAAATTTGATGTCGCACCGAAGTTTATTCGATGCATGTTGTACAGTGTGTAGGAAGCTTAGAGGAAACAGTTGGAGAGTGAGCTGATTCCTGTGACTTCTAGATATCATTTTCTGCTTCATCAAGGATAACAGGTAGTATTTCAACATTCCAGGGTTACACAAGTTTCTTGTGGTGGGAAAATTTTACCCTGAAAACAAATAGCCTACTCAGATTGCAGATGAAAAAATAGTGGTAGGAGCAGGAGAAAACTACTTTTAAGGGCAATTATTGTGATGAGCTGTTCTGTGTTGAACTTGACTAAAATCAACACTAAATCAACATTGTTTATTGTCCAGGGATGCAATTAAGGGCCAAAACTGAACAACTTATTTTTGCAGGAGGAGCTCTCCCTGGAGGTCGGTGGTCTGGGTTGTCTAGTGGATTCTTTTTCACTCTTCAGGCATCTTCGATGAAGAGAGAAGGAAAGAGCTTGATCTGTCTTTATGCACTTTTAATAACAAGCTTCTGGCCGGGCTACAACCTCCAGAGACCAGAGGTGAAGCGAGCGCGTCAGGCCCAGCTGCCACTCCGCTGGCAGCTTAATATCAACTTAAACATCTCCAAACCTGTGGGGAAGGGCAGGATGGCAGCTCGGGGTTAATGCAAGGATCACATGTCTAAGCATATGAGCCGTGGACACCTGCCAATCATCAGGCAGAATCTGTCAGGGAAGGCAACAGGTCAGTTGTCTATTTTAGCGTTCCCCCAGGAGCAATAAAAGTAATGCCATCAATCAAACTACTACCTTCAGTTGCAGTTGGAGCTAACTCCAATAAGAGCTGCTGGTGATGATGGACAGATCTCCAATAAGACAGCAATGATTACCTTCTATGAAACTCGCAGGCTGGTGAAGTGCAGACTTGTTTTTGAATCCACTCCTACTCATGCAGCTTGGACAACACTGCATTCTCAGTTCCAGAACAGAACTGGAAGAGGCCTTGCAGCCATGAATGTTTGATAAAAAAATCTGCAGAACAGTGATACATATCTTTGTCTGTTCCTATTGACTCTGCACAGAACAGAAAGAGTTTGGCATCTTGTGCTATCCCTTCACAACTTGATTATAAACTGGCAGTACATTTTAATCGCTGAAAGCACAAGGAGCAGAACAACATGCACATAAAAGAGATGAAGTTTGTGCAAATGCAGAAACCCACTACAACAAAGACATTGCTAATTACATCTCGTGTGGTACAAAC
>JAQLOL010000010.1:14325946-14341634 GCA_029783665.1 Naso thynnoides
ATGAAAGGCTGACTGATAACCTCATAAATAAAAATCACTTAGAAATTTTCTTTGTGAGCCTGGAACTGGCTTAGTCTCACAAGCCGTTGAAATCTTTGGATTACCACAGTCATTCTAATTTAGACGTAGCCCCGAGCAGAGAACAGCACTAATTTCCTCGTGTGTCAAAATTAATGAAGAAGATAATTTGCTACAGTGGAGAAAAGCACACGTGAATGCACAAGCACCTACACTTTCATGACACACACACACACAGAAAATCTCACACTATCCTTTATATGAACCCCAAATGGGGCCAGAAAGTGAAGAGAGCTTACTGCAGCTGGAACAAAAACTAGGTTAGTGCATCAGCAGTGAGACATGAGGGATTGACACAAAGGGTCTTGAATCTCAGCATGAAAGAGAAGATGATCAGTTCATGAGAACTTCAGTAAACCACAGTGTAGCGTTTCTTTTTACCACTTGAAAGCCAATGTTCCTGATATTTCTGTCAAATGTAGGTGCAAGTAGTTTCACAATAAGGTGAAGCACATTGATAGTGTTGCAGCATTACATCATGTTTTATTGAACTATTTCGCTTGTGCTGAAATGAAATAGGATTTAAAAAAAAAAAAAAGTTTGACCATCTTGTACATGATTTCACACAGATTTCCCTGTTGTTCAGTCAGACATATTTGGCGCAGATACTTTGTCAATCTTTGCTACTGAAATCGGAAATTAGCTTTTAAAGATTAGAACATTATTTCTCTGCAATCAGCACAGGGGTGTGACAAGGGTGCTGCCCAAGAACCTGCAATGTTGCATATGACCAGTGAAGACAAAAAGTTAGAATGTGGTATAGATGTTTACATTTCAGTGTAAATTACTCTATTACTTCCTCTACTGTATAATTTCTATTAACTTTAAGCCATCATTTTTAATTAGTTTCAGTGGCAACATGTAGCCACTGTTTTCTTAAAAGATGTAATGCTTTACTTCCATAAAGCCTGGGGATTTGTGTTGGAAGGGATAATTAAAGTGAAGCAGCAGAGGTCAAGTCATTTGTCTTCAGGAGAGTTGCAGTGTGTTGGCATTGTTGTGCATCTTCTTCAACTCAGAACCTATAAACCCTTCTTTCCTACCGATTTTTTCTCCTCCAGGTGATGCTTATGTGATGAGACGCAACATAACAACACCCCACAGTTTAATGTCAGTGGGTCCCTGCTTCTCTTTTTCTCATTAAATTCCAGCCTCTGCAAACACAATCATAACAATAATGCATTTCTGTATAAGGAAATGTAATTGTTCAATAAAAGAAACTAAGATTAGTGCTACTTTTAACTGGTATAATAATTATGACTAATAAACTGACTTGAGTATAAAAATAGATTTAAATGATGTGATAAAAGGTTATTCAATCTCAATTTTAAAGCTGCTAGACGAACTTTGACTTTGTGTTAGTTCTAGCAGCCGCTCTGGACAAAAGCAGTATGACCACCACCACCTGATGTCATAAAGCCCTGGATCCAGCTGCCAGTCACCTCCTACACTTGTTTTGTCTTGGAGTGAGACAGATAACACATTTTTGTGACTACCAGTTACAGACATGACAATAAGTTTTCTAAGGTGTGTATGATCTCAACAATTGATACAGTGCAGAAATGATAATTTTATCAGCCCGAGTTAATGAAATGGCAAGCCTCCTTTCTCCTAACATCCCCACTTTGGCTGTGTGTGGAAATGGAGCAACACACTTTTAAACACTATGGGATTATGTTCTTAACACAGACACAACAGTGCTAAGTTTGCCAACATGCCTGGGACTTCCACAGCTAACACAGTGCAGCAATAATGGTTATATCTGCTGCAGTTACTGACATAAAATGGAAAGTCCCCCTGACCAGAGTTCTTCCGCTACGCTAGCCAAACATTCGTGACAAACTTTTCTGTCGACATGGACAAACTCTGAAAGTGAACTTTAACACACTACATTTTGCCAACAATGATGTTTGTGCTGTTTGTGAGACAGCGTCTCACTCGTGCTCACTTACACCAGCATCTTACAGTCCATTTTCCTCTGTCTGCTGTCCGAACATCATTTCTCCTTTTCTGCAGGTGTGAGCACACATATATGCACTGCACAACAGCACATGGGCATGCATGTATGCATTAAGTATCCTCTTTTGTTTTTTTGTTTTTTTTTGTGGTATGCCACCTGGTGTGATTAGTACCATGCTTCCATTTGATCAAGTGTAATTTTGCATGAATAATGTTACTGAAACAGTGCAGTTTCCCGAGCTAGAACCTGTTGCTATGGATGGTCATTTTTGGAGGGGTTGAAATGACCTCTTTTGTAATTTTTTGTTGTTGTTGGGGGGGTGGGGGGGTATTCTCTATCAGCTTAACAACTAATTACATTCTGTCGTCTTCATGTCCACCATTGAATAAAAACAAATCAGGCAGACAATCTCTTACCATCCAGCTTCAATCTATTACCCGTTAACGCCTAAAGGAGGTAAACAAATAGAAGCACAGTAATTGAAAACATCTCTTACCATTAAACAAGGCTCAGACTGATCAAATTTGGACTGTTCATCACAGGAGCCTCCAGTTTAGACAGCTAACTTATGGTGGACTGTAGAGAATGCATCCCCTTACATTGACCACTGTCGTGTAAAAGAGAGAAACAGTATAGAATTTACAGCTGGTCGAGAAGCACTTTAAAATTTTAGATGATGGTGTAAAAAAAGTAAAAAAGCATCTTTTTACAAGAAGAAAATAAAAGGGAGGTGACACACATATACATTTAAGCAGGAAAAGAGAAAAGGAGAGAGCAAGGAGTTGATAGACAGACCCCACTCTGTGAATCTGCATCTGTTGCAGATTGAGAGACAGCTGTTCCTATGGGGAGAGGCAGCAGGCGGATAGAACCCCTCCGCTCTTTCTCCATGCCTCTCTACACACTTTTTTCATCCATCCATCAACCAACTCACTCACTGGTATCCTTAGTCTCATCCTGTTCTCTCGAACTGATACCAAACCTCTCCACAGTGGGTTCATCCATCCGCAGCCTTTGTTTCCCCACCTCATTACTTTCCATTTTCAATGCGTATACATGCAAACAAGAACATCTATTCTTTATATTAGTCTCCAGGAAGGTTGGTAATACCAATAAAGAACGGACTGGTGCTGGCTTTCTGTCGACGGGACAGAAAGCAGAAACATGGGAATGGTGAAAGGGGGATTTAGATGTGCAAGTTGGCAGCATATTGAATAAAGTGCACAAAATATTGGTTTGCCCTCTCTTTAAAAGAACTGGACTGATGCGATGATCCCAAATAAAACACCCAACTTACCTTACTAAAACCCATTAATAGTTTTGAAAGGGAGACTTGGATGGAAAGACAGGCTAAACAGAGAGCAGTGACGCCTGTGGACATTTTAGGAAAAAGGGAAGTGCAACTTACTATTATTTTACCTAATGCTCATTTTGTGCACTTCTAGCAGCACACTGAATATTAATAAGTGTAAATAGTGACAAGGCACACACTGCTGTCCGGGAAAGCCTTGGTTACAGGCAATGACACAGACAGGACAGTGGGATGCAAGGTCAGATGATCTCACTGGTGGTCAATGTGGCTTACATGCATCATTGAGCAAAGCCAAGTCAAACTGTGTTTCGGCGTTCAGCCATCTGGAGATGACCACTAGCACATAGTGGCCGTACTATGCTGCATAAGATGTGATGTTTCCTATCCTTCAGCAATGCTGCAAAGCATCACGTTGAACATAACGTCTATAGAGATCTATAGAGATTTCTGTCATGTTGAAAGCTGCATGCAGCTCCTGGTAATGTTGACAAATCACCAGCAAATGCATTCTCAACCCCACCTCTCCTTTTTCCTTATCTCTGGCTCCTGCATGTCTCATAGATAGTGATATAAAGAGGAGGATTTGACTCAGTCCTCAGCTGATTTTAAGGTTAAGCCTGTTTGGGGCATTACGGCCTCTTTCCTGTTTGCCCAAGGATATCCTGTTCATCTTTCTGTCTCTTTTAACAACCAATGTTTGCTTCCAGATTGACATTCACCCCAGGCAGAGATGCAACCATAAAATAAATTTTGTACCACCTTCACCACTGCTGGAAGGAAGTGAGGAGAGCAAGGTTAACTACACTTGGTATCCAACACATCGTCAAACATTTCAGTGTCAAAGCATGCACCTAAAGTTACTAGTCTCTTTGGGACAGCCCCGAGGAGTCCACAAAGAGAATTATACAGTAGACGAAGAAAAAATGTGAGACTGTATAAGGAACAGAACACTGTATAAGGAGTCAAAAGGAAACTGTGGAAAAGAAGAAAAGGAGACAAGGAACAACAAAGGATTCTAGCTGTGAATGGAGCTTGCTGCTCATGTTTGTTTTAGCTGAAGATGAGGCAGAGTTGAAAGCAGCAGTTACACACAGTCTTCTCATGGGCGGGGATAAGATCCAGCACAGGTGAACCGAAAATGTGATTTGCATATATTTGCTGTGGTGTTACACAGAAGGCTGCACGTGTCGCATAAATTCCATGTACTCTGTGGAGACGGCTAGTTAGGCGAGATGAACGCGAGGCTTTATGTGTGTGCTGCAGAGAAGGCAGGTAATAAGCCATGTATTTATAAGGTGCAGTGGTGTCAGTGACATCTGCATAACCTATTCATGAGAGCCGTGATGGAATCTCAGTTATCCTGCGCTCCAATCTTACAGGTGACAAAAGAGGAACGCTGAGGTGAGGGTGGGGAGAATGATAATGAAGATTGAAAATGGAGGAAGGAAGCAGCAGAGGAAGTAATGGAGACAGAGTGGGTAAGGAAATATGGGGGAATGGGGGTAGTGGAGGGTTTAAAAAGGATGTACTAAATAGTGTCAGATGGACAAGGAAAAGGACAAGGAACAAGCAAGAAGATGAGAGAAATTGAAAGACACACTGCCGGGAGACGGAGAGGAGGAAGGAAGCAGAGGAACGGAGGTAAGAGCAATTACCGGGAGACTGAGGCGAGTATTTCAATAAACCTGTACATGTCGATTCTGCCCAGCACATCCGCTGCTTGTGCCCTATACTCTGCATACCAATGATTCAGACGCACCATAACTGTAATTCACAATCTATACAGACGGCAAGGGCAGCAGCATTACATATTCGTCTAGAGCACTGAGGAGGGAGGGGGGAGGAGGAAAAAAGAGCAGCCACATGTAGCCTTGTGTAGAAATGAGGGACAGAAGAGGAACAGTAGCTCACACCTAACAAGTTGCTTCACTTGAGAACAATGAAAGCCAATTTATTGCCTAAATATGCTCAGCCTTTTATCTTGTGAATTATCAATTCTCACATCCAGCTACCGTAAGTATTTTAATCTATCATAAATTCTCATTTTGTCAGACAGATTGCACAAAATTGGCCCGTTGATACTTAACCTGTTCACACTTGCTCTACCTGTCCTACCTCAAAGTGTCGGCTAGGGACATGTTCTGGACCCCAGGGGGTGTTCCTGTCTCCGCAAAGACAACAGATGGCCTTCTGCTCTGTCTGGGCATGGCATCAAGAAGACTCAAGGAGGGCAACAAAAATGCCAAGAAGACTGGGATCTCTGAGCTAAGGTTTGGGTAACAGACTTCAGTTTTATATCCTGAGTCCTCAGCCCTGACCATGATTCTCAACAGCACTTAATAGCAGTCCAGTGGCTCATCACACTATAATGACTGGCCTTGGTTTCAGGAGACAGTTTGGCAGACACCCATACACCGAAAACTATAATCCTCCATGGTGCCATCAGCATCTTAGCAGATCTGGAGAAATTCATAGACTTTAAATGTAACCAAGGTTTTAAAGCATCACCAAAAAGTATGGAAAAAGAGCAAAAATAAATGACCACATCTTAGAATCTGTGCCCTAAAGTTGATAACATAAGCTTCATATTAAAAGAATTAAGTTTCAAGCCGAAAGTATCTTCTAAGACTTTAAAAAGCTCCCTTCACAGCCAGAGAAGACAACATACCAGGGTTTTCACACAGAGTAGATTTCCATGTGACAAGTAAGTTGATCATGTGTAAAACTGGTGGAATGTCTTTTGAAATACTTAACTCGCTGCATGCAGGATTGAAAGGTAGCCCTCAAAAGTTAGCAGGGTGCTCTTTTATAAAGAGTCAGCTGGATTCAGCTGTTACAGTGGATTCCAATGCAGACTCAGTCATATACAAAAATGAATTTTATTGTGTTTTCAAAGCATCCATAGAAAGCTCACAAAACACCCCCAAAATGAAGCTGTTTTCTACATTTATCTGTTTATTCAATGCGTCTAAACATTCTTGCTTCACCAATAAACTGCTCAGTACACTGCCAAGCTTTACAGCTGTAGGGCAACATGGACGTGGCGTGTTGAGCTATGAAGTAACTAAACTAAAGAAAAAGGAACATACTGAAGATAAAGATCAGCTGGGGAGCACACGGTGATTTACAGTAACTTTTTAAAGTTTTAATGAACATCTCAGACTTCCTTTAAAGCCTTAGTGTTCAGCATTTAAATTTGAAAGGTAGATTTTCCAGCGGAGTATCAGCTGCACTGTTATCAATATATCTGACTTCAAGACACATTATGTATTATGTCTTGCACAACTCAGCACCATTTATCACCGATGCTTTTGAGCCCCATCATGCAATGCTGTTACCTGGCCCCACCCTGAGGGCTATGATAAGTGCATTAACGCTAATAATGGATTATTGATCATAATGAATATACCAGTTTCACACCAACACAGCATTGTTCCTGCTGAGCAAGAAGATCAGGTGGAAAAAGTCTTCCTAATTCCTCTGTGCAGGAAGGCCCAGAGCATTAGCTTGTGTCTGAATGATGAATGGCTGCTTCAGCAGCAACCTGTGGTTGTGTTGAGCAGTGAGCGTGAGCAAAGGCCACCATGCTACCTAGGCTGTGATTAAAGTGAGCCATGTACAGTTAAGTAGATAGGTGTGCCCCAGTGACGAAGCCCCGCTAAGAATTAGCCTTATCCAGGTGCAGTTGATTGTCAGGTAAGACGTATTTTCTGTCTGCTGTGCCTTGAGGTAAAGTTCAAAGGTACTATTAGAAAGAGACAAGCACGTGCTGAACATCACATGTCCAAGATAAAAGAAACCAAACGAGTCATGATGTTACATCATCACAAAATAAGCGCTGCCAAGTAGGACTGACAGAAAGAAATAATGGACATGGTAGCGCGACCAGGCTAAATACTGCTGTACTTTTAAGTTAGCTAAGTTTGTACTTAATATAGATATAGAATGCAGTACATTATATTTATTGTGAACACATATTTGCTGTATAAAGGAACAATAAAGTAAACCCATCTCTAACAAATTCCAATACATTTTTTGGTGTTTACTTGTGACATCGAGCACTGTTTACCAACTAGTGGGTCAGCAAGGGGTTGTAGGATTAGAGGGATGGTTCTATTTTCATGTGTGGTTGTATGAGGCACTTACGCCTAGTCGGAGTCTTACCTGTGATGATGGTCAGTTCGCCCTCTCTATGGAGAAGCCTGTGCACAGGCAGGAAACAGAGCATAGTTTGGCTGTAAATGGTATCGACAGCAATTAGTCTTTTAGCCACCAACAAGACCACCCATCTAAAGTATACTTGTCCCTGTGCGTGTACGCTACATTTTTTAAATTTTTGGCACTTTACACAGTGCTCAGACATCCATTTTTTATAGGACTACCACAGGTACGGCTGCAGTTGTGCGCAGGAATATGTTGTCCCAATGGAAACGACAGTAACATAAAGCACTAAAAAATAAATAAATAAAAATGCAGTGCACACTTAAAGGGACATATATGCTTGTGGTTTGTCTTGTTGGTAAAAGACTTGTTGCTGTCAGTACAATTTACAGCAATACTATGCTCTGTTTCCTGTCAGTGCACCGCTCTGCTTTTCCTGACAGAGGGCGAGCTGACAATTACCTGTGGCAGGTAAGTCACTGACTAGGCATAAGTGTCTTATACAACCCCACATAACGAAATACACAAAAACAGAATTATCACTTTATTCTTGAAATGCTTTTAGGAGGAAAAACAAGGAAAAAAATTCTTAGCACATAGTACATTAATTTTTCTGACTTTAATATTTACCCTTTCTTTGAGTTATTTTAGTAGCCTGAAGAGGTGACATTTAAAATTTAAAAAAGCAAAGTAATAATCACCTTTGGAGCTCCTGACAAATCATGGAAATGTACATGATGAGTAGTCCACTATGAATTTATGAATTTTGCCACAATGTGAACTTTTCCAAGGTTGAGAGGTCTCAATCCCAAGACCATTTTGATAAAAAAAATAAAAATAAAAATAAATTTAAAAAAAATCTGGGTCTGGGTGTTGAGAGAAGAGAGGTAATGGTCTCTCTTCTCTCAAAAACTATCATCACACTGCACTTACAGTGGCTCTCTTCCTCAATTCAAACATTGTATTTTGACACAGGGCTGCTCAAAAGGTTTCAATGTGTGCAGCAGAGCGCAGCTCAAAGAAAGGACTTTTGCTGGGAACATCTATGAAATCTAAACTAGAAAACAACATGAAAGCTGCCTGTGGTCTGATGAGGAATAGACCAGAAAGATTAAACTGTAATACATGTAATACTATATTTTGGAGAATATTTGAAGCAATTTGTCACTTTTCGACAGCATGCTCTGTCCCTATGAATTGCACAACTCACAATACAAAACACACTGAATTGAACTGACAAGAATGAATTTTGCTTGACCATGCTGGAAAATGAAAAGCAAGAAAGCAGCATGAAATGTTTTCATCTGGGATTGTAACATGACCGAAACACAAGTATTTCCCTTTCATTGAGACAGGAAAGAAAAATCATGGTACAATTGGACTGATTTATACACAAACCTGAATTCTCCCATAACATGCATGCGTTTCTACCCATTTCCATGTGTGCATTTTTGGGGCAGGGGTAACAACTGTGTGTTCGGAGAGGTGAACAAATGACCTTCAAACAACGTCATGCACCCTTCCAAAAGAAAGAATCAGATAACATATAACAGATAACATATTTTTTGATTCCACAAATATTCCCAAATTAATTACACTATATTTACCATATATTAAATTTATTTAGTATTATAGTAACAATACACAGTGCACAGACTACAGTATTTGAGATCCGAACTCATATTGCAGCTACATATATAACATCTCATCTTGTTCCTGCTGTTTTCTACTGCTATTAGAAAAACAAGATAAATTTTGTAATGCGGTTTGGGCATTGACAGAATCTTGGATGCAGCTGAGCTGAATCTTTGCACCGTGTCAGCTTTAGTCAGCATTGCCTGCAGAGCATGTCTCCCAGTCACGCACCAACAACCCCTGACTGAAAGGACTGGTAAATAAATAAGCGCACCTCGTTGTCTTGTCTCTCCCTGCTAAACATGGAGATACACAAACCCCTGATTGCACAAGAGGGAGAGAATAGTCAGAGGGCAAATTAAAAGACTTGGCAGTCAGTTTCTGCCAAACCAGCGGCAGAATGTTTTTGCTTGCCTGGACACATTCCTCAGGCGTCCCACCCTATTATTATTAGAAAAGTAAGTGTGTGTGTGTGTGTACGTGTGCACGTGTGCATGTGTGTCTGTGTGTCTGTGGTGTGCAAAGCATGCTGAGTATGCTGAGGAACAGCATCTCTTTGACTTGATAACCCACTGTACTTAAGCTGTGTCCTTCAGCTGTCAGGCTTGACTTAGTGTATTACATCATTAAACATGTGGAGATGATTTGGAAACAAGCCGTAATTCCGCAAAATTGTAAAATTATTAGAACTTGGCAGTCCGAACTCTTCCCTTGAGAACAGTTTGCAAGGGGAACGAAGATGAAATGGTAACAGAACCAAACCTTTTAGATGATGAAAGTAAATTATTGATGGTTTTACAGCCGTCAGCGGTCAGCCTCGAAGTGTTGATTCTGCAAATGAATATTATTTATATGAAAACAGATTATAGGAATCAAAGGTAGTCAAACTTTTAAGCATAATACATCAAGTGAAGTAACGCTGATATAAATAAAAAGGTTCAAATGAGGATTTTTCTGCAAAGGACATAGAAATTCTTAAACATGGATGCTTCACACTCATATTTAACTCAGCCTATCAGCCTAGTTTCACGGTGGGTACCTAACATCAGTGTCACCAATTCAGCATTAGCACAAATGTGAACTTTGTTCAAACTAAGTCTCTGCTTATGGTGCTAGATATTGGAAAGAAAGAAATTGGCTAAATGTTACAGAGTCAAAGTGAAACTGACTTGAATTTTTTGATATGTCAAATAATCTGAGATATTGAAACTTTGTCATAATTACATTTAAGTCTTGAGTTATGGCCAAAATGTTTGTAAGGCTATAGTGACCTCTGACCTTTGGTCACCAAATTCTAATCAGTTCATCCTTGTGACCAAGTGGACATTTGTGTCAAATGTAAATGAATTCCCTCATGGCGCTCCTGCGATAGTTTGTTTACCAGAATGAATGTCAGCATGGATAAAAGGAAAAACATACGGCCTGAAGCCACGGATGTCGCCAGCTTGGTGACACTGAAATGTTGTAGGAAATTTGAGCTCAAATAAAAAATGAAAAGCATTAAAATGAAGTTTTAAGGCTTTAGTGCGACAGTGCCATAAATAAATAAAAGAGTATGATAGTGAGGTTGAGCTTTGCTGAGACAGGACTCATGTTTACCACATTAAAACACGGTTATGCAGAACAGGCTACAGCCAGAAATCAATTTCACCCCCCTGGAATCTGCATTCCTCTAATTCTCGCTAATATTGACTGGGCTCCAGGTATTTGAATCTATTTTAATGGAAGCAGTGTGACCTTGGATTCAGATGAAGCACATTATTCAGTAGGGAAAATCAGAAAGTGAGATTGTGTGCGTGTGTGAGAGAGAGAGAGAGAGCCTGAACCCACATGCAGACAAACACACACCTTGTAAAACACCTCCCACCTCATGCACTGCATCCCCAGCAGAGACAGAGACCACACAGCTCGCTGTGCCATCACTCCTCTGCCTCCTCTGTGTATTTACCACTCAGAGACAAATGCTCTCCTGGCACTGTGGCACTTTAATGAGCCTTGGGGGGTCTGCAGGAGGCGCATTTATCAGCACAGTTTCATTTCAATTCACCGCCACCTACCGATGTTCATAGATGCACACACAAAATGACAGAGGGGCATAAAAACACTTTGACTTCCTAATGGAATATTCTATTATGAAGCATAACATACTGCACAATTTTACAAGCCGTGAGTCCAAAAGGTACATAGGGAGCTAAAAATCATCACAGTTTGGTATAAGTGAAGCTAAATAAAGAATGACAGCAAGGGAGTTGTTGTGCTGTGTGCAGCAATGTCTGAAAACTGAGATCAGTATTTTTCTGAAAAGGCCAGAGATTTAATGGCTGCAACTGTGCATTGCATGCAAGATGAGACAGTGATGAATCCGGGGCATCAGAAAAATACAAGGAACAAACACTGAATGGATAATTATTTCCTGATCAATATTGTAATAGAACAAGCTCTGGAATGCCAAATCCCTGCTCGTTGGTGTTGAGAGAAGAATTCCCGAAAAAGATTCCAAACCTCGTGTAGAGCCTCTTTAATTGATTCTGACATACTTTACAAAACGGGTGGTCTACAGAATTAACAATGCTCAAGTGTCCTCCATTCTTCTTAATTAATCAGGTTAGCATAGCAGGTTTGGTTTTGAATTGCCTCTTTGTTTTATTATTTACATTTTGCTCAAGTTCGCAATTTTCAGCTTAGAGGGAATTTAATTTATTTCCTAACAGTGCATCTCATTCACATTTGTCATGGAGCATTTCTACTGTTGACATTTTTTTGGCTCTGGTACAGAAAGATGACATACTCATACTTAGGCCCACATTCAAAGCACTGATCGGCTCAGTTGTGATCCTTCCTGGGAAACAGCTTTCTAAGCACAGCATGAGATCTGTTTGAATCGATGCAAAAAGAAGATATCTAGGTATGGAACCAGGCTCCATACCATTGGATCAGAAATTTACCATCCACGTTTCCTACTGGGTTTCCCTTTGCCTTTAATGATGGAATTTACAGTCAGTCACTTGTGTCCAATGATTTGTTATTTTTGACAGAATCAAGAACAAAATTTGGAAACTATAGGGATAGAAAAAAACTGATCAGCCTAAAAAATGTCAGTTGACATATTGCCAAAGGTAATGTTTTCATATTGCTTGAATATATGAACAACAGTCATCCCTTTTATACAGAGCTATCCGAGATGTCATCCTTGGAATCTTGGCAAGAAAAAAGTGCTTTCCAGTTTTGATATCCTTAATGCATTAGCAGCATTTATTCTATCGACTTTAGTAGCCACCGTTGTTGTTTTCAGATGAGCTATCACTGGTTGACACATTAAACCTTGACTGTAGATGCCAGTAGTTCCTCATAAGCAGCTGATTGGTTTGAACACATGTGCTTAGCCCAAAACTCAACAAGATGGATTTTAACTATCAAATGATCATGTGATTGTACACATGCAGCTGCCTTGCAAAGTGAAGACACCTTGGAAAATGAGTAAATCTGTAGAAGCTTGAACTAGCAAATGTCTGACATGTTTGCTAATAAATGACACAAGGCACGTTGCTAATTGGTTGATCAATTAATTGTCAAACTGTATTAGAAATTCCTACAAGATAATGTGTAAGTCAAGCATAATACTACACTGCATGTGTGCTTGCGAGTCTTTGTCTACACTGCCTGATGCCTTAGTTAAGGATTCTGTCCAGAGTTAACTGATGAGGCCACAGCTGCCCATTAAGGAGCCACTTACTGTAACTTCCCCTCTGACTAATTCATCTCATCAACCATCATACCTACATTTAGGCCTGTGGCTGACATCCAAACGTGCATGAATACGCACACATACGCACACAGCCATGCAACACAATTCATCAGATCAATTAATTAGTCCTTGAAAAGTCATTTATCCCCATATTCAGCCATCAATTTCTGCCATGTAGTATAAGTACATCTGTAATTCCTGTGATGTGTGTATGACCTCGGCCACAGCCATTTCATTAGTTGGATTAATTAACCTCAACATTTGTTCCAGTTTGCCACTGGGGGGAAATGCCTGACACAAATGGAGAGAAAAGAGGACTCAAGGCAGCTGAAATCTCCTCTATCCGAGCTGACAGCTCCAACCTGAACATATGGCATCTTATTTTCTTTGAGCATAATGCTGTTAGTTTAAACTGAACTGACTGGCAGACTGTGCATGGCAATGAGATTATGTATGAAGTAATTAAGATCCCAGAGACACTGGTTTATCTTCATTCAGATTACCTGTCCTGTGTGGTTTCTCACAGCGTGTGGTTTGGCTCAAAGATGGCCACCGTTTCACCTCTATTATCTAATCAAGGTAATCAATTCAGCATCAGGGATCTCTGTGTGTCTGCGTATAAACCAATTTTGACCTAATCTCTTTTGTTTCTAATGTAACTGTCAGTGCCGTACAATATCAAAGGCCCAATCAGAGCTTGAAATGTCTGTTGACCCATTACCCATCCTTGTCCACTGCTTTTGGCTATTTCATTACACTTTAAACATGTTTTTTCTAACTATAAGATTTAAAACTGCTTTTCAGTACCAAACCTTCCCAAATGTAAATGTCTACTAAAGTTGTATTTTTTAAAAATTAACAAAAACTTAAAAAATTAAAACTGATTTCATAAACATGCCTTCTTATTAACTTCAGCATATGGCTGGTATTAAATAAAAAACATATTTTGTACTTTTCCAGAACAACTTTCTATGAGTGTCATTGAAAACAAAAGCATGCCAAATCCTGCACAGCGGCTTCTGCCAGAAGAAGCTGTCAAGTTGTTATATAATTGCTCGTCTTGGCTGTCATCCCTAAGTGCATTATCTAGACGCGTAGGTGTGAGAATAATACAGTTTTCTCTCTTGCTGGTCCAATTATATCTGTTTTGAACAGAAACACTGTTAAATTTTTTCTGTGTTAAATTTGCATTTTCACGTCTGTCTCTGCAGACTTTTTGACAGAAAGGGGTGTTATGAATGCCCACAGGTCACACAAGCTCAAAGAGCAACTAATGCAGACATGTCCCAAATCTGAAAAAAAACTCTTCACACAGATCTGCATGCAAGCAAGCTGAACCAACTCCTGTTGGGTAGCATGTTGGAAAGACAGATGACCTTTACACAAGTTTGAATATTCACATTCACTGAGATAAACATGCTCAAGTCTCAAATCCCTTTCTCTCTTTACATGAACTAGTCTGGCCAAGTTTCTATGCAAGTCTGCACAATCCTCGTCATCATCATCTTCTACAGAGAGCACTTGTTGACTTGAACAGTGTGACCAATGATATCTTAAAGTTGTTTGTTGGTTTGTTAGACTTTCTCTAAGGGTGCTCTTAATTTGTCATATACTACCATTTATTCTTCACCACTTCTTGTATTCCAAAGGGATCTATTCCTGGAAAAATCTAGTATTTTGCAGAGAAGATGTTCAAGACTTAATGAATGAGCAACACTGTTTTGTTGTATTGTTGATAAATAGCAAAACAGACGGTACATATTAAAATATAACAAACTATTTGTTGAGAACAAGGATTAGACTATTGAGCTATTATATCAGACTGATGTATGAAAGTGATTTCATTTGCAAATAATAAAAAGTCATCACATAGGCTACTTGACTCCACCTTCTGCCTAATCTGACAGCATAAGGTAACTGTGTACAAGAGCCCTCCAACACTAATGTGTCAGCCGAGTATCTGTGTATTCTCACCACTCGTTGTTAATGAACTGACAGTTTGGCAGCACTATCCTGGCGCAGCAAGCTGAGCTTCCGCCAAATAGCTTTCCGGGAGTGTTATTGCTGACCGCCAGCTGGATTAGAGGGTTAACCAATTAGCAGTAAGAGGATGGGTCAGAGTACTAAGTCAATCCCAATCTGCAGCCAAGCCGGCTGAGAAGCCACTAATCCAGTATGTGGTCACAACCTCCAGCACTAGAAGCCACAGAGGTCACAGAGAGGAAGGGAGCCAGAGGGTGATCACAAGCTTTGTTTTCTCTCTTTTTAAAAAATAAATAAATAAATAAAGCTGACAGGAGCCTTTACCCATTTAGGGCTTCAAATCACAAACGGGGAGAAATTCCATTTTGGCATTTGTGGGAGAACCAGGTCACAGGGTTGAAGGCTGGTAAAAACACACTTCATTATAAGTCGTGGATGGAGGCAGGAATGACCTGTATTGAAGACATGTTTGACGATAACAGTCTCATGTCATTTGAACAGATGATGGTTAAATTTTTAAGCAAGATATTTGGAAATATCTTGGTAAAATCAATGGAAAGAAAACTCTCTCTATTATCTCAAACTGTGATACAAAAAATGGTCCAGGGTGGCATTTTGGTTAAGGGTGGAGCGTTTAGAGTTTGCAGACTTATGAGACAGTCCCAACCACTGAAGCTCAATGGTCTTAAGGGGGCATGTGAGCACTGCAAAAAAAGCATTTCAAGAAAATGAAAAACAACTATTTCTAGGAATTTAAAAAAAAATTGTCTAAAAAGAAAAATATCCTTGTCAAGCATGTTTTACATCAGAAAAG
>JAQLOL010000010.1:14370998-14389346 GCA_029783665.1 Naso thynnoides
GACAACAACAACAACAACAACAACAACACATTTTTTTTTAAATAAAGGCCTCTCTTTTTAATCTGGCTTTCGATTTGAGAAACTTTTCCATGTTTTATAGATTCATAATCTAACAGTTTGTATTTCCTTTGTTTGTCTGTTTTCCATGGCCTGTTATTGTTGTTGCTTTCATTATTTTTAATTTGACCTCTCTTTAAGCCTTTTGGGCTGCATCTTCACGAGAAATGTGCTATAGAAACAAAAGTATTTATACTACTAATAATAATAATAATAATTTTTTTTTTTTTTTTTTTATTCTTATCATTATTTTTATTCTTATCTTATTGTTATTGTTGTTATTGTTATTATTGTTATTGTTGTTATTGTTGTTATTCTAGTTATTGTTGTTATTCTTGTTGTTGCTATGAAAATATACACCATTACACCATTGTAGTGTAGTGTACTTCCAAGACGAATGCGCAATGATGCATTGCAATGTGATATAAATCAAGATACAGGGGTTATGATGGAAAAACTGTAATTGAGAACCAGCAACCAAAGAATCAGCACAATATCCATAAAATCACATTTAAAAAAAAGTTTAAGTTTACCCTTTTATGCAATCATAATATATATCATAGCAGTACTTTTTTGTGCAATTGCGGTCAGGGGTTAAAAAAAAATAGACAAAATGAACCACTGCCACAAATCTTTGCATGTACACTATTGATTAAAAATCGATAGTGTTTTTGAGAATCAATGGAATATTGCAAAACATAATATCGGGATGTTCAAGTGTCTTGATATTTTTTTTACACCCCTGTTCTGTAGCTAGCAGCTCATACCAGTTTCATTTTGAAGTATTTAGTGACCCATGCATTGAACATTTAGATTTACTTTTTATAATTTAGAGAACTAGAATTTATAGCTTCAAGTACAAGTCAAATTTTTTGTAAATCTTTGTTATTTTTGAGTCAATTCATGGACCTCTTCTGGTAAAAAGGAGATGAAACTCCACTTTAGAAAAGGCTAGACAGGCTCTGTAGTACTTGGAATCTTATCCTGCCTTTTCCAAGAATAGCAGCCGTGAATCAGAAGCTCAGAATGTCCCGCCTGCGTCTGCCTTCCTTCTTGACTAGTGCTGATGTAAGCAGACAGGCTCTTCACTGCTACATATCCTGTGTGTGTGTGTGTGTGTGTGTGTGTGTGTCTCTGTGTGTGTCTGTGTGTGTGTCTGTGTGTGTGTGTGTGTGTCTGTGTGCATGTGCGTGTGTCTGTGTGTGTTTGTGTGTGTGTGTGTGCGCATACACGCATAAAAAGCACTCACTGTGACATACATATACACACACACACACAAAACAATCACTCATAATAACTAAATCTGTGGAGACTCCTCAGAGTAACAGTTATTTATTAACAGGAGCATCAGTGCTTTAGGGATTTTCGTGTGTGTGTGTGTGTGTGTCTACAGGCAAAGCTGCTCCCAGCAGTTTGATTGCGTTTCCTGCCCTGCCAGTCACTTTTCCTCTGGACGAGTGCTTTGTCTCCATCGGTGAAAAACCTCCCCTGTGGCACTTAAGTGCGGTCAACATCTCTGTAGATCAGCCAAAGAAAGCATTTCTGTGACAGTCCGCTGCCCTTGTGTGACATCCAACACATTACCATGACAACCAAGAGATATGACAACCACAATTACTTTCTGACCGAACATGAACAAGTGTCATCTGTCCATCTTTACAGTCACCTCTCGGAGTAAAAGCAGTTAGTAAAAGCAATTGTAGTTTTTTATCTCTTTAT
Source organism: Naso thynnoides (assembly GCA_029783665.1). Classification (NCBI taxonomy): domain Eukaryota; kingdom Metazoa; phylum Chordata; class Actinopteri; order Acanthuriformes; family Acanthuridae; genus Naso; species Naso thynnoides. The sequence goes on from JAQLOL010000010.1 coordinate 14,372,775, forward strand.
TTTCAGATCACATAAGATTATCTATGTCTGCATTCCGGAACATCTGTGGACCAAGCAAAAACTGAAGATAATTTCCTTTTTTCATCACTGAAGATTAAGTTCAAGATTTTTTTAATAAAGATCACCATCAATCAGAAACAAATCAGTGATCCTGTTCTGCCATATTCAAACCGCTTTAACATTCAAAAACATGTGATGTCCCTTTTATACTGTTGAGGACAGTTATCAGTCTCAAAGGTCATGTTAAATCGCAGATAAACATCAGCTTTAAAGTTTAAAAACCTTCAAACACAGTACCAGCAGTAATAATTTAAAGATTATAATCTGTGTCTGTCTCTTTTTGTCATGTGTGTTTTTTCATCTGATAATGCTTCACACAAGCTGGCTGCTAATGGCACAGCTATAAAACAGCTGCAATTTTATGATTTATAACCTGATATGCAGATGTTCCTCTCTGCCTTGGTAATACCCTTGCAAAGCATCCATCAGGTGCTGGTTGGAAATATGCCATTAGATATGGAACATATATAAAATATTCATAACATCACAGGCACGCTATGAATGTGTCATGAGTGACATTTTAACAGATTAGTGTCGTTAAGACTGATAGAGCCTGTCTGTGCTTGTCTCAGTTTAAAGCTGAAATGTTATTTCAGTCTTTTAAATATAAAAATGTCAGGTCTTCACTGAATGTATGAATTCATCAGCGTATCTTTTGATTTGATGTAGATCTCATAATTAAACAAGCACAAAAAAGATGCAAAAAAAATACGCACTGCACAATAAGGTGCATGTAGCGGGTGCACAAGTATTCAAAGTTAGGTGTTGATGTTGATCTGGCACAACAAGTAGTACATGATTTTGTGGTTCGCAGGTGCACATTTGCTGTTTCACCATAGTTCAGCTAAAGGTTCAGCCAGCCCTACAATCAGCCCCGCTATTTACGATATGTAAAATCTCACCAACATGTTTTGCAACTATTTTTAGACAAGGAGTAAAATCCTGTTTTTGCATTTGATCGCATCCAACAATGAAGTGCTTATGCGTCTGTGTGTGGCTTTTACCTGAAATGGAACATATGATCTTTGGTCCATAATCAACCAGAAGATTTAAAGCTGAGGTAGGCAATTTTTTTTTTTGGTGTCATCAGGCAAAAAATCCATAATGACCCTTCAGCATATTGTAATTCAGGTAGTCTGAAGGAACACTGGACTTCTGCACCTCTCTTTGGCTCTGTATTCAGGTTTTAGAAAATGAAAACCATGACAAGCACTTCTATGCCAATTCTAGAGAGTGTTCCTATTAGCTGCTGTGCTCCTCTTAGTGACAGGTGATGTCACTATGAACTAATTGGCCGTTGAAAAAAGTGACGTGCCTTACATTCTAAAAACTGGCCTCAAGAGACTTGACGAGCTGAGTTGCAGGTGACACCGTTGAGCTGAAATGGACCAGTTTACGCCGCTGCATCTTTCCATGCAACTGTTTCATCTTATGATGAATATTTGGTGTAAACTGGCCTCAAAAAAGAGAGCGCGACAACAGACGAAATACAAATGTGAGCTAGGTGGAGGGCAGGTCAGAGCTACGGAGCAAAAAGAGGGAGGGGAGGATACAGCGGAGTTGCTTCTTTAGGAGTCTCGTGCTACAGCTAGATTGATCTAGACATTGCCTTCTCCAGCTTTAATAACACATGAAATGCTTCTAGCCATACAAGCATTAACCATGTAAGAGTAATTATTTCTTTTTTTTTTACAAATTAATTTTTGTAAGCCATTTGCTGCTGAGATGAACATGATCGAACTGTGACTTGCTTGTCATCTATGAAGCTATAATGACGACATTGACTGCTATAAATGAAATCTACATAAGTGCCAGTTAATGCAAGCCATGCTGTAAATTTTTTGCTAACTGCTCTTCATTCCCTGCGTGTATCACCAAATTGGTTATTAAATGAGCTACCTGATCAAAAAACTGTGATCAAAAGGCAAGCAAAGTGCAGGATGACATCTGCCTCCATTAGCTGGCAAGCACTGGAAGTTCTCTTTATTTACCCCCCACTTCATATTGCCACACATTCATCACGCATTACACTGCAGCTCTGGAAACCAGCAAGCAGCCTGCCACTCATAATTGAACACAGACAAGCCAAGCAAAAATGCAAATTAATACGCCTCACCAGGGTGAAGACTTAATAGAAGCTTATGATTGACCTACATTTAACGTAAACTCTCACAGGGTAAAATGTATCCCTTTGGCAGTGCTCAATTTTCCTTGCTGATAGCCACCATTCAAACCCCCTTTCCCAATCACACAGTTGCCTAGGAAACACCGGCAGCTGCCAGGCAGTCGTTTAAAAAATTCCTAAATGAAACGCCTGGATCTGTGGAAATTCCAGTGAGGGAATATCTCAGCTGAAGACACTTGGGTCCAGAGTGGGAGGACAACACACATCACCACATGCAATTTGTTTTCTGCAGCACCTTGTTTTGTGAGACAATGCATTAAACAATTATCTTGCGTGATCTGAAACGACACAAAGGAAAATTGAATGAGGAAGCTGGGGGAAGCTGTGTATTTAGTGGTTTGTGTTTTATGGAGAGCTTTTATGCTCAGGACCACCTTCCCTGTTTGCACAGGCAGCGCGCTAAGCAGATGAGTTTGTTCATTTTAGCTTTTTAATCGTAGCCCCTAAACTGCTGTTGTGGGAGAACAGGGCAATTTACTGGCCAGACATGTTAATTAGACTCTGCGTGCTATTCAAGCTGATAGCTAAAGTATAAAGTCCCACTGTGTACAAACACTCATGATTCTATATTAAGGAGCAACAGTCTGCCTCTCTTAAAGAAGAAATAAATGAATCGTTAAGAAAACAACCTCGCCGCAAGGTCCATTTAGCAGCTGTCTTCAAGCTTTTCATCATATCACCAATATCAGGTATCCATACACAAACCGGTGCCGTTCTCATGGCCTGCAGATGGGCCATAAGAGTTTTAAGTGGTTCTTGGCACTGTGCATACCGATTTAAATGTATAAATTTAAGTCAATATGAACATGCAAAAATTTTTATATTTCATTAAATACAATTTATTTTTATGGCTAGATTCTCCCCTAACTCTCATACCTATATTTTGGGGGTTATATTTTCTCTATTATAGGGCTTTAAATTTGGGTATTCCATATAGGCCCCACGGCAAAGGTGGATGTTAAGAGTTAAGAGGGGAAACACTGACAGTATGCACTAACACAAGTGACCTTAAATCAGTGGATTTAAATCATGCTTGTACATTAGTTAGAGAGATGCTAGATTTAAACCCTTTTATTTACACCTCTTGCTTACTTTAATCCTCTCAACAGCTACATTTCAGCTCACCAGGTCCATAAAACAGGTTTGTCGTGGGAAACACACTGACCAGCTTTGACTGTTCACACCTACAGGTTTGCCCTTCTGCAGCCGCATATTACTTAGACTGCTACATGCTTTGAGGGCAAGCAAAAGGCTTGAGTTAACTCCCATGCATTGTATTTAATAAGAGCAGAAGGTCACTCCTGATTCATAGTTATCCTCTCAAATTTTTATCCTGCAGAGTCTGAAACTTTAATGAATGCACCAGCCAGTCCATTACACAGGGGTAAGGCATGGCTGCTTAACATCCTCTGACAACTTTTATTACTGTCTGGGGAAATGTTGCCAAAGCCCCTGAAGGAAAAGCCTTAAGGTAAAAAACAGTCGAAGGCAACAACGCCAAAATAATTTCACACTAACACAAAATTATTTATGGAGTGTTGAATTGGATGCTGTCTTTCAATCTGTCATCTGTTTAGAACAATAAATGAATTACTTGCTGATTTGCCAAACAGCTTCTGTAATCTCTGTGAGTTAAGAAAAAAATGAAACAAGTTTACTTTTTAAAAACAGATGTCGAACAATTTGCCTTGTAAATTACACACACAGCTCCCTGGTTGTCTCTAACCTCAGGACCACACCTCTACAAAGACATGCGTGTCAACACGACACAGCAAGGGAACAAATCATACTGCTACAAATTGTTGCTTACATTATATGAGTGAAGAAAAGCAAAGGCTGAACTGATTGCAGCTCTTCTTGACCTCGAAGACCACAGGTTGCCCAAACAGCAAGTTACCATCCAGATTTGGAACAGGCAGTCCTTGGCCAGACAAATTAGGACAATGAATGGGTTCCCTCCCAGTCGGTAATTGCCTTTATGGCATTTTGATAAAAGGGCACCTCCGACGGATCAGGTTGGTGTCTATTTCTTAACATTTTACTATTATGCTGTAATTATCCGAGAATGTTTTTGACATAAAATTGAGGTTAAATGGCCGTGTGCGTGTTCCAGGATTCTGTTGTCATTAATGGTGCATGCTGCAGCAGCCCGCACACGGCCAAGTGTTCCCTGTTGGGAAATAACAGGCATTTCCAGTCTGGGCTGATGAGTGTGTGTGTTTAAAAGAGAAACGATAACCTCTCTGCTCCTCAGACAGGGGATCTGTGTGGCCTAGATAAGGATCGTGGGCATTTATTACTCCCACAAGTGCCCTCGGACGACACCTCGGATTGTGGGTCTCCTGAGAATATCTAACAAATATTTGAAAAGGGGCTTGGGTATTTGTTACTCCGCACACCTCGGTAGGTAAGACACATAGCAGTTCTTTGCACAGTGCATTAGTGGTGCAAGATGCAGAAGTAGCTGCTCTGCAGCAGCCTGAAATGTGCTTCCATACACATGGTCAACTCAGTAATGTAGACAGTCTTTTGTTGCCCAACAGGAGATATAAACAGATACCTTGCTGAGACTGTTAATCATTGATGCAGTGCAACCAATAGATTAGATCTTCTGGTATGATCAAATATGCATTATAGCACACAGAGAACAACCTTGATGAATTTGGTCTGGTAACCAGGACACATGAAAGTGGTTGCCAGATGCTACATTATGGCTGGGATTGCACCTTTGAGTGTGTTTTACCTGAGTGCCCATCAGTTTCTGGACAGAAAAAAAGAGAAGATTTCAAAAGAACGTGTGTGCTTTGGAGAAGGTTTTCCTTTCCATATTAATCCACAAGAAATCCTACTGCAAAATTAGAACTATAATTAAAAGGAAGCAGTAAAAATTAATTAGATCCATGATTAAAAAGAAACTTTGCAAACTCCCCTGAATGCAGTTATGGGTTACTGATGAAAGTAACGGTGGAGCTATCTAATGCAGTCAAATTATCTGGGCCTCGCCGCTGCTGCTCTGCAGCTGCTTTCAAATCAGACATAAAAGTTTCATTCCTTTTATGCTAAAACACAGCATGCCTTGCATATTGAAATGGCCCCTCTCCCTAGAAGCCAAGCCACTCTTTTCAAAACGGCATTGAATATTTCGGCGAGTGAAATGTTCAAGGATTTCACACAACAAATCAAATCCTTGCATAAATGGACACAAAAACAAGGCTTCTCTTGTTTTTCAAAAGGCCCTCTCTCCTTTTATAATAGCGTAGGCACATTTCATTTTTCCACCAGAGAATCACAAAATCAGGTCCAACGAGACTTAAACATCAAAACCACCTGTCTTAATGCAACCGGAAAACATATCGATAGGTTAGCAGTTTTGATTTGAAAAAGGCCAGAGTAGTAGCCAACAGCAAATAGTCCTATATGTCACCTGCAGAGGAAAGCCTCAACCAAGTATACAAGAATGATCATTTGGAGTAGGGACCAATCAGTAGATCATTTTGCCGATATCAGCTGATTTAGGCCCTGTTGCAGATACACCTGCATCAGCGTTTATGTTCTTATGTGTATGTATATGTATATGTATATGTATATGTATATGTGCCGGTATTATGTTTTTTGATGGCAGAAACAATATGCTTTAAAATGGTGTAATTACTCCATTATGTAACAAATAATAAGCAAAGTGTTTACTGCACAGTGCACTGATGTTTTGAATAAAGTTTGTTAGAATGCAAGATATCATGCCTCCATTATATATCTCTGTCATAAGTAATTGATAACAGCCAATACTGTAATATAATAACAGCTGAAATATCAGATAACATAATTTTCATGCTCCCTAATATCTGTATTGGCCCCAAAAATCCCATATCGAGATTAAATTTTGTAAAAAAAAAAAAAAAAGCAGAACGATTCCATGTAAAATGTCTGTGTGCTTTACACTGTTAAAGTAGACCAGCTAGGAAATGACAGAAACATATACAGAAGGCACGACATGAAGGTTTTCCATCATCTCTCTCTAGAAACAAGTCATCCAATCCTGAGTCATGGCTCACAGAATCACACTGATTAAACTCCACTTCAGTGCCTGTTGTAATTATACACACAAGACCTCAATTTACGTTTATTAGTGATGTGGTGTTTCAAAGCCACGTATTACAGCAAACTGAAATTGGTCGTGCAGGCTGAGGGTTTGGATGGTGGCCATTTTGTCTTGGTCTGCATTCTATGACGTTTTTAGTTTTTTTTGGTTTTTTGCATTTGTGCCCATTCCTCGTCCATTCTGTTTTATTTTGCCTTGTTTTATTTGTTTGGGAAAAGTGGACGACCAAAAAATGAAAAGGAGGGGTGTTATAGCCCTCATGGGAGTCTTGTGTCGAAATGAGAGCATGTGACTGACCAATCACAGGGCAGGAGGTCACAGTTCCATCATAAGCCTTCAGACTGGGAGAGAAGTACTGAAATTGAGCCATTTCAAAATTACAAGGTCAGAGTTTCAACCACACCCATGTCTGTTTTAGACACCCCTTCTCTCTCTTTCCACACACACAGCATACAGATGATCTTCCACTGACTTCTAAAACACAGATGTTTCTCAGTTTGGCAGATTGGAGCAAATGATCCTTTTAACACATTTCTCTGTTATGTGCGAGCAAGCTGGATGCTAACTGGCTATAGTTAAACAAAACAGAAACATATGTATTTAAATGAGCCTTGACTGAAAGCTCAAGTTCGCCTCTTTATTATGAGAGCGAGAGAGTGCAACTGCAAAATTGGTTCAAACAAATCTAGAGATGAAGGGATATCCAAATGATATAGTGTATTATTTTCCATTTTCGGTTTTCAGAAACATGCTCAACATGAAGTCATTTTTTGGCCTCAGTCTTTAGAAATATCATCACAGTAAGTCAAGATAGTCATCATGTTTCCAAACTCGATTGCCCTGCAGTGTTTTATATCACTGTCAGGAGGAACTGCCATGGAGACGTGAATAGTCATTTATTGTCAGCAAATCCACATTCTTTACTGAGCTGGAATTACATTAATTCGATTTTTTTATCTTTTATTTTTAAATCTCTGGAAATGTGAACAGTTTCTTACCATTGAATACATACTAACTCAGGGACTTTTCATGTTCCCATGATTTACGTTGAAAACTGCATTAGGCAGTGATGTCACATGCTTTATTTTAGATACTAAAGGACATTTTTTTGACTGATTAACTCCTAAGCACATAGGTTTTACTAAACAAGAATTATAATTATAGTCATGTTTAGTCATTACATAAGTCATTATATAAATGTCCATATTTCTAAACTTTTTTTTTTTTAACGAATTTACATTCAATAATTTCAGTTAAACAAGTTTGATCTTATTTGCCATCTTGTGAATGCAAAAACAGTCATTCAAATCATGCCTTAAACAGCTAATCAAAATACCAGGTCAGTCAGTCACCAAACTCACTATTAAATGGATTGACATAATGATTATCAAGCATGTTGGGCTCTATAGATTAGAAATTCACCATCTAGACTCTGACCTCATCACAAACAGGCACCTATTCCACTTCAGTGGGGATGTTTCCAAACACAGCACCAGTAACAAATGTAAGGACTTGACATGGCCTATCTATTACAAGTAGAGCTGTAATTTGAAACCAGAAATCCATGTTCTGTGCAGCCAGCAAAGACACTTCATGCAGCCAGTAATTATACAGTAAGAGACCGTGTTACAATGTGAAATAAATAAGCAAGTCCATGCACAGACTGACAGAAGTTTAATATAACAAGAAGCGCTTGAATAAAAGGTGAATGTGTGTCAAAAAGCTGTTTTAGTTTTTTGTGTGTGAGACAATAACAGGCCCATTCCTACAAAAAAAATAACCAATATCACCTTCAACTGGAGAAGGAGTCAACAGGAGGCTCTGCAAACAACCGGGGAAATATGTCCAAAAACCAATTCGGCCCATATAACAGTCATTATTGTTAGCTAGGATTCATATTTCAGTCATATTTATTATTATTTCTGACACAAATAAATTGAGTTCAGTAATCACAAAACATTGATACACTCAATACCAATGCGCATAGCCTACAGTACAAACAGGAATTATCAGGCAAGACACAAAGAGGCCCACGCCAGACATAGAACTTAAATTAAACAGAACAGCAGCACAAGCATAAAAACTAGACACCAAACACCTGAATGGAACAGTCGAGAAATACATAGACAGTCAGGATATACAGTAGCCTTTGTGTTAGCAGAGCAGCTAAAGCTTACCTTGTTGTTGTGACAACGCCATCTTTGACACCTCAACACAGAATATATTTAAAGTCCCAAGCAAACGGCAAACTCCAACTTCTGGCTCTAGTCTGTCTAACGTTCACGCGACTTAACTGAAATAAAACTTGTAGGACAGCATAAGAGCTGCTACACTTCATTTTTCACAGTGGACATTTTGACTTAGCTGTTGTAGCAGGTGGCCTAAAGCGCAGGTGAAACTTATTTAGTTAATGAGGGCCCAGGTGAGGTCTGGTTCCAGTTGGTGTTCTTCCCAAGCAACTACCATGCACAATAGCGGAGGGTCAAAACTGGCTGGTATTAAATGCATTACATATCCCGAAAACACTGGCTCATATTTTCATTTTGTTTGCTTGTTATCTTAACCTCTTAATAAATTAAATAAGATCAAAAAGCTACTGTTATAGTGTATGAGTTTATTCTTCCACAATGTCCCCCTGAAGCAAAATTATTCAATATGTTGTGAAATAGGTAAGCACCTAAAAAAAATCTTATTGGATATAAAAAGTGGACATGTAAATGGTCTGACCAGTACACAGTTAAAAGTGGCACCTAACTGAAGAGAACAGATGGCCCACCCATTTATTTAAACTAGCAGTAGCCTCCATTAAAAGTCTAACTAGCACTTTTGCAATTTGTCCTCAGGCTTTACTTTAAAAAACTTTCAATGGAAAGAAATGCATCCAATCAAAAAAACATAATATAGGACATTTAATGTTATGCTTGAAATTGAACAACTACTACCCTTGAAATAAGTTATCAATCAGCTGGAAAATGTGACACCTTTCCCACACAAAACTGAATTAATTTGGTCTTTTGCCATGGAAACAGCAGCTTGATTCAGCTGTTACTCACAATAAATAGCCGTTCACAATCTCTGTTTTTTATAAAATGAACTGTTAAAGTCTAATTGCTTGTCAATATTAAATTTATGATTTAGTCTTCAATATACAGTCAATAATACAGAGGGAAGGAAGAAAAAAAAAGAATCAGCCAACACATCTGATGTGTCTGTAAACAGGGAGGGTTTAAATCAAGCTAAAACAGCCCAGCAGGCTCATCCTCCTCCTGTTTCCCTCAGGTGTCACTGCTTCCTACTGTGCGGACATGGCTCAGGTCATTCATGTTTCCAGTCACCACGGCAACAGTCATGCTGACGTATCATTTGCTGAGCAGCGTGCAGAGCTCCAGTTGGCCTTACCTTATATCTGTGTGCGCTTGTGCATGTGCTAACAAGGTCAGCAGTTCAAACAGTATGCATCAACAAACAATTCTCCCCAGTGACCTTCTCTTCATGGCTTCAGTCAAATTGAACAAATCAACATGATGCTTTTTCATCACCTTCCCAAGCTGCCTCCCTCTGCTTTTGTCTATCAATCTGCCTTTAGCCTACAACCTCTCACAGCCACAGAAGCTCATCTATGATGAAAGGCACATGCACTCCTCATAATAAAATTATGACACCACTTTGTTTGATAGTTTTGCTTACGGAAAGTAGATACGATAATGTGCCACAAGACCACAACCCCCATTCATTTTTTATGGGAGGAGAAAGCGCAGAGGAAAGACGACGGGAGCCATACACATAACTTCTAATTTCTGTATCCTGTAAATAAATAAGTACTAAAACGCTATTTTTGTGCATGCATTTTGCCTTAGATCTAGTTTTGTTTTTTTTTAATTGCATTGTAGATTTTACATCTAAACATTTAAACTTTGATTCAAAAATACTTTTTTTTTTTTTTTGGTAATACAGGAAGGCAAAAACCTGCTTTGCCCAAATTGTTCTTGAATCAAATTTGCAGACTAGATGACATTTTTACAGACATCTGAATCTACAGCATATCTGATTTATATTGGAATGATTAAAATACAACTCTAACAATGATGGTCTGCTCTACACTTCCAGCAAGCAATCAATAGTTGTATTTGCAGTACAGTTAATGTGTTTATTTTCCTTTTTATTTATTCAGACTCTAGTTAAATTCTAGTGACCACACCAAAAAAAGAAAAAAAGTGTTTGTTGGTCCAGCTTCATGTCTTAACTGATAATGGAAACTGGAGTCTAGCTTTCATGAGTCACACTTGACGCCTGGAAGCATTAAGTGATGATGTGCAGCAACACTGTGAAAATCTTCCTCTCTGCAAGAAATTGCAGTAATTGATCCAAACTACAAAGATCACTGATAAATACAGTACTGACCATAGTGGGCTGCCTGACTAAGATCAGAACAGTTGTTTTTCTGATTCAAGAGGCCAAATTCTAATAGCTGTAATGCACCATAAGGCAATTAAGTGGGTGGGGGAGAGAAAACCTCCCAGATAATTAGTATTTTTCCACTGTTTTACCAAGAATCACAATCAAGGTGACAAAAAAGTAATTTGACATTGCTTGTAAGACAAATACCAAAATAATTCTAAAGAAAAAGGTGACCTTTTGGAGCTCTACTGGCAGCTTTGTCACCTGTGTCATGACTATAAAGCAGAGAAACCAGTGAGCCCATTCAGAAGTTAATTAGTGTGATCAATACAGGATTGTTTTTCTGGAGGATAAAGGGAAAAACAGCATAGTCACACAGCAGAACATCAGCTAACAAAAGAAGCAATTTCAGTGACTTACAAAATGCAAACTGAAGAATTTAACAGATCTGCTCCCTGCTTTAGATTTGAATTCGAGAACCAATTGATGCTTTTCCGTTGTGATATTGTTATTTACATAAAGACAAATATGACCTGCTTAGAGCTCCAGAATATAAGTGGTGGGCCAGTAAAATCATACTGACTTTTGTAAACAACTCATCTTCTACCTGTTCAGTCTAAATGCAACTCAAAGACAACCACTTGTGTTTGCTGCCATCTAGTGTACAGAAGCAAGTACTGCAATACTTTGAGGCAACCCACCCATTCATAGCCTTGCCTTTCAACAGTTTTTGCCCCAGTAAGGTCCCTCATATTCATAGTGATAGTACAATGCAGAAATTCATGTTATTCTTTCATTCAATCAAGAGAAACTCTTCAGGTGTCTTTTTTAAAAAGAAACTTTGAGACAAATTTACATTTTCCACTTTTATTTTCCATTGCACAGTAATCTCTATCTACAGAATTTCTAAACTTTTTGTGGCAGCAGATAAAGTCATAAACATCCATGTGAAAGTTGCATAAAACTGTACAAGAAAATTGGCTACAATGAGAAAAATACTGCAACCCACTGATAACTGTTGAATCCAGGACAGAAGATGGCATATGGCAGATAGACGGGACTCCCTCTTGTTGTTTTGAGTGTGTGGATCGTATCGGGTAAGAATACTGCATACTGGAGAGTATGGATGAGAAACAAATCACTCAGAGATGAAAAAGTTAAACAAGTATAACATTAAAAAAAGAAAGAAAAACAAACAGAAAAGCACAAATAACAGCTGGGTCGAAGGGAAAAACATTAAACAGGTTTTTGAGGATGACCTTGAGCAAAAACTAATTATTTTCCTGAAGTTGTTTTTTTTCCCTCCTCTTCACCTTTGGAAAGAAGAAAAGACAAGAGTTACCTACCAACATCCACATCACAATGCAAAAAACACAAAAAAGGCCATATCTGTTGCTGTGGAGCTAACTGAGTGAGTGGAAGACCCACTAGAGGAAGAGGGACTTCAGAGGACCAAGGCAAAGATTGAGGGACAGTCAGAGCATGTGCGCAAAGACTGAACACACGCACATTAAATCAACAGAATTTCGAGGTCATCCTCTAATGCTCAATATCCTACAATTATCTTTTCGTCTTCAATGGTGGCTTTAGTTTGTGTTTTCGATACTCAACTGGACACAGACGGCTGACGGGTGAGACTAGGACATAAACATCGATTGTTAAACAACCAAAACCTATTTTTTAACTTATATCACTTGTACACACCCTGACACATAGACAGCAAAGAGACATACAGACACATACAGTATTCCCACACACACGGATGAATACTATAATATTGTGTCAGAGCTGTAGTGGAATGATTCAGGTTTTTGTTTGGAGGAAACAACCTCAACAACCAACAGTTAGGCCACTTCAAACATTAAACATCAGTCCCAATGTTACATTATATGATACAACATTACTGTTAATGGCTGAGTTCCATTGCAACTTGTTCCATTTCTTTAACCCTGAACGGTGATGCCTGGGTGAAGTTTTGTATCATAGCATATTACTGTATACCGTCTGCTGTCGAGCCTCATGGAGTGACGAGCCAAACGATGGATGCAATGGAAAAGCTAAAGCAACTCTTTGGCGTCAGAAAAAATATGGCCTCTCTCCTCTATGTTGCTTGAGCAACCTCAACATTTTACTTTCCAGTTGGTCTTAGATTGTCAAACTATTTACTTATATACAAATAAAGGTTAAAAACCTGGTAAGACAGAGAGATAACACTACGTCTGAGCTATACTGCAAATATGGAAATAGAAAGGAGATAATAATGTAAGTGAACATTTCTGACACCAAATACAAACGTCTCTTGCACCTCAATAAATAAATATAAACAAAAAACAATCACACACAACTTTCTCAAATGAAATATGATTCAAATGCATGACTTTAAAGGATAATACCGCCATATTTTTGATATCCCACATATCTGAATGCACATAAACAAGATTTCATCATACAGATGTGTGCTCCAGAACACCTGAAAAGAAAGCACATCTGGCTCAAATATTAGCAGAGTTTCCATTAGTCTCGTCAGCCTTTGTAGTCACACTCACAGATTAAGCTGAGCAATGAAAGTGTATGACACTGGAGGTTAAGGGAGGCAGTTAACATCTCATCAGAAATGTCATTAAATGAAATCCTCGGGTAAACAATAAACATGTGGTTCATACGCAGTCAAGGAGTCTGACGATGCCTGGTTGGTGAGTACTTAATGACATATGCCTTTTTTATCCTTGCCCTCCTTTTAGATTCCAGCCCTTTTCATTAAGAGAAATTAATCGGAGTTGTTAGACAAAAGCCACAAAAACGGATTTTTCAACAAATCAAACATCATCCACTTTCACAACAATAGAAAAATAAGAGATTTTCCAATAATACAGACGGAGCAAAAAACCCAACAAATAACAAATCAAGGAATGGCGAGAAAATAGAAATGAACACAGACACACACTGTTGGTAACAACATGAAAGTCCGTAAGATACAGAGGAGAGTCCGAAGTGAAATATCCAGTGTACATCAGAATAAGTTGTTTATGTCCCCGTGACTCTCTGCATAGAGGAGGCGTGGTTTTTTCAACGCTGCCTCCTTCACATCCCGCTCCTGTCTCCTCCATGAGTTATCCCTTTCTTATTTGTCACTAGAAAGTGGATACAGCGTTGCACATTTATTAGGTTTATGTATATATAATGACGTATTTAGATTCTTTTTCTTTCTTTTTACACTTTAGGGAATTTTTGTAGTCTGTTTCTTCATTTATTATGTCTTTTTTTTTTTCAGCTGTGTTTGTCGGTTTCAATACTGGCCTGCAATGGGCTCGGAGTAGAGACAACAGTAAAGGACATTTTGGCAAATGACAATGAAGGATCTCCAGGTAAGAGCGCCAACTGGCTACCTTGGAGGAGAAGCTGAACAGAGATAAACAAAGAGACAAGAACATAAAAAAAAACCACACCCTTTATTAGCTCCACGTGAGGTTGTCCTTCTCCCCTCGTCTACCCCTCAGTTCCACCCTAAGACTGAGGTAAGATTCAACATTGTGCTAGGGAAGAAAATCCCAAGTGTCCCCCGTGAAGAAGGCTTGGAGGGATGGATGAACGGACAGACGCATGGGCGGGGGGTTCACGGTGAATCCAAATGAGCCAATGGAAGGTGACAGTTGTGTCCGTGAAGCTCTGCTCTGCCCCCGTTGCTCATCAGAACTGGTACCATTTTTTGTCTTTGCACTTCAGCATCATCTGTAAACAGGAAATGATGGAGTAAGAATCAAGTCCGAAAATGTGAGGACTTTCTTTCCTACTGGTAAGAGACAAGCCATGCCTAATTGAAGGGCTGATTGTCACTCGTAATTTAAGATAAGTTAAGATTAGATAAACTTAATTGTCCCCATAGGATTAAGATAAATTGAGGTTAGCATAATTTATTATCCCCAATGGATTAAGTTAAATTAAGTTGAGGTAGATGTGGTATATTTTACTGTCCCCGTAGGGTTGGAAGATAAGGTTAGTTAAGATGAGGCATATTTTATTGTCCCTGTGGTGTTAAGTTAAAGGTGAAGTCAGTAGGATTTGTTCCTTGTGGTTTGTAAACATCACTCAAATTGGACTCCTTCTCCCGGCTCAACGCATCAGAAGTATCGCAACTTAGTGTGTACTATATGTACTGCTTACCCAACTTTACACCGCAAGCTATGTAGGAATATTACAAGCTAACTGCCAGTGTTTGGCACCTATCTGTCCAACAGAGAGCACATCAACTCTCTGTCGCTGTTCATCCCCTCTGGTGCTTCAAAGTGGGTGAAAGCCAAACTGAGATTTACTTCCATTCTGGAATGAGCTTTATCCACCTGCTGTTTCACCTTTTAGGAGCTATATTTCCCTTCCTTCGCTGCCATGTCTGTATCCCTAACTTTCTCCAGCATGAGCAGCGTCCAGTTGTTCTCCTTTACTCTTGGCTCATCAAGTCATATTATAAACACTGCACTGGACACACACTGAAAAGAAAACCTCATAGTGAGACAGTCTATATCTGATATTTAAGTTAAAGCCCACTCCACAATACTTTGAACTTGCCACAGGCACACACTGCCATCTTGTGGATAAATGGTGGAAGTGAGTTACATCTGTCAAATAATTCAAAGACAGCTTGCATTATTTCACTGCACTGCACCGTGCGTGTGGATGATATGTATGATGATGTGGCACATATTATATTACATATTACAGTAAGTGTTTTTTTGAGGTTGACATTTTTTACATGATGTGTTATTCTATAATGGATTGTAATTTATTGTTTATTATGTAGTACAACTTGGACAAAGGTAGGCTAATCCATATAAATAATACTATATATATAATACTAATGCCTACTGCTTATAGAAGAATTAGAACAAGTATTTATTTAAGCAAGCACTTCATTTTTTTACCTTGTTAGACACTGAATGCAGCTATGTACAAGTATGAGCAGCTATAGTGTCTTTGCTGTGATTTCACATGGGATGTACTGATATGAGACCACTGAAGAATTTCTGTTACCTCATGAGCGTGTTTGGAAAAGGAGTCTGCACTGGCCATCATGGCAGCTGTCCTCTCCTCTAGCTCGCCCAGTTTTTGGCCTCTTTCATCCAGTGCTATCCGGGCGCGTGCCAGATCTCCCACCACGCCAGAAGCTGCCCCCTTCATGCCCTCGATGCCACCTGGGCCTGGAATGTGCTGGGCAAGACTTCGGGATGCCTTTCCAGCTGCTACCTCACCAACTGAATTAAGAGATAAAAGGAAAAAGTGTGTATGGAAGGGGCAGCATATTAAGATTATACATATATACTCATATATATGAGCATGTGCAGGCTTGGCATACATAGCTCCTCTCTGTCCAGTGACTGAGCTCCGCCTCCAAAGAGACCTTTGAAGAACCCTCTGTTTGGTGCCTCTGGTGTCTCCACTGGTGTAAAAAGTTCACCCAGCATCTCCTGAAACATTTGCATGACCATGTCAATTGTCTTTGTACAACCCTCTGAAAGACTTAAACCTTAAAACCTGAACCTTCACTTCTTAAATCAACACTTTGTATCAAGTGTTAATTGACCTGTAGGTTTTCACAGATGTCCTGGCTGTACGTGATCCTCTGGATTTCCGTGGGGGAGCAGAGGTACATGGCCTGACCCAGGTTGGTAAAGCAGAACGTCCTCGCTATCCGCATGTCTGTCAAAGGCAGGTAGTTTACGTCCATGAGCGGTCTTAGTCCTGGCACACTAGACAAGAGACACAGAAATTATATTAGTAATTTTTGATGTAAAGATGGTTAAAAGGCTGCCAATAAATGCCCTTTATAGTAATCTTA
>JAQLOL010000010.1:14403186-14416246 GCA_029783665.1 Naso thynnoides
GAACTATTTTTCAAGGTGTAATAATTTTTGTCTTTACAGTTCCTGGATTCCCCCTCTCTTGCTTAGTGATTTTTGATCAAACAAACGCAGATGTTCTCTTTAGAAGGATGAATTATTTATACCTAGCAACATTCACGTGTCTTATGGTGTTTTCTATACCCTCTTTCGACAAAAATGTCAGTGAGTGGGGATTACAAAATGTAGTCTGAGATCTACTCAAGTATATACGTGGCTGAATTTAAACAACATTTTAAGAATAAAGGGATGATCTCTGCTGATGGTGAGGAGTAAAAAATAAATTGGTACGGTCCTTTAAGGTGCAAAATTGTATGCATGTCCACTTGGCACATCTTATAGATTTTATCCATTTTAAGGAAATTGATAACATATTTGATGTGTTTATTAAAAACCGTCACAACTTTTCATAAAGAAGCACTAGGCATGACTAAGATGTTGATGTCTACATACTTACAGGCCATAGGAGGAATTAAGCGCCAGACTTGTGATCTGCTGAGGAGGCTCTCCGCTCACCCACACAAGCTGGACCACCAAATCTACCTGGTAACCAGGGGACTGCTTTAGAGGAGCACTGCGCACTCTGAAGAGGAAGAAAACAGAGGGAGGAGTAGAGAAACAGAAGCAAAAAATGAAAGGGGGAGACAAGAAAAAAAGGTTCAGAAAGTGAATGACAAGTGGTGCAGCTGCAGTTCTGACAGTTGTGTGTTGAGGGTCTGGCATGAGTGTCTGCAAGGGGATGATGGGGCGGCTGTGGCTGAGAATGCTTCAGGCACTGACTGTGTCTGTGCAAGAGTGCTTGAGGCAAAAGCCAAGACTCTCGTGTTTATGAGAAATGGTGTGAGTGCTCCTGGTACTACTGAGAGTTTATCTAAGTGCGTCTGTATGTGTGCGTTTGTGTGTGTGAGTGTGTCATACTTGAGGCAGGGCACGTTGCCTCCGTCCGAATTGTTGCTGCTGGTGGAGGGGTGTGAAGGTGGGCCGCTTGTCTGAGGTGAGGCACCGGGGGTGGGAAGCGCCGATGTCTGTTCTCCCCCTCCACCCCCACCGTCTGGAGACTCTAAGTCATTCAGCTCGTACTGCATTCGCACCTCTAGTAACTGTGTAAGACAACACACACGAGTGCACATAAACACATTTGGGAAAGTGAAAATTTATAAACTAGAAGAACGTCTAAGTTTTGATAGGAGCACAAAACTTTTGTAAACATTTTTTGACGAATTCCTCATATGACCGTGATTGACATGCACAAATAGAGTCGCCTTGATAATGGAGATTTGTTTGCCATGTGTATGTGTGTGTGTGTATGTGTGTGTGTGTAGGCAGACTGAGAGTCAAAGAAGTCTTCTTGTACTGAAATATTCCACAAATTCTTAGTCCTCCTTCAGGCTACTTCTCTGCAACCTCCGCCTTCGCACTGACACGTACACACACACATACACACACACACACACACACACACAAAATTTGCAGCTCCTCTCTTTTGCATTCTGTCACTCTCATTAGCCCCACTGACATGTGGGAGTGAAGAATGATCGGTGCCCTTCTTCAGATTCTCACTCCCACCTGTTTCTGTCCTCCTCTACCTTCATTCCTGCAAGGTTACGCAGAGGTGTTTGACCTTGTGCACAGGGAAGCTGCTCTCCTAATTACACCTCACTGCAGCTGCATATCAGGTCCAGATCCACGTCCCAGTCACATGCTCAGAGCGTAGGAAAAAGTGCCTTAAATTTCTCTGACACATGCATTAGTGCTCACTGGCTGTCACCCCCAGAAAAAAAGCCTCGAACAGGAAGGTGGCTGATTCAAATCGGTCCCCTGCTGCAAGGTGCCTTAAGCAAAGCACTTGAACTCTACAGATTCATGGAAACTCTTTGCTGTAAGGTCTGCTTGGAAAAACAAAATAATTGTTTAGCTATGTCAAACAGTGCCAGGCGCATAAAAGACACAGGCTGAAACATTAAAATTAATTCACAGACCTGCAAGCAAAAGCACAACACAGTACCTCCCACGTACTTTGATTGACAGAGATTTCTGTCTAGAGCAAATCTAGTGCAACAACACCAGAGATGACTGCTTAGCAAGAAAAATGTTGCCAAAATAAACATAAAGTATGCAGAGATTTAGCAATTTAATGCTTCACTGCTTCAGTGATCAACAGCAGAAACTACACATACTGTACACGCACATACACTTGCAGTATAGACGCTTGCACACTCAGACTAAACAGCATTTGTTTTTATGCCATTAAACACTGGCTCCCCTCACACCCCCATAAGCACTCACATCTCTATCGAGGCAGATTATAATGACAGTCTAGCTTTGCTTGTTCACCGCTCTGTCTGTTGGCATAGCAACCATATTGCCTTGACTAGCCAGATCTTTGAGTGCATGTGTGTGTTTGTGTATACGTATTGACATCTTAAAACAGTAGAGGAAGTGAGTGCTGAGGGCAAAACATAGCAAACAAAAGGTAAATATGTTGAAAAAGAGCTATAGAATTCCTTATTTGTGTTAATTAGGAGACATCTATTTACCCTTCTGCTTTACTGTATTACAAAAACAAGCTTAACCCCAGATTATCAACCTTTACCTACCTGGACCACCTCAGTAGTTACTTCCAGCTTGCTGAAGCGGTAGATGATAACATTGGCTGACACCCCAGCTACACACAGCATCCGGCTCTCAGGGCACCAGGCCATGAGCTGAATAGCAAAGGGGTCTTCATCTGACACCTCGGTGCTGCCCTTTTCCTCCTTGGACCGGTTTCTGTCAAACACCTTGGCTGTTTTGAGCTTATAGAGCACCTGGAGCATTACTGTGAAACAAGGGAGAAAGGACAAAAGTATCAGTGGCAATCCCGCTGCACTGCACATGTAGATAGTGACTTCAAATCACACAAAATCAGATTTGATGTGGTGCTTTGAACTTTATTTTTCTACTGACTATAAGACTGCTGGTTGACAACTTTATAAAAATTCCTCTTTTTTTTTCGCTTTACTTCCTCTCACAAATTTCAGTTAAGCTCAAACTGTCCCTGTGTTGTCATATGTTTCTTCAAAAACTCCAATCAACAATGATAGTTTTGTGAAATATAAAGTTTAAACAATGAAGGAACTCACTTGCAGAGGCATCCCAGAACTTCACAGTTCCATCAGCATGCCTGAGAATTCAAGAGGAAAGGAAGAAAGATAAAAGCAGAGGAACAAGAGGGAAATAATTTCAAGTTGAGTCCTGTAACTGTAAAATGTAGTCTGTTTAAGATAAATCTGTTAGATTTGTCAAAATAAAACATGAAATAGAACGTCAGCTGAAGACGTTTAGGGCCAGTTGATGGTTTGTCTCTCGACACATTTGATGTGTCACTCGACAGGAATGACAGAATAGCGCGACATTTTCAATTTATGCTTCAACAAAAGGTTTCAGTCGTCACCATGGTAGCCATATTTGACACAATGGACAGAATACCAACAAGGAAGCTCAGTTGAAACAATCTCCATGGCGACGGTAACACTACCCAATCTCATTTTGCGGTAAAATATGACAGTATCTGCGACACAATAAAACTCTCCAGGTACACAGCATTAAATGAAAGTGCAGAGTGACATTTTTTGTTGAAATTACTTAATTTTTGTCAAGCAAGATTTATAAAATGTGTCTAGAGATGAACCATAAATTAGCTTTTATTTATGACAACTTTGCTGTTCTAAAGCATCTACAACACAATCTGATATACCATATAGCCAAAACTATAGTAACATCCCTGTTCAAACACTTATTTCAAAGCATGGGAAATCTTAATGCTAAAACATACAGGTACATTTTACACAATAATGTGCTTCCAAAATTGTAGCAAAGTTTGGAAAACGACATGAATTTGTCTCTGTGCACAAAGTCTAAATAGAAATGGTGTCCCTGTTATGATGTAGAAGAACTTAACTGGCCTGCACAAAGTCTTGACCTCCAACTCATCAGACACCTGAGCTAGTATGAGTCAGAACATATCCCCCCCAAATCAGGGTCCAAATTCACTAAAGTTTTTGCAGCTAAGAGGGAATCTTTTGCAGTCAGGTCCCAGAATCTTGTGGAAAGTTTTCCCTGAAGAGTGGAGGTGCAATAAAGCTCACTAATACCCATGAGTTTGTACAAATTACAGTCATAAGCAGGTGATAAGCATCACAGCTTCTTCATTAGGTGTCACAGAAAAAGACATTGTTAGGAAAAATCATGCATTTAAGTTGCCATTTTTTCCTCACCCCTCTCTGTTTTGTTGCCAATTCAGCTGAGTGGATTGGGAGTGAAACATTTTGCAGGCTGAGGCACTCTCAGAAAGAGAGAGAAACCTGGACAGAATAGTAATGTGTGGCGTGTAGGGGTGAGGAGAGAGGAAGGAGAGAAGTGAAAGCCTCCTGCTGCCAAACTCATACCTCAATGTCACTTCTTCAGTGCGTGTGTTCTGTTAAAAACGCCCCTGCTCCACTTGTTGACAGCTTAGTGTGGGATAATAAACATCAACATAGGGCAAAGTGCACATGATCGGAATATATAAAGATCTACAGTAACTGTCTTGAGACAAGCTTGTTCGCTCAGTGATTCGACGACACAGGAGAGGCGAACATAAATGAATTGCAGCAAGATGATAATGCTAACGCTAATGAAATGAGTATCATCTTACCCAGTGATGATGATCTCTGGGTAGCTTTGTGTTCCTTGGCCCCAGTTTCCGCCACTAATGGGCCATTCCTGGACAGACAGCAGACACATGCAGTACATTAGTGTCAATGAGAGAGCACAGTTAAATAGCATGTCAATAGAAGCATTGATTTCAGCAACAGATGACATGATTAAACTGCACATGGGTGAGTGTGCATGAAGGAACAAGCAGGAAGTCTTTGTCTACGTCTGGCACCGCGTCTTGCAACTACACATAATGCACCTCAATGAGTGTGAGTTTCATCTGTGTGTGTGTGTGTGAGTGTGTGTGTGAGTGTTGGTGGTGGGGCTGGGTTTTGAACACGCTGACACATACAAAAGGTCATCAGGATGACTCATGGTGATCTTTATGAGAGAATGCCCTCCTGCAGCTCAGCCAGGCCTTTGCTTAACAAAAAAGGAAAAAAAGGAGCAGCTTGCAAGCCAGTTTGGGTCGTACACGCTGACATTTCCGACAGAAAGCTAGAATGAGGCGACAGGGTAAGAACATAGGCGTACATAATGGCTGAAAGAGCAGGGGGTCCGTCTTAGAGGATACAGGGATAAAAAAAAAGAGAGAGAATAAGAGGAGAGAGGAGGTGTGCAAAGAGAGCAGAGGATTGTTAAGTAATATGACACTATTATAAAGTCCATTTAGTGTCACAGAAACATTGAAAATTTTTAGCACCACCAATGCAAATTAGTTAATGTTCCCATGCTGCAGTTTGCAGCAAATGTATGCATATTTATGTATTAATGTGTCCTTTATCCAGCAACCCTGTGGTTCTTAGAGTATGGCATGATGGTTAGAGGGTAAAGTGTGAAACATTTACATTTGCTCTTTTATGACAATGCTGTCCAGAGCAACAAAAAGGGAACATCTACCCTTGGGCTACTATCATACTGTTAACCACCATTTATTTGTGATGGGAGGTATGTTCAAAGAGTCAGTTTTAGAAGGAGTATTATATTTTATTGTGAAAAAATACATCTACATAGAAATGGCCCTTAAATATTGGCAATCAATGATTAAAAGACGGAGTTAGCAATATCCTTATACCGGCAGAGTCATGCGTATTTTACAGTTCTGTCTTGTTTAAGTTCCCCAGGAATATTTCTGTAAATTGGTGCTAATTAAAGAACTATGACAAGAGACTCATAGAAACGCTGCCAGAATAGCAGCTCTGCAGAGATGTACCTGGGCACAACGGTACTTTCAACAAACATTTGCATGTTAGCGTGGCAACATGCCAATGCTACCATGCCAATGTCTAGCAGGTACTATTTATATAATGGTTCACCATCTTAGTTTAGAATGATAGCATGCTAACAATTGCTAATTAGTGAGTAAGGGTTATAAATACTTACTAAAACTAGTGATGTTGTTTAATTGGTTTACTGTAATTAACCTTTATTTAACTGGTAACTTAGAGAGTCTTCGGTCTGTCTACAAAACAATTATACAGCTTAAATTCAACAATGAGTTAAGTGATAAA
This sequence comes from Naso thynnoides, assembly GCA_029783665.1. Lineage (NCBI taxonomy): Eukaryota > Metazoa > Chordata > Actinopteri > Acanthuriformes > Acanthuridae > Naso > Naso thynnoides. The sequence continues at coordinate 14,409,390 of JAQLOL010000010.1, forward strand.
TAATACTTACCTAGATTTAAATGACTTTTCTTTTGGAGAAATAACTATTTTTCTTAAAATTACAACCAAATTAGGTATATCTTCCCAGGAAACTTTCCTAAATCCAAGAAACTTTTTTAGGAGCAGTAATATGACGTATCTATTACTTTGCATAATTTTAAATCTGGAAAGGAAATAGGTGAAAGATTTTCTCTTTAACCCCTACAGCAGCCACAAAAATACCAGCTGTTTGTATCTTACCACTTAAAGCTTTCCTGTATAATACCTTTTTGCTGTAGCCCTGTCGTTTCTGCCGAGAGCCAACAGAGTAAAGTGCAGGTATGAGGTCCACAGGGCAGTCGGCAAAGTACTCGCAGCAGGTCACAGGAGACTCATGAATGGTCAGCGGATAGGGGTTTTCGAATATGGGGTAACTGTGAACAAAAGAGCGAAATTTAATAAGACTCTATGCCCATTCAGGCTTTCATATCAGGGACCTGGGCTCACATCCAAGTACACTTGACCCAAAAACTCAAGCTTGTTTGCTTAGAGAGAACACTGTGTGCAGACAGGTGTTCAGAACGTGATGTAATAATATTTAACCATTCCATTCAAACACGCGCAAATCTCATTTTTTAAACCACACAGCCATGACTGAGCAACTGAGAAGGTTGTTCTTGACATTGTCTTATAGGTATTCATAATAGACAGCATAATGCATTGTATGAGCTTGGGATCTTGTAACTTGTAGACTTTTTTACACAGTAGAAGAACATAAACAACTGTCATGGAGATGATGACGTATGTGTATGGAAAAAGATTAATAAGATAAAAGCTAAGTGACAGGGAAATGGAAAGGGAGGGTAATTGTACATTACAAATCATTGGTCCCTAAAAAGAAAAACTGTGAAGTGAAGCCAATATACATTAAGAATAATGAGCACCAATAGGTCAACTGTGACATTTTAGGCCACATTTAAGAAACAAAAGAAATCAAGATGATGAGGGGTTGTTAAATAGAGTCAGACTCACCCATTTTGTGCAAGGTCGATCACCACTAAATCCTTTTCTAGAAGGACCACCACAGCGTAAGGTTCCTGAAAATCTGCACCAAGAAAAACGTGAAGACAAGCCATTCATCACGCCGCACTTTTAACATCCTTGTATTTCCTCGAGATAGAAGTCCCCTGAAATCTACTAACCACCGGGGAGGAACTCCTCAGACTTTATATGGCAAACGTGATTATCATATCTGTGCCCTGAAGACTTCGGGGCAGGAAAGCTTAATGTGTATTAAACTATGTGATTTATAACTGTGGGCGATATTGTTCTGGTTAAATATTTGTATCCATCTAATTTGGCTGAAGAATTCGTATTAAACTTTTAGATGATTCTCTCTCATAACAGATATTAAACTTTTTTATTGAATTCATTGATCAAATAAATCCACTAGTCCCATCAACAGAAATTCATAACTAACAGTAGCGTCATCTAGTAAGGACAGCTTAGTAAATACATTGCATCATACCATACAGAAACCACTAAGATGTGTCCTCCTCTATATCCACAAGTGTCTGTGCTTGCAAACTGGTGTTGAGAGAACAATCTGTTGAACAGAGCTGCAGCTCTCAGGCTGTCAGAGCACTCAGAGGCTGAAACACTGCGACAACTGTTGTCACCACATCCCTCACTTCTCATTTCACTTTCCTGGCACCGGTCTGAAAGTGATTCACATCTCCCTCTCTGGTGAACCATCCTGCAACTTTCAGTCACCGACAGTATCTCTCTGCCAGTTTTGGTGTTTGGGAGCTGAGAATGGCAACTGTAATTATGGCCACTTTGTTGCTGATTTACATAAAGATGCAAACAAATTACAAATAAGACAATTAAGGAACAACATATAATATTCTGAGATAAAGAGAAATTTTTGTCTGAGGCAAATACAAGGATGAGAATTACAAATCAGCAATTACATCTTCTATGCTTAAAGCTGAGTTTGGCAATGTCTACAAATCAGTAGCATGAGACTCCTGAGGAAGCGCCCCCCCCACCCCACCCCCCCCACCCCAAACTCTGTAGCTCCCTGGCTCTGGTTTTATTTCAGCTGTTGTCACTCTCTCTTTTACATGATTGTCTCGATATGTCAATTTTCCTTCTTTTGGGTTGTTTTGCCATGTATGCAGTTGTTGCTGAAGCTGAAAAAGCAACTTTTTTTCCTGGCTTGTAGTAAGCCATCCTTTGGGCTTTGGTGCTTTTGCAGAGCAGAACACAAGTTTTTTTAAATGACCCGTGATTGGCCGAAAAATGTCCGTCACTGACTTCTTTTCTTCCAAGGAGAGCAGCAGAAGTCTAGTGTTCTTTCAGACCACCTAAATTACAATATGTTGAAAGGTTATTAAGGAATGTTTGCCTAATGACATAGAAAAAAAGCCTAAACTCAGCTGTAATAGGCTCTGAAAACTCTGCAGAGGAAGGTTGTAAGATGTGGCTGAAAGTTTCGGGACAACCAAATAAGTCGATCTCGATTGTTGCTGGTATTTCCAAGGTAAAGACTGAATCTCTGTACTTAAGATCAAATAGAAGTCCCTGTGAATGACTTGCACTGTACTTCCTTTCATGAGTTCTCATACTGCACTCTACCCCTCTGCTATTTTTTTCCCAGTACTTGTATGTTTAATCGTACTTCTTCTGCTGTTTGTTTTGTTTTCCCATTCAAACTCATTGGCACACAGATTGCATTCAGGCACACTGCATCATCTGCAGCCACATCATTATGGATTATTAACCTCTTCTACACACACAGACCAGACATGTACTGTGTAATCTAAAGACCGATAATGTCCTTTACCAGATGAATTCAGTGGGTGGTGACATCAGGTTGACGTGACAAAATGATGTCATCATTGTTACATAACTCACTAATCCTTCCTGTCGCTGTATGTGTGTCAGATAACGCTGCAGAGTTTACATACATACAGGATCCCATGCCATTCAGCTCCACTCGGACTGGTTTTAGCTGTTGACTCCTCAATGCAGAAAATAAGATACTAATTTAATTTAGATGGAAGGCTGTTGCGTACAAAGAGATGAAATGAAAATGTAATATTCCGTGTGTCGGATAATGAAACTGGGATAGAATCCATACCCCTGGGAAATTTCATATTTATTACAGAATCACACTAACGCAGGGGCGAGCAATTCGACATAATTAAAAAACAGGAAGGTGTGAGTGTTTGTGCGAGTGTAATGCCTTGATGAATGACTTTAAGATGATTAATACAATACATAAATACAAGGCTCAGACACGCACACTATATGAGCACTGACACCACAACAACTTACCATTAGGGTACGGCGTCTCACAGAGTGTGAGGAAGTCTACTATAGGGTAGTCCATCTCCAGCACAGCAGTACTCTTCCCATGCATTACTGTCAAACAAGGCCGCCGGCCCACCGTGTCGTATGACAGACCACCAGACAGGATTATGAAGGGTTCCCTGAAACACACACCCAAGCATAGGCATAAAAATGTTACCGTCCATTTATACGGACAGTTTATATCATGACCTCAGAAAATACTAGTCACTGATTGGTTTGCAGATGTCAATGCAAAAAATATGAGAATTTTCTCGACTCTCTGAAAAGTCTATGAGAAAGTAACTGACAATTCAGAGAACTGCAGCCAAGATTTTGACCAACACAAAAAATGAGACTACATTGCCCTTCGGCTCATATCACTGGCTACCTGTGTCTTTTTTTTTTCATCTGACTGTCTGTTGTAATTATTGGTTTTGCATATCATAGATTATCCGTTAAAAGTGAGAAGAAGAAGAAGAAGAAGAAGAAGAAGAAGAAGAAGAAGAAGAAGAAGAAGAAGAAGATAAAGAAAAAGAAGAAGGAGAAGAGAGAGAAAAGTCTGGCTTGCTGGATTTGACTATGCAGACCTACACATTTGTAACTCTCACTGTCTTGGTAACAGCTTTTAAAACCTGTAAATAACCTCGATGTGTCCTTTGCTGTAACTTTGCATAACTATTGATGCCCAAGCATGTGCACATGTGTGTAAATGAATGTGTGCATGTAAGTAAGACAGGGACCTTACCCATTTCTAGTGGTTTTGTACTCCACTTTGAGAATGGGTTTACAAGGCTCTGGCTTCTTCCCATCCTTGGGCTGTTTTCCTAAAACAGAACAAGCAGAAGCTTCTTCAGTTTGCCAGTTCATCCCTCTTCCATTTCTCTCTGGTTTCTCGTTTCTTCAGCTATTAAAACCTGAGGGGAAGTCCACATGAAGAAATTTGGACATACTTTGTTTTTGGTGCCCTCTCATGCTTTATTACTGTAACTGGCTGAGTGTATTACAACTATTACTTAAGATTCAAACTGATCCCTAAGGCTCGTTATACAAGGCAGATCTGTATAATAATGGACTTTTATTAACTTCATCTAAATAACAGATATCTAAAAAGACAATTAAAGAAGGATTTATAAGCCTAACTTAAACCTGTCAAAGGAATTTGCATAATTGCCCATTAAATACCAAACTAATTATGTATGTGGCAGTGGGAGAAACAACTAATTAAAAACCCTGTGTGGTGAAATCCCTTCTACAATCCCATGCACACAAAACCAGCCTGGGAAACTGGTTGGAATTTTTTTTCCCCCCTCCCATTTAATTCTTCTACTTTGTTCCTCTGTCAGACTCGCATCCTCTCTCTGTCCATTTGTCACACTCACACACACACTCTGTCTTTCTTTCCCGGCCCTTCATCTGGGTGAACTGTCGGAGTACTCTGTGGGGTGAGTAGGTGTGTGGAGAGAGAGAGGACGATGGATTAAGACACATCTTCAAAAGAGCAGACTTGCTTTTCAGTAGGAAATAAACAGTGCAGCAGCACTAATGTATGCGTGTGCAGACACAAAGTAAAGCAAACAGAGGCAGGACATAATTGAACTGACAATAATCCTGAAATGAGGAAATATGAGGGAGCCTCTTGTGGGGAGGCTCTTGAGGCTTCGCTGAGTATGGAGTGGGTCATGTGACTGGCAGGTAGCTGATGACACAGGCACCATTCATTGTAAAACCTTTGCTACCTACAACCCCAAAGTAATCAGTTTTGGGGGGTGTGAACCACCTGAACTGGACACAGTTGTACTGAATTTGTTCAAGGACAGAAGAATCGAGTTGTTTTATTTAGATCAAGGGTTTTTGCTTCCGACAAAGAATGGTCTGCCTACAATCCCTTACCACAAGTGCCAATTTTCATCTAAATAGTTTTTTGCATCTTATTATTATTATTTTTTTAATTTCCTACCCAAGTAATCGTCTGGCAAACCTTTAGATCTATTTTGCAACCCCTAATGGGGGTTCTGACCCCCAAGTTGAAAACCGCTGATCTGGATGAGTCAGCTTACTTAACTCTGAATACGACACTGACAATAATAATAGTAAGTGAGAAATTAGCAGGAAAAAATTAAGAATTTTGACAAATAAAAGACAGAAGGTGAACGAAATCAGAATCAAGACATGTTCCCATACCACATTTTCCTTACTGACATCCCAGTTTTGTAACCAAGACTTTGTGTATCAGCCGATAGCAAGAACTGATCCAAACTAGTGCTTGAAAAAATAGTAAAAAAAAGTCTGTCAAGTTTTATACAAATGTACAAAATGCTGCTGGAAAGTGTCAGTGTCCTGTTTCTAATGAATGAATTACACGGCGTTCGATGGGTGCATAAATACGTGTGTGTAATCACTGATATCCAGTCCAACACTTAATTATGATTAATACTAGTGGTATGAAAAATCTAAACATTTTAGGGTCAAAACACTTTGGAAAAGATGAGATATTTACCAGGCATATATTTGTCTTGAGACATATTTAAACCAAATGTTATGCTGTAGTTTTTATTTTTGACCTTTTCATTTTCACTGTTTAAATTGACCACAGAATGTAATCTTGTTTCAGATTTCTTTCCTTTTTTAAAGCATGCAAAGAAAGATAAATGTATGACTGCAGTTGAGGAATTAAAAAGCTTACTCTTAAGAAAAAGATGAATTATGGTTATTATTAAATAACTTCAGGTAGTTGTACTAAAGTTATATTAGGACTCTGTATCAGTTTACATCCCTTATAATCTGTAATTATGCAGCCAAAATTGTTGAATTACACTGAATTACGTTGCCAAATTATGCTTCAAGTATGTCAAGGATGGAGAGCCATCGAGTTTTGTACAGTGAGACCAGCATGCATCTGGCTTTGTCCGACATAACTCCCAATAACTGCACCATTCTCACCTACAAGTGTCCAAATTTTGATGATGAATTTTGTCCTTTATATCCCCTCATAGAGCTCCCACAGTTTGAAGGCTGTAGAGAATTTATTGTACAATGAGTGGTTTCAGACACAGCCTATGTGTGTGACTGTGTGTTTGTTCTTGTGTGTGTTTCCACCTGCTTACCGTGTGGGGTGATTGTCTGTATGGGCTTGCCCTGGCCTCTGACGTTCCATATGGTCAGAGTCCCGTCTGAGTGACTGCAAATGAACTGCTTGCCCTCGTGATGCCAGGCAACTGAGTGGATCGCCTAGGAAACAACAGGCAGGAAGCGCGGGGGGGAGGGTGTGTCAGTGGTTCAGCTGGATGAACATCATGTGCCACCATCTCTCTTACAATACAAGTTTGTTGCATTGCCGCAGCCATACGGCACACAGTACATTGTTCATATGTGACTCTGGATTACATACTCTTGAACAGATGGTGAAAAGGAGATGAAAGAGTCTGGCCCCTGACTTCAGAGCATTTCCTGTGGCATAAATGCATATATTACAGGAAGCTTTTGAGCCATCTGCTAAATGTGGAGAAAATGGGAATGTACTG
>JAQLOL010000010.1:14451521-14463220 GCA_029783665.1 Naso thynnoides
TTCTAGTGAAAAGGGTCAAGCAGCTCATATTGCTTTTTTTTTTCTTTTTTTTTTTTTTTCTCTTTTGCGGTTTTCAACCCAGGTAAGAAAAAAAAGAACATTCTGACAGAAGCTCTTGATCATGGTGGAGCTCATTAGTTCTCTGCCTTTTTATTTAAATTAACCAGTGAACCACACATTCTGAAAAAAATTTCAATACCACCAATATACCACTAAATAAGAAAAAGGAATGCTTAAATACTCAAGGCTGTAAACACTTATTCCAAAGACACCTACACTTTTCTAAAGAGGAAAGATTTTCTCTTCACCCCACAGAAGCACATGATGCATAGATCAAGTAGGAATCTTAGGGCCAAGGCCACTATAGACTATTGACTTAGAATATGTTGAATTCTGCACTTATGATATACAGGATCTCCACAGGACCAAACATAGTTCTTTTCATGATGGAACATGACTCACATGTCACATTAATGGAAAACCACATGAGATGCGCAGCACATTGTGGAGTATCCATGGGGGTTGTTATGTTTTCTATTGGCTGAACCAGTACAGATGCCCCTGTGTTCCACACACAGCGATGAGGCACCAGGGATAAAATATTCCTCCAAAAGTACCTGGGGGCCACCAAGCTGCTACATAAACTTCTGAGGACAGAGACAATGCCGAGTCAGCCACAGCCTTGGCATTAATAAATAAGATTGGTGATGGGTTGGGATGTAGAGGATGAAGAAAGAGAAGGTGGGAGTGAAGTTGACAGGGCCAGATGGAGATGTTCAAAGAGGAAGAGGGAGGATGGAGAGAAACAGCATGACAAAGCTTTAGGGGCACGGGAAGATGCTGGAGAGGCTGAAGAGAAACCAGGGGAATATAAAAAAAAAAAGTGCAGGGAAAGATTCTGCACTGAAAAAAATCATTCTGAGCGGAAAATAAATGGGAGGGTGTCAAGGTCAAGCAATGCAGACATAATATGGTGGACTTGTTCCACAGGAAGACAAACGAGCGAAAAATAGACAGCCAGAGATCCGACTGAGTGTGTGTGTTTCTGTGGGAGGTGGGATACCATGTGTGTTGTTTGTATATAGCCCGTTATAACTTAATTACAGTACATGTGCAATTATAGCTAACTCTGAAAGCGGCGAGAGGTGTCTGTACAAAGCGTTCAGATGCATTATGCCTCGAGGAGAGGAGAAAAACAAAAGTGCTTATCAACACATATTGTGTACAAGTTGCCACCCACACAATTAGTGGCCAACTGTGTTCCATTTTTGCGAATGACAGCTACTCCAGAGGGGCAGCAACTTATCTCTGGAGTGGTCAGCAATCAGGCTTTTACAAGGTTTTGTAGTTATAAAGGCTTTTTAGTGCTTTAGTAGTTTCATCTTTTTTGTTTTATAAGCCTTAACCCTTTTATACAATCAGTTTCCTGAAAATGAAATTATGTGTGTTGCTTTACCTCAGTATAAATACAAGTACCAGCCTGTAATAGATGCTTTGTCTCCATTTATGTTACTGCAAACCTGCATGGGCAAATATTTAAAATAATGAAACGATGCTGCGGTCGGTACAGAGTTGTGTCTGGAAGGGACTGTTTGTCAGTATAAGACTACATATGCTTTAGCAGTTAGAGCTGAAAATGGATACAGTTTAATCATAGTTATAAGGGAATGCTGTGCGTTTGCAGAGCCCATCTGGAGGCGAGTGCTGAGCGCTGGTCTCGTCTGCTGGGCCTCCTGGAGGAGCTGTGGAGGTGGATCTGCATGAAGGATGAGGAGCTGGCCAAGCAGATGCCCGTTGGAGGAGATGTCCCCACTCTGCTGCAACAGCAGAACCACTGCACGGTGTGTACTGTCACTTCAGGCGATGTTCCTGCCACCCTTTACAAGATTTATCATACCTTGTCCCTCATTGTCTTCTTTGTGAGTTTGTGAGCGTGTCACAAGAGAACTTTTTTTTTCCTTTGTTTTGTTCTTTTTAAATTCTAAGCTCACACATTAAAAATTTAGCGTGTCAGAGACAGTAAAATATTTAAAGGGGACATATTATGCTTTTCTGTCTCTTTCAAGCTATAAATGTTGTTACAAAGTCAAATTACCGTTTTAAATGATGCCAATGTGTGAAATAATGAGGTAAGGGTGTGTAGCAGTAATTCCTGTGGGCTGTTTCTAATGGCTCTGAACACTCTGTTCTCTTCAGTTTTTTTAAATCTCAGACCACTGTTGCATCACTGCGTGCTGATCTTCTCTATAGGTTCATCTGGAAGGTGTGTGTTTGAACTGGTCAATCAGAGCCGAGTAAGCCTTTAGAGGTGGGGCAGGAGCTAAAACAGAGAGTTTCAGAGCGAGGCAAAAATCCAGGAAAAAAACAGAGCTGCTGCAGTCGGCTGTATGAGAAAACAGATGAGTTTTTTGAGCATCCAAGTATGAAAACCTGCTCTGGTAGTAACCAAAAATAAAATATGGACCCAAACAATGAGCATAACATTGCCCCTTAAAGCATCACAAGTTCGCAACATTAAGATAGAAACAGAACAAGCAGAGTCAACTTAAAATTCAAATTCAGACACCATTAATCAAGTCCTCCTCTCTCTCAGTGCAAAGTGCCTTCAGACAAAAACAGCCTCATTTATTAGGGTTTAATGAAGGGATGTGAACAATTTGTTATGAGTTGAATAAATGTTGCTACTTCTGCTTGTCGGCAATAGAAATACCAGTAGGATAAAGTTACTATTCTAAGGCGAAATGTGCAAGAATAGGCCACCTGTTGAAGGTCGTACTAAACAAACAGATCACCAGCTAGTTAGCCGTGCAGCTCGGGGCCTAAATTGAGTTCGCCCAACCAGAGGCACCACGTGAGTGTTGGTGTTTACACCGTGACCGAACTGGGCTTTTAAGCCTCTGAGGAAACACTTCCAGACAGGTACCAAATACCAGCATACAAGATGACAGAGGCCAGTTTGTCAACAGGGATTACAGCATGGAGATGATTTTTACAGCTACTCCGACAACTTCATGGATGAAGACACAGCAAGCAGGACAGGAGACACGTGAAGCGGGCAGAGAGGAAGGTCGGCATTTCCAGCATAAAAAAATAGCATGTGTAGTGGGAATATTTTCACATCCAATCAGTGTGATACAGCAGTCTTTGTGCTGCCTGAAAAGCAGCCCCTGAACTCTTTTGGTGGATTAAGCTTTGCCCTCCCACTCCTAGACAGGCAGTTAAAGAACTACAGCTCTGAGCCAGTAATGCCCAGACGAGAAGAAACCTTAAAGCTCCACTAGATTTAAGTCAGTAAGCCCTACGAAGAACTGAGCAGACATAGAGTATGAAGCCAGGAGGGCACCAGCAAGTCAACAATGATCACTATATTCCCCACATACGACAGCTCAGTCAGTAGCCACCTTAATCTGGATAGTTAGCCTCAAAAGATGGAAACCTTCTTTGGTCAACAACTACCTCTTTTACCCTCAGTAAACCCGCAAGACCTTAAGTTCTTTCTTACTCCACTTAAGACTTCCTGAAAGTAATGGAGGTGTAACCTCCTTCTAAATAAACACTGCTTTGGATCAGTAAGCAGGTCGAGTTTGCCTGAAAGCTTGCAGCCCTCTTATCTCCATCTTTACCTAAGGGACTATGTTCACTCATTGGCTAAAAAGCTGTACGGAAAAGGAACAACCTTATACCAAATATTCTGCTATACTTCAAATTACCTGATTCTATTATTGGGCTTTAACTGTATGGTCACATTAGGCTTATTTTAATTCAAATGCAACTAGAATCTCCAGTTAGAACAAGGACGACATGTGCACTGTTCATCGAGCAAAAGCATCATACAGCAAAAACACCCGAATTGTTAGCATAGAGTTTGCCTAGAATGCTAACACATTAAACAAAGCAGATTGTGCAATGATGCCAAAGCGCATGAACCCAAACCGATCACTTGACAATGACGGTTTGAGCAGTCAGCCATCATAAATCAAACAGGTTCATGTGGACCGAAAAAGCAAGCGTCAAAACAAGCACATCTTCACAAACTGCCAGGCAAAGACCTTCAAGCGGAAAGACAAAAAAAAAAAAAAAAAGAAGTGAAACATGTAAAGTGACAGGAGGTCACTGCTGCACCGAACACTTGAAGTTTACAGCTCACACTCACACTTTGAGAGATTAGAAAAATATACAAACCACAAAATACTCTGACTATGAGAGAGACAAAAAAGCTCATCAGCACTCACGCACCAATTCACTGCCACAGCCAGTGGATTAGGACAGAGGACCCTGATGCTCTCTCCACTTGACCTAGTATGACCGCGATCCTCGAGGATACTGCTGCCGGCAAAACTGTCACAGACTTGCAGAGGAACACTGACGGCCATGTAGGTCAAAATGTGCCAGTGAGAGAGAGCGAGCTTAGCTGTGGTCATTATATGAAGATCATAATGTACGGCATGTCTAAAAGCCTTAATTATGTCGTTTTTAGAGAAAGCACAATGAGAGAGAGAGCGATGCCTTTGCTGTCGCTGTTAGCTGCAACATAACAAACAATCTACCACATGAAGGTATACATAAACTATACTGAAATCCATCTGCAGTATTAACAATTAATAAAACTTAAAGCAGCCTAAATGCAGTCATGTGTGCGCAGTTTGTGTTTCATCTCTGCATGAAGAGCTGCTGAGTATCGTTTTTCTTGTATAACTTTCACACACGCAACACTACCTGTGTGCTGTTAGTCAGCCTGGCTTGAGCCCGGCGACAGTACAGTCCATCTCAGTCAAAATGAATTAATTGAAAACTCTTTCCTAATGTTGCCTGGCAACAGAATCTTCCAGGGCCTCAGAAAAAGACAGCAAAGGATTTAAGGTTTTTTGCTTTTCAAACTGTGCACATTGCCTTCTCTGTGAAGAGACGCAGCCAACCCACAAGCACATTATCATGAAGCACACACACACTGACACAGATGTGATTACAAAAACATCCTGCAACATGAATTCAAACCATCAAAGAGAGAGTAAACTGGCTTTTGTTCATGTTTCCATAATAATTATCATAAAACTGCAGCAGGCCACAACCTGACGTTAAATCCAATGGGAGAAGACTTTGCTCCAATGCATAAAGAGACGTGCAAAGACTTTGTACTAACTTAGCTGCAGCAAAGCCCTGGTCTGTATTCCTCTATTTACATGTAAATACGTTAAACTGAGAGTCACTAATACTTGCAAAATACTTCACACAACCCACTTGTTTTTATGCACTTTTTCAACATGTGCATAAAACAACCTCACTAAAAGAGCCAGAAAAAAAATCAGAAAAAATATTGAAATATTGCACAACAATTCTGACCTTAAATTGGGTGGGAAAAGTCGCTGCATCAGTAAAAGAAAATACAACAGAGAGCAATAAAATCAGACTGAAGTCAGGCTAAGATTGCCAGAGTTTGATTTAGAAATCGTGGCCTAACCATTTGAACCACTGATTAAAATCCTAATTATCAAATATGTTTGATGTTATTGATCAGCTTTGGTGTTAGGCTAGGTTGTAAACTTCACATCAGCAGATAATCTAGACCAAACATCAATAGTGACCGAGATCGTTGGGAGGGGTGAATCAGCACAAAACTTGTCGACGCTGAGCGCGGCTTCAGTAAACAAATCATGACATACATGAAGCATGTGACCTAACTATAACACAAACTTCTTCTCCAAAAAGGAGCCAAAATTAGTTACACCATCTCATTGAGCACTCTTTTTGATTAAGAGTTCAATGGTTGTTTATATTCTTGCAGCTGTCTCCTAATATTCACACAATAATAGCAAAGTCATTTGCTTTTTTTTTTTTTAATTCTTTGAAATCAGTTAAAATTTGCATCACATTTACATTGAAACTTGAGCATTAATCATTCTTTATTCATTCATCATGCTTATGTTTAACAAATAATTTATCAAACATTCCATGCATCTCTTTATTCAAATGATTCAGGACAAAAAAACATCTCTTGAAAATGTTCCTTACAGATGTGTGGTAGCCAGGGGGAAGAATTATCTAAACAGTTTACATTTACTGACATGAATAATCAGACTGATGATCACAGTAAATGTATAGTTAAGATTGAGAAAAAAATGTATAATGAATGAACAAAGTCATATGTAAGTCATTTGTTTTATTTAAGCGTTTGTTAATATTTCCTTCTAAAGGATTCATTTGTCGGGTTAGTTTTATGATAAAAGAGCAAGTCATTCATTAATCATGTGCAAATAATTGGCTCATCCACCACTGACACAAAAATAATATAACTTTATTAAATAGTGAGACCAGAGAAAGGACCACTTCGTCTTAATTCTTCATGCGGCAGAACCTTCATCTGTCTGTGTCACTTATGTGAATGCCCTTTCGGCTGCTCTCAATATTTGATGGTAATTCAATCTTTACGGCTGCCACATGAAAGCTTTTACAGTTGTTTTTGTAAACCTGCGGCACCGGGCGGCCATTTACCTTCTGTTGTGTCAGAATGTGTTTCCTGTCAAATATATGTTTCCTCTGGCGCTGCGTCTTTGCTCGTTTTCATGGCAGGGTGGGAAACAGCAGGACTGTGGGTTGTTTTCAAATCATTGGTTTTTGACATGCAAAATTTTTCTTGGGATTCAAGAAAGGAAGTCGTGAATGGCAGTGAATGGGGTTAAAAAATGCAGTCTGAGATTGACTTCAGTATACAAAGGATTAAATATAAACAACATTTGTGGAAAGGGGTGAGCTCTGCTAATGGTGAGAAGTCAAAAATAGACTGGTGTGGCCCTTTAGGGGAAGCCATGTTACTACACCTTGAAAAATCCTCATGTCCTGAGGAAGTGATTAATTTTTGCCATCCTCTGATGTTGAGAAAATAGTGTTTGTATGGAATAAAATCAGAAAGATGTCACATCTCTGGTCACATTTTGATTGACAACTGATATTAAAGTGCTGAGAAACAACGTTCCACCTAAGTCTTCTAAACACGACAAATGTCAGCTCAATACAATACAACTTAAAAATAATCTGCCCATGACCTTTCCTGAATCTCGAAATGACACACATCACTTCAAAGGAAAAGTTCCTCGACATCTCTGTTGCCATAGTCACATTTTTTCCAGCATTTTAACAAACACGGACCAAAGTTACTCTGCAGCGCCTCGGCGCAATCCACATGGGACAGACTCAGTGGGAGATGTGTCACAGCAGCTGACAAGACCATCCCTCATTCCATTTCGACCAAGCAAGGTCTCTATCTATGTCTGCAGCCCCTCCCACCACAATGCACCCATGCTAAAAGTGGACAGACCGACCGCAGGCAGTGTCCGTCGCGAGACAAGAAGACAGGGACAGACAGGAAGACAGAGAGCAGAAGCAGAAAGTGGGTCATCTTCAGGTCTTGTCGAGCCCGATGAAATTTTTTCAGCCATTCTGGAAGTCAGAGTTGACTTATAATTCAGTTTATATTGCTCCTCATATTTATTTTTGCCAAAGCCACAGGCAACTTTCCCCACAAATAAAGGTGAGTCACTGGGCATCTGGCAAAGCAAAGTTGTCATAGAGAGAATTGGCTAGGTACAGGTTTTATGAAAGCCTGTTATCCAGGAATAGAGTTGATCTTGATAAGTTTAATTGAATAGGGATGAGCCTGTATTTCACATGAGACCAGGGCTGGCTTGCTGTTGTCTGCTCACTTCAAACATACCGTGCCTCTGAATATTTGTATGTCTGCGAGAGGAATAAATAGAAAAATGGAGGAGAGGATGCAGCTTAAGAAAAGAACAAGGAGTATGGGCAAAGAAGAGAGGCAAGAGCAGGACTTAACAAGAACTAGAGTGATAAAAAATTATGGACAAGATAAAGAAATGGATGTGAGCAAGAGGAAATAGTAAAACAGAGGAGATAGATACCAAAGAAGAAGAATTACTGAAAGGGAAAACAGAAGGGTAGAGAGGTAATTAGTGGAAGATAAAGATGGAGAAGGAATAAGGGAGAGGCACTGAGAGAAAGCTCAAGACAGAGCAAGCCTGGGAGCACTGAGTTGCTGTGACGTTAGGCCTGAAGTGACGTCAAAGCTAGCCGCTCATACATCACTCTGCCAGAGAGGGAGGCGGGGCCGCAGGGAACAGGCTGCGCCGCACTGGGCCCAGAGACAGCAGTCAGGCGATAGAAGTTGGGAGGCAGAAAACAGAAGGAACAGTAGGGAGGCAATGCAAAAATAGTAGTCAAAGCAATGAAAGAGAGAGAGAGAGGAATAAAAAGAAGAGGGTGGAAGCGAGACAGAATGAAATAAGAATGCCTTTGCAACAGTAAAGCGAGGAAACAAGACAGCAATAAGCCATGAAGAAACAAAGACCCCGCCGCAGCCACAAAGGACCCGCCTCAGCTGCTTGTCCACACATTACTCAGCCCCCATTTGGAAGTGATAACCAAACAAATCATCCATAATGCTAATGCTGCAGCCCACCTTGACCTCAACCTGCCTGAACGATCTCTTGTCACCCATCTTGTGCTGTGCCTCCAGCTGCCTGCCGCTGTTTCCATCACATCTAAAGGATGCTGAGGGAGCTGCGTCTCCGCTCCTTCAGGCTGTGATCCAGCCCCGCACTGTGGCCACCACTCGGCTATTACCAGGCACTTAGCTCTGCCTTTCTTAAGTCAGCCTTTCTGTCGCCGCACCCTTACTTGGCATGGTTGATCTTGTTTTATTAATAGTGCATTATGGGTGCATAATTTACAAGGGTGAGCTATGTTATAAATGCTTTAAATACATCAGTTAATTAGTAGCAGCTATACTTTCTCACAGGAACAAAACATGCACTGCCACAGATGAACAATGCTCTGCATTTTTCTCCCTTTCCTGCAAAAATGAAAGCATATCCTCCATGACCACCAGGGACTTCTCTTTACAATGCTGACATGGTTTCATTGGTTTAGATGAAAAAAAGAACATGCTACAAACAGAGAGGGTCAGCATGGGGCAGTTTTTTTTTGTTGTTTTTTTTTTTGCTGAGCGGCGCAGCGGTCAGTGAAATTTGAAAACATCTCAACTCCAGCAAAAATGTGCTTTAAACAGGTTTTCAGCTGTCGCTTAGCAACAACAGGAACAATGACTAGCATCCTACCAAGGTGCTGGTGCATGCTGCAAGCTTATAAAGCCCCTCTGGATGCAGGGCTTCACCCCTTGATGTAGAGAATTACACACTGTAGCTGTAAAGGCACCACAAGACTTGTTCCTTTCCCCTTCCTCTGCCCGAGCATTCAGATGGAAACAAATACATCAATGACAGAGAGCGTGAGGCAGCCACGAGATTCACACTGCCTCATGAATATAACAGTCACACAGGAAAGAGAAACACGAGTGTTGTCATGCAATCATTCTGAAACACAAGCAAGTAACACACAAGGAACCAACACACAGGCACACATACCAAGAAAAGCCTAGAATTGCGCAAACTGGTGATTCATTTGTTTAGCACAGTGCTTGTATAAATAATCTCCCTTGACACATTTGATTTATTTTGCAGGCAAACAATTAAACAGCAATGGGGCCGCTGAGTATTTGTCGCTGCCTCAGCTCCCACACACTCACCTTGGAGAGCACTGCGATACACACACACACACACACACATGCACACACATCTATTATAGCTCCTGTCCCCTAGATTCATCTAGATGACATTCTTGACAATGGCCATTTGCTGAGGTGCACAGTTCAACGTTGCAGTAATCCAAAGTCACATGAAAAATGAGGCCTGTTCTTGGAGTTTGCAGGTGGACAGCTGATTAGGGAGTAGAGAGATGCTGCAAAAAAGAGCATTAAACCTGCAGCTTGCATGCGTCAGCAAAATCAGACGTTACCAACAAGCGTTCTCAATTCTAATGACTCTGTACATATGTGTTTATTTCTGTTTGGATAAAGCTTTTTGGGAGAAAATGTGGGGTTGATGTAACCTATGTGACGATGCTGACATAGGACAATGACATGTAGTAACACTGATCTGGTCCTGACAAAATACTCACACTCCGAAATCCTCATGTGCACTTATAGCAATTTAAATGAACTACAGAGGTTACAGCGAAGCAAAATGCTAAAACACCAAGGGTTGAGTCACTAACCGTACTCAAATCACGATTCTATTGAGAAATGTTGTCCATGAATTAGTCTGGGCTTTAGCAAGCACAGGCGAGACCGTCACAATGGTGATGCTCAGTAAAAATTGTACCCTTCTCTCACACTGCTATAGGGCTTAATTGGACTGTTGGTTTCTGGAGCTTGGTCATTTCTGTCCAGTTGTAGGGTGTTGATAACCCGAAACGTCATCTAATTTTAGCAAGACTGAGCTATTGTAAGATCCCTGCGAGGCAAATATCTGAAAAGAAACGGGAGGGAGGGAGGGAGGGAGAAAAAAGGGGCGGAATAAAATTCAGTGGCTGTAGGGATCGAAGGGTGGGAGTGAAGATGGAGCAAGACGAGACAGAAGGGAAGTAGGAGGGAGGAAAGGAGTAAACCATGAAGGAACGAATGTTGAGTCAGCGGAACAGCTTGTGGGCAAACCCTCTTGCAGAAGCATGCATAGCATGGAAGATGAATGAAAAATGTCAAGAAAAATATGAAGGTAGAGGTGAAACAGAACGGTACGGGATAAGAAAGAGAAGTGCGGCACAAGAGAAAGGAAGTGACACACTGGACGAAAAGAAAACAGAAAAACAAGAACATTCAGTTTGTATGACAAACCTTCTCATACCTTCACCCTGATCATCTTCACTCGGACAGACTTGTGAGTTTTAGCTTTGCCACTGCAACTGTCAAACCGTTTAATAGTCGCATTTACATGAGTGAAACAGACAGCAGCTTAACAGAAATGATAAGTTCTGTTGTTGTGATAGCATAATGCAAAGCCAGTTAAAGGATTATGTTCCAACAGGGAATGAAGCGAAACAGCGAGGGAGGCACAACAATGTCTCTGCAAGTGACAAGTGGCTGCAGTTTCTGCTTAACAGGTGTTAATGTTGTTCTGAACTGATTCTAAGGACCAAAAATTAGGATTTATGCATTTAGAAGTAGGACACAAGTCTAGTGGCAACAGTGGAGTACCAAACTTTACATGCATATTTCACAAAGTGAACATAATTAGCCGGGTACAAGGTGACTATGTATTAAACATGAGTCCTGGCCCACGGATGAGTGCAAGGACACCGACTCCATCTGCGCTCTGAACCCCACTTGGCCAATTACAGCGTGAACTGCGGTAGAAACAGAAATTCTCGACTCACTGCAGTCTACATCAAACTGTCCTTGGTGATTTCAAACTTTACTGTAGTTTTCAGCTTCAACCCCTTCAAACTCTTACAACTGTAACCAACCAAGCACCTGACCTTCAGGGATGCTGTTTCTTTAACTTCACCAGGCCAAAAAACAGGTGTTAAAAAAATTGTGTTTGTTTGGTCAGTCTAATTTTGTCCACTTTAGAACATAATTTAATTTATATTTTGGTGAAGATTAAGGGCCCTAGTTTCGTGGTGCAGCGCAGGTGGCGCAGGGAGGCGCAGGGAGGCGCAGGGAGGCGCAGGGAGGCGCAGCCGGCGCAGTGCAAGTTTCGACGCAGCCCTGTGCGTGCGGTCAGTTTGGCAGTTTGGTAGACCGTGCTGCGCCGAGATGGGTGTGGCGGCGCGGCAGGGGGAGGTGTCACATA
>JAQLOL010000010.1:14479073-14494688 GCA_029783665.1 Naso thynnoides
TTGCAATGCACCTTGCCTCGTGATGCATTTAAAGGTGAGGAGAGGAGCTCCTTTGATTGGTGAAGATCTGAATCGGCTGTGTAAATCCCACATCACGCCTTTCTCTCCTCCTCCTTTCTCACTCACGCCTTCTCTCCTCCGTCCTTCCCACTTGCGTCAGTAGGAGGGACAGGTGGAGTGCGTGCGCCGGGCTCCGCCGGACTGCGCCGTGCACGAAACTTGTAAAATGCACCTGGACACACCCCGTTGGTGCGGCACACCTGCGCTGCGCCTAGACTGCGCCCGGTCTACGAAACTAGGGCCCTGAATGTTTTGGAGATTTTCAGATGTGTTTTAGGGGCTTTAGAGGGCAGTAAAGGTGTATCCCCACTACTCGCACTGAACATGCAAAACTGCCAGCACAAGGCGGCTATCTGTTCACCTACTGAACACACAGAGCAAATCATCTAAGTTCTTGTCTTACAAAGGGATTGTGGATTATAGGCTAAACCCCCCAAAAGTGCAGTTCTCCTTTAAGTGTTACTGCTTGAAGCAAAATCAAGACAATATTGTTACAATTAAGTCAGACAAGCAGTAAAAAAAAGTGGTTGAATTATCAGGTTGGTTACAACCCTGATTCCAAAATAGTTGGGATACAGTGTAAGCAGAAATGAAGACTGTGCTCTGTTGGTGCTTTTTGACTCATACTCAAAACAACTTCATTGATTTTTGTAAATATAATCTTATTTTGAATTTAAAGTTGGGACAGGATCAACAATAGACTGGTTAAAAGTCGTGGAATGCTCAAAAAACACCTGTTCAGAACATTCCAGGTAAATGGGTACACTGGTAACAAGTGAGAGTATCATGATTGGATAAGAAACGGGGCAACCTCATAAGATGCTGTCCTTCACAAGCAAGGATGGGGCGAGGTTCAACACTTTGTAAAACCCATGACTGTTTAAAGAATGTTACTACATTGGAATCATTGGCTTGTTGCAAAGATTGCATTCTGTTTCTTTCACATTTTACACAGTAACCCAACTTTTTGTTAACTGAGGTTGTAAGAGTGCACCTGAAATGCCGCTCATCCCTCATTGCCCAGGAAAACTCCATCAAGATCAAGTCTACTAAGTAGCAGGTTTTTTCAGACCTCTAAATTATCGCCAACATCTCCAACTTGTTCAGCAATTCATAGAGGTCTAGTACTGGGCGGTCTACCGAAAGCTGTTCCCTTCAGGTGGAGAAACAGACAACCAATTAGAGCTTTGCAGGTGGGATTAAAACTGTCCATTGCATATTACTATGCAGCTTTATCACTCTACAGACGTGTCCATAATGTGACCATTAAAACTTAGCAGAGTTTGTTTTTCCCTTACAGTGGAGGTTGTGTTCCCCAACAGCTGTCGCAGGCAAGTTTTAGATGCATGCTTTCTCTTTTCCATCACAAAGTTAAATATTGCTATTCAAAGTCTTGCTCTCAGCAACTTCTATCAGCACCAAGAGCTGCAACACTTCAGATTTAATGTTAAGTTCATGGTAACTTTTTTTGTTATTTTCATGTTTGCTTTAATTCACTGCTATCTGATTAGTGCTTCAAAGCACTATGATGAGAAATTCCAAAGCAGCAAATGCTATATAATTTGCTTGGTCAAAACATTGTCACTCATCCACAAACAGCCAGAGCAGAGCCAACCATCAACCAGTACAATCGACACGCCCTCTGAGTGTATGTGCACAATTCCTAACCAATTCATTCTCTCCAGCCCACATGACACTATGCATTTACGATGAGCCACTCAAGCGTTGCCTGTCGTCTGTTGGGAATAATTAGTGCACAGGTTGGCGACCTCTCCGTACCACACACGCATACACAAATCTACAGCTTGCTTTTCCTTACATTTGTATGCAGACGGTTCCTTCTGAGCATCATTCTCTCCTCCTGTATCAAAGTGTAATAAATGTTAATTGTCACTTTGGTTAAATGATGATCCTAATTTACAAAAAAACCTTGATGATGGTGCCAAAAACACACCCTGTTCTGGACAAACCTTTTTTAGTATTCATCCACAGCAGCAGTCGTTGCTGTTAACCTTTTCTTCAGGTTATCAAGATTTCTTGTCCTCCAATAACATTCCTTTCAAGGGAACAAAAACACTCTGCTTACTGAATTGTGATGACTCAGAGAAAGAAAGGCTATAGCAACTGGTTTAACAAAGCTAACCTTTAAGTCAAACATGCAGACACATACATAGGATTATCACCTCTAGCAAGACAGAAGCTGGCAGATATAAGGGACAGAGAGCATAAGGACTAAAAACCCGAGTTAAATGTACACTAAATCATTGAAGAGAAGCAGCATGACAGCCAAAACTTTAATCATCCTAAAGCCATATCCCATTTGGGGGCTTGTCAAGGCTAAAGGACTTAAGCAGGACGACACTGTCAGGATATTGGACAGAGAGAAGCAGCAAATACAATGTTGTGCTACTGAAGCAGCAAAATTTGCTTTCCATTTCTAAGAACCGATAGAAAAGAGGAAGCTGAGTGCTTTTCGAGAGCTTGAAAGATGAAACCACAGCACACAAGGGGTCTTTTATTGGAAGTACTTCACTACAGAGAGCAGGTACAAACAGTTGCAGGCACACACACATTCACGCACACATGCACACACCCTTTGTTCCAGTAATGGTGTAAAGTTGACGTGCACCGAGCTGACATGAAAGCCACATCTCTGAAGCTCTCTGGTGACCTCAGCACAGACTTTACTTTTAACCAGTTTTTTAAAACACCATCTGGCAGACACAAGCTGACTCCTCCAACCCAACTAGCAGCTCTTTAAACACACACACCATTACATTCTCTTATCGGACGAATGAGATGACTTCGTTTCCAGCTATTCTCTTTCCCAATCCTTGTCCCACTTGTGTGAAAAGTAAATGAGGTCAGCTGGGATGAGATACTAAGCCGTCTTGATTTTGTGTGATACATCTCCTCTTTCCCAGCCTTTTATCCCCCATATGCTACTGCTAGCTCACAAACGACACAGTAATGAATCTACCTAGTTATTACAACAAGTGCAACATGGCTAGCTATATGTGGTAAATACAGGATGGATGCATGATGCAGGACACTCACACATAACACATGTGCTACAACACAGTGGCGACAGCAGCAGCTTAACTCCTTTGATGAGAGTGTTGCTGTCTCAGTTGGCCTCATCTTTTGCTGCGCAAAGCTCTGGCACATTGCATAACTGAGCACAGACACAAATACACAACCCCAGGCCTGGTCTGCACTACGGAGTCCCGACTAGAAGAGCTGGCTTGCAACTGACAACCCCAATGAGGAGAGAGCGAGAGAGGGGGAGGAGAATAAAGATGCAACGAAACAGATCAAAGAATCAATGAACAAACAAATTTAAACGGAAAGAGAGTGCAATACAAGCACTTTTCACCATTTACTCTCCCTCTGTCTCTAAAGATACTGGAGTCATGTAAAATGAAGAAGCCATAGAGTCACTGTAATGACTCTTTACTATCCAAATCCAATACCATCAACACAGGCATATAAATTATATGTAGTCAGTGTGCTGTTCGGAATCATTTGTGAACTGCTCTGTGAAATACAAGCTTATATCACATTAGAATCCTTTGAGAATTTTGCACATACATAGAAATACATTGAAAACCCCATCAAGGTTTGTTCACACACACACACATACTGTGAAGCTCTCTAAGTGAGTGTAAGCCACAACAACACAATACAACCAATAAAATCCCAACATCTACTGCTGAGTTACAATTTGTGCCACAATACTTGAAATGATTCCTATTCAGAGTGCTCAGTGAGGTTCTCCTGCAGCTGCAGACGAAGCACAGGGGCCACTGACGGAATCGTAAGGAAGACTGATGATGAAGATACAGTTTGTCATGATCAATCTACGCTGCAACCAAAAGCTGCACAAGGCCAAGGCCATTTACAGAGTATGTGTGTGTGTAAATGTGTGAGCCAAGTTGTCTCTGCAAACACGTGTGTCTGCCTGCGTGTACAAACGTTTGCCCTTCGGTGTAAGTCAGTACACATACAGTATTTGTGTGCACATCTGCTAACATTTGTAGAAGTCTCGTACCATCGTATGCTTGTGTGTAAGATTAAATGTGTGTATTAGTTCTGCCATTTTGATGTCTATCCTGAATTAATAACCCTGTGTGTGTCTGTGTGTGTGTGTGTGTGTGCGCGTGTGTGTGTGTGTGTGTGTGTGTGTGTGTGTGTCTGTGTGTGTGTGTGCCCATTTGTATTTGTGAGTCTTATGATGTCCCGCGCCTGCCGATGAGATAATCTGGCAGAGCATGGAGTGACAATTTGATCTATTGCCGGCTCACGGAGAGTCTCTGAGTTATAGTGCTGCCATCTCTCCTGGCCAGCGCCAGTAAAGAGCCATCTCTCTGCAGAGGTGAGCCGCCACGATGTCACACGCTCAGCTGCAGACCACCCAGCAAACAGACACACACACAAAAATACACACACATCAAAATTAGTCTAGTTAAACAACAAGCTTAACTGCTACGCTGCTAAAATCATGCAATAAGGCCCCGGCATTTTGTTTTTGTTAGGAAGTGACAGAATCTCCCAGTATACAGAGCTCTGTTAAAAAAAAAAAAAAAAAAAAAAAGAGGATAATTTCCACCCATATGACACTTGCCATCAACACACAAACTGAACCATCAAAGTACAAATTTCAATTATCAAGTGTCATGACTTTGAGCCAAGGGCTGGACTAAGCTGTCTGTCAAGAAATATTGGATAATTCAACCGACAAAGCCACTTTATAGGACCAAAAACATAATGTGGTTGTATATGGTGTGATGATGGTGATGTGAGTTTGAAAAAAATGCTGAATTTATACGTGGAAAAGTAGCCGCAGCACGTCTGTTTACATTGATGTTCCTCTGTGCAGCTCGTGCCAGGGGGGAGAGAGCCTCTGCTGTTGGCAGCGAGAGGCAGGAAGAAGCGGGAAGTGCCGCTGCAGGTCAAGCTTTTACTCACATGATGTGATGTGATTTAAAGTGAAAAATGTCTGTCTCTTTCCACAATGCATGGTGGATCAGAATCTTAATCACAACACAATATAACAACATCTATGTAATTATTTAACAGCTCATGGAGACATTTTTGTTTTTCGGTTGTCTCGATTAGCCTGACTTATTTCCACACACGCTCCATAGCAGGTGAAACACCCCCTGGTAATGTGATGACCATTTGCAGATTAAATTTGAAAAGGCAATAACCAATGAGAAAGGGTCAGGGAATATTTTATCACCTTCCTCTGAGAATCACTCAAAGTGAAATCAATGCCAGACAAAGAGAATCAAGTCCACTCAGTGGAGTGGGCGGAGTCTCTCAGCTGGGCAGAGGCTAGCTTTTTATATCATCTTTAGTATAGTTAATTTTGTTTAGCCTTAAAAAAGATTTCACACAGGACATAAAATATCTAAACCAGGGAAATGAATTCTGAATTTGGATCGCATTTTGTCTTTGTTTTTGCTGTTATACTGTGGCAAATGTCTCTCCCATTTGGCTACATGCTTTGGCTGACATTATGTTTTTGTCTAGAGGCTGATTAACATCCTGTTCAGCTCTGATAAAGGTTCATAACATCATGACATTATGTGGTTGGTACACGGATGCAGCTCATGATGTTGAATCAGCCCCACCCTCTTTGTCTGTTGGTGCTGGCTTTATGATACCAATGCTCTGTGTCAACAACCTGCTGCGGGTGTTGTTTAATAGGGCCTCCACTAAACTGCTGGTCAAAGAGTCTTGAGAGAAAGTGTTTGGTTTGAGCCATGTGAGATGAAGCAACAAGTGGCATCAGCGCAACAAATTTTGTTATGTCTGGGCAACAACTGAAGGACTTAAAGAACCACAAAAAGGGAAGAACAACAGATTTTACTTCAACTTATTACAAACACTTTGTCTCAACACCCAAAATCATTAAAGCTTTTTTCATTCAGCAATTTAGAGCAGAGCATTTCTACTTATTTTTGAAACTACATTGCTAATTCAACAGAGAGCGAAGACTGCTTGCAAAAGCGAAACCTGTTTTCCGAATGCTCATGACTTCTTTTCGCTGCTGGGATATTTTGCAGAAAACACTTGATAGCAGTTTGTGTGTGTGTGTGTCTGTGTGTGTCTGTGTGAGTGAGTGAGTGCCCGCACTTGGGCATATCTTTCTCAGTGCATTACCACACACAGATCAATAAGGATTCTATTCTTGGCCATTAGATCTTGAAGCAGGGGATAGCCTGCCTCTTTCACTCTATCCCATCTTTTCTCTCTCTGCTCTCCCATGTCTGTCAGCCTGTCCTCTCCACTTGCTATCCTGCCAACCTCCATCCCTCCTCTTTCCCTCCTTCAGACAAAACCAAAGGGACATTGTCATATTCCCAGCTGGACAGTGGGAGCGGCAGCAGAGTCAGTGGCGAGCATCAAACATGGGACAATTTTTGGTGGGGATCGCAGCAGTGATTGGCTTTATGGCTGGAGGGATCAACCGTCTCCTCAGAGGATTCATGCACACACATACAGACAAGCACACACACAATTCACTCACACACATATACACATCCACACACACCTCCTGTTCCTGCTGCAATTCTCCGTCCTCTGCCACGCTGCCAGGCAGAGGCCCTTGATCTGCCACTTCTTGTAATCCTCCATGGTAAAGAGGTGCAGCCAAATGTCCTGGCAGGCCAGCCAGGCAAACAAACAACCACACATACACACAAACATTCATAGACACCGATAGCTGCGAGCTGTTGCTAACTGTGAAAATAATGACCTCCAGGACAGGATGTGTATCCACGCAGGAGTCTCAGGATGTCACAAAACCCACGAGCTGCAGCACGGCAACGCAAAAAAATATGAATCATGAAATCTCCACTGTGCTCTCTTCATCTGTGCCACGCTGGTATCGTCACCATCTGATAAAGAGACAGAGCTGACTAAACAGCAAATGATGCAGGAGGGAAACCAAAACTGAAGATTTGATGGATGACTCCCAATTCACCTTCCTCTGCCTCAGATAAGACTCTATCTGAAGCAAATCACTCAAACTCGAGAGATTCCTTTGCTCATTCAATTTCAAAGTGACCAGTTTAAGCTAATAGAAGCCATCTGAAGAGATCATTGCACCCGAAATCCAGATATACCAAGAGAGAGTGCGTTTTGATCTCTAAGCTGATTGGTTACAGGCTGCTCCTATGCCTCGAGTGCAGCTTTTTCCTCTACTGAGTTTACCCAGGCTGGAGCTCACAGGACTAATGCACCAGCCAGCAAGATATAAGTCCCATTAAGCTCATTCACCAGCTCCTGCAGCAGCCCTGACATAATACCTCTACCAGGGGAGGGATTCTCATCTCCAAGCTTCTAAAACAAGTGTACCGCAGACAGAATCTGCTTTGCTTTGGATGAAGAAATTCATATCTTCTGTTGAATTTCTGAATGTTTTGGAACATTCAGGCATCTCTACAAAAAGTGGCACATCATTATCTCATCGGTCTCCCTCACTCTGCTTTTAAGAAATAGAAAAACACACTAAAGGTTCCTGGACTGAGCACCGCTGCACTTTTATTAGTCTGGTAAACATGGCTTTGTATACTCTGTGCTCATCCTCCTCTGCCTGAGAGTCTCTGTTTTTAGCCTCACCTTTCCAGCACAGGTGAACGAGACGGAGTCACAGCCATCACTGCCTGCAGGTGGTAACGAGGGCAAGCCAGGCGGACAGCTCTTCATCACACCGTAATGAGCTGGCAAAGGTTGTCGGACAGGCAGGAGAACACATGGAGGACCTGTAAAAGCAGTCTGACACGAGCGAGCTCGCTGGCATTCTCTGAAGCTATACGACTCCCCGCGGTGCCATCTCATCACAAGCTGTTGTCCCTGTTTGTGTAAACGTCCTCATATTGCAAAGGAGCCGGCACGAGCTACCTTAACCACCCACTTCTCCAGCTATACTGCATTACATACTTTGACGTGTGGCCAAATGTGGACTTTTTGATCACATTTTTTCTGTATTTCTGTGAGGCGATGTCAGTTAAAACAGCTCTAAATGTGGAATTCTTGGAAAGCTGAGTTGAGCACTTCTTGGTCTTTGTGTTAAAACATTTTCTTATTATGTAACAACATCTAAAACTTCAGGTGAAGACACATCAAAGCTTTTATTCTTGCAGATCTTAAGGTGTCTGACAACCCATTAAGTCTATATAATAACTCTTTTACCTATACCTTAAAACACTAACGAGCATGCGTCAGCATCTGACTGCGGCTTCTGTTCACTTACCTGCTGCTGCCTCCCGGGGATGCAGGGGCCCGAAGGAGCTATGACAGGCCACAGCAACCTATGACAGCTCAATGGCTACTGAAAGGATACAATCTGAGAGCCCCACTCTGGGTGCCAACGGCCAGTATCTTCTGCACTGGGTCGAAAGCCATGGCCGACGGCTGATAGGGAAAGCCATGACGAACAGTCTGGAGGAAATGCATGAAGAAGAAAAACAGAGAATGCATTAGAAAGGATATCAATATGAATTTCACAGCAGGGTTGTTGTATTGTCAGAGGATGTCACACACAGGATTTTTGCGACACAAATGGTCCCAGATGGATGTGGAAAGTGTTATGAAACAGGAATGTAAAGCCTGAAATTGCAGCGACAAGAGAAACAGAAAAGGAGGAATGAATGCTCCTTCCATGCAACGGTAACCCTGCGTTACGTTGATATTTGGCTTCACTTTTTAGGATCCTTTTATAATCACAGCCTATTTTGAGATTCCCTCTCTCTAATTTCACTCTTTTTATCTCCCTTTCCTTCTCTCACTTCCTCCCACATAAGGTCGTGATTACATTGAAGACTGGAAATGAAAAAATAAGGAAAACACACCCATAAGGTGCATTTTGCTTACGATCTGTCGCAGGGCCTTTTACTGGAACGCATTGCATTGTTGTGTGTTAATTTGTGTGCGTGTGTGTATGTGTGTGTGTGTGTGTGTGACTGTAGCTTTATGGCGTCAGTCAGCTGGTGGTGGGCTGTTGGATTTGTTTGCTTAGCGGCAGAAGGCTAAAGCATGTTACATAAGAAGCACTCAGTGCAGCAGAGACACCTGCCTTCCTCGCACAGTTTGTGTCCACGCAGACGGCGAAGGTGCACGACGGAGGACGGAGTTTTGTCCAAAGATACTGCAATCAGATGCCTGGTGGCTGATGGACAGATTTAGGCTGTAGTGTCAATCAAACCCTGCAATCTCAGAGCTAGTCCGTGTAAACCACTAAAGCACAATATCCCATAAGCCCTCAGGTGTGTTGACATGACGTTAGATTGTGTTATCTAGTTTTTTAGCCATGACTCCTGGCACTCTCACTTCTTTTTTCTGATAACTTTTGAGGTGATACAGTTTTTCAAAGTTAATGAGCCACCACCTGGAATTTCTGCACTTTATGTTGGTGTTTGGTTAGTTGTTAGTGTCTAAAGACAAGGACAACAATCATATGACTCTTGCAGGATGTGGACTTCTATGCATGTTTGGCCATGTAAAATAAGTCCAGTCAGTGGCAATGGACTATGGTAGCTACTGGCAAGCTTGATCTAAAGGCTGTGTTTTCAGTAGAAGAGACAGGACTGCACAAACCTTCATTAATTTTTCATCTAATTATTTTGCGTGAAATTCCTTCTAATCTTCAATGACTCATTTATTGCTTTTTTGTTGTTTTTATTGTCTTTTAAATGCAAATTCTTTCAGAATTTTATCTGTTTGTCGCTTTTATTTTTTATTATCTTTTAAAAGCAGTTTTCTAAATGTCTCATTTTTAATTTGTTTGAATGCCCCTGCAAAGCACTTTTAATTTCCCTTTCATCTTGATGGGGCTGCATTGATAAACTTGTCTTGCCTCGCAATTCAGAAAGTTTTTTGAAACTGACAATCCCTGATAGATATATTTGAATTTTACTGTTAAAAACTTTCAAAAGAATTCACAGACAAGCCTGTTACAATGGTGCAGGTTAAATTTGTGTAGAGATCGATAGCAGGCACACAGTGGTGTCTATAAAAAGCCCACACCAAACCATTAAGGCACACTTGGGGAAATCCTGATTTAATATTAGAGCTAAGATGTAACATGCATGGCACATAAACTGCATGAGTGCTTATTAACCCCATCAATTGTTGTGGCCAATTCAGACAGAGAAGGGCAAGCCTTTTTTTTTTCTTTCCAAACACTCACTTCAGGCGCCATCAGTCCCCCCAATGGATCAATGATCTGGGGATGAAGTAGTGTGTGTGTGTGTGTGTGTGTGTGTGTGTGTGTCTGGTGTCTGTGTGTGTATGAGGGGGAAAGAGAGAGGGAGAGAGGAGTGTCCATAAGAGGGAAAGAGGGGATGGAGAGATACTGAGTGGAAAAGACAATGCAAAAGGGGAACACACACACACACTCTCTCTCTCTCTCTCTCTCTCCCTCACTCACTCACTCACACACACACACACACACACACACACACACACACACACACACAATAACGAGAAACCACCGTTTTGCTAATCCAAATCCAGCAGATTATGCAAGAGGGGATCAGTTTGGCCCAACCCCTCGTTATGACAGTTCATGCCAGGCACACGTACAGCAAACGATGGCATGTTCAAAGAGGACAATACCCTACCGTACGTTTATATGTCCAAAATTACGAGCTGGTTTGAGAGAATTCTCCGCAAAATTAGAGGAAAAACACATGTAACCATAAAGGAACTTACTAATGTTTATTGTTCTGTCGCCAGAGCGCACTCACCGTACAGTATGCGCATTAGTTAGGCATGTGAAATATGGCTTGGACAAGCAGATCGCGCTTTAATGGTTCATTCTCTGGAGGCGATTCTCGCAAAATGTTAAATTAACCTTAAGCCAGCAGGTGCTCGCTTTACTTTAGCGGGAGACTACAGAGCAAAACGCTTTTGCCCATTGATTAATTGATTGCGTGGAGCTCCCTCGCACCTGCTGTATCCTGGGATGGGATAAGCGCAGTACAAACTGTGTCAGAATAAAAAATATAAAACTACATGCGAAGGGAGGGGTGGGAGGGGGGCTAAACGAAATGAAAAGAGCTGTGTGATAAAAATCCTCAGGCTCGCCCACCTTGCAGAGCTGGAAATGCTCGGACTGGATGGTCTCCTGGATCAGATGGTTCTCCTGTGGCCCCACTTGGACAGACGGGGTGGAGGAGGACGCCTCTTTCAAGCCGTCCAGCACCTTCCTGATGTTGAACTTCTTCATTTTGCAGACTGCAGAGCACGGAATTGAGATCACCCGCAAAAGATAAAGTGGATGGCCACTTTCTCTCTCACACGCACACACACACGCGCTCTCTCTCTCTCTCTTCTGATTTCCTCCGTTAATCTCACATTTTAGAGCTTGTTTTTTAGCGCAGTTTCCATGCTGGAAGGCTCTGGCGCGCACCGCACAGGTCGCTTCTTTGACGTGTAAATGTGAATGACGGGCTGCTGGGATGTTGGTGCGTCGGTGTAATTTGCTCAGAGTCCGTGCTGTGCCCCACTGCGTCTCAGTGGCTCCGCTCGTCTTCTCGGCTTCCCTCCCCTCCCCTCTCGGCTGTGTGCGCCGCTCAGCCAAGGCGGAAACGCAGCGCAGTGGTGGCGGCGGCGGTGGTGCTGCTGCTGACGCTCTTGCGCATGTCTGACAGAGCAGTGGCTTCAACACAAATCCCGCCACCTTGCCAGCCCCCTCTCTCTCTCTCCTCCTTTCATCTGCCCCCAGCGACAACGCCCCCATCCCTCCCTCCCATCTCTCTCGCTCCCTCTCACGCACACATAGTAGGTTTTGTTTTGCTCCACTGCACCTGCGATGCTTGTGATGTTGGGATGCTGCAGCGTTGTGAGAGTCTGTGAGGACAGACAGGCGGACAGACGGAGGTCCCATTCTTTCCAGTACACCATCGCCCTATCCACTGCGCCTCTTGTTTGTGCGCTGGCGTGGAGGCATCGCCATATTAATTGGAAGTAGACTATTAACATTGCTGTGCAGGACAGAGGGACTGAAGCAACAATGCGACAATGTGACAGATTTTACTTAGCCTCTATTTTTTTAATGGAAAGGTTGGACAAAAGTCAAGAAATGTGTTGATATTAGAGTAAAATGGGGCATAAAAACATCCGTTTTCTCCTGTATCAGTTTTACATAAATAACATTCACATCCAAGCTTCAGCTCTTACAGCAGAGCCTTCTGACTTGATGTTATTGTTCAGGGATGCAAGCATTTGCATTTAAACAATGCATGAAATAAGCCTGCAACTGAGCAAGCAAGGCATCTATCAGTATCTATGGTGACAGCTGTTTCGAGTGAAGCCCCAGCATCTTCCCTCTTAACATGGAGAACCTTCTACAGCTGCAACTGCGTGCAGGACTAACACTTCATAATGAAGAGGTGCTGGGTTTGGGGAAGGCCTCTGTGTCTAACAACCAGGCTACATGGCATGACAGAAAAAGGGCATGTTGTCTTTATTTCAAACCCTGCTTGTGCACTTCCCTGTAACGTGCTCAAGAGAATATTCATTATGTAGATTTGATTCATTCAGAGTCGTAAACAGGTGGTTCTGCAGAAATGGCCCAACAGTAACTGACAGCAACCAACCCAACGAGTAACTGGCTGTCTCTTTAACAGGTTGTTGTAGTGGGTTCAGGTGGATGAATATCTGCTGTAGATACCACAAGGCCAGCTATGCTGCAATAATCTCATGTGGAATGGTTAGAATAAATGCCTGGCTATGTTTTGCATTAATTCTGCTCATATTTTCTTTAGCTTTGAAAAAAGTGCTAGGACGTAAATCCATTAAATTAAAATCCATATCCATCAAAAACAGCACCAAACTGGTATTTATTCATCTTTCAGAGGTGCTTCAGCTGATGTGAGACATATGTGTCTCTTCTCCGCACACACCTTTAAATTATTTGCAATATAATGCTGTACTGTGGGCTGTATGATGGTGCAGTAAGTTAGCATGATTGTCTTACAGCAAGAGTCCTAGTTTGCATCTTCTCTTTTTACCTGCGTGGGTTTGTCTCCAGGAGCTACAGTTTCCTCCCACAATGCAGAGAATATATGGATTGGGTGAAACTTAATTGCCTTAGGTGTGAATGTGATTACCTTGCAACAGATTGGCAGGTGTAAATGACAGACAGATGGCCCTACCGGAGCCTTCACCACATAGCAAGTTTGTTATAACCCCTTAATTTGCAACATCTTGTACTGCAACTAGCCACAGTGCTGGACTCAGATCATGAGCTCAAAGCTGGATCATTAAAGAGTCAAAAAATCTAAATCTACACTGTGTGTCTCCAAATAAACACTCCCAACTCATCTACCAACTATCTGGACTAGCTGCTCCAAAGGTTCAACCCTCAGGCAACTTTAGAGCTCAAATGAGTTGAGCCTCAGCACATCTGTGTGTGTTTGTAAGGTCACAGTTAAAAGAATCCGCCTTGACGCTTGAGTGACACCGATGTTGCCACCTGTTTGGGCTGTTTGCTAACATGACTCGTCTTCGGCAGGTTGCCGCCAGCAGCAGGGACAGAGGTGCAGCGGCGGAAGTAATAGCTGTGTTTGCACTCGCTAACAACACCTGATACCAGCTCTGTCCTAAACCGAAGTCCAAAAAAGGGCATTTCTTTCTTTCTTTTTTAAAGATATTTTTTGGGCTTTTTCTGCATTTATTTCTTTGATAGGACAGCTGAAGAGTGGACAGGAAACAGAGGTGAAAGAGAGGGTTTGACATGCAGAAAGGGGCCACAGGTGGCATTGAACCTGTGGCTACTGCAGTGAGGACATAACCTCTGTATATGGGACACCTGCTTGACCAACTGAGCTGCCGGGTGCCCCCAAAAAAGGGCATTTCTGTGCACACCATAGCTGCACATTGTGATCATCAATGCTGATTATGAACTTGTCAGTGTGTGTGTTTCCACGTAAATCCTTTGTTGAGACAAAGATGAGGCGAAGGATGTAAAAAGAAAATAAGATGCTATTGAGTAAAAGGTCACAAAAAGGTATGAGGAGTTTCAGGCAGCAAATTATTGATTCAGTAATTGTACCAGGGTGGCTTGAGAACAAATGCTGCGATGCTGATTTGCATAATTAACTGAAATTGACCATACACACCTTCAAACCGCAACTTATATTGCCTGATCCAGAATACATTACGCTGGCAAACAAAGAGGTCCTTATTAGTCAATCCTTGCATGTGTGTGAGTGAGTGAGTGATGTGGGAGGGGAGGCCTTTGGCCACTCTGACATCAGTGATTTAATTTAGCACCATTGTATTGTGGCAGAGGCCATTCATCTGGCTGCATTGTGTGTATGTGTGTGTATTTTAAGTCTGACTGCTGTGTTTGTGCTCTTTGATAAGGCTTTTCACTGAGGCAGCGCTGTAGTGTGTGTGTGTGTGTGTGTGTGCGCGTGAAGGGCCAAATTGCAAAGAGGACAGGACAGAAAGACACGAGAGAGGGGGGTGGGCAGAGATGTAAATTCCACGTACAGTCAAAATGATATGGTCATAATTATTAATATGAGGAATATTCATAATGCAGCCACAATTAATCTGTTATGTAAGCTCAACCACATTTCTTTTGAGATTATTTTTTCTTCTTTATTTGCGATAATACCAGCTGGAGATAAACAGTAAAGGCAGGGAGAGAAAGAGGGGAAGGCATGCGGCAAATGGCCTTGAGCTGTAAGACTCAGCCTTGATAACATACCTGGCACGTGGTGAGCTACCGGGGATGTCATAATGATTTTACCTTGAAGATGCTAGCAATAATAGTGGAAAAGAGTGGAAAAATGAAATAAACCACTAATAAAAGCATCACACAAGACACACAGAGGTTTCCCGTCCTTGACGGGATAAAATTAGAGCTGCTAACAAACCTGTTAAGTTTTGAAACGGGAGGCTGCTAGTGAGTGGATTATTTTCACTGCAAGGATTGTCTTGCTTTATGTAACTACCCATCCATCCATCCATTCATTATCTGTAATAGAGCTGGGTGATATGGCTTAAAAATAAAATCCCTGATTTTTTTATACCAAATTCGATTTTCACTTTTAATTGATTTTTTTACAGTAGACAAAGAAATGATTCAAAATAAACTGTTTTTATTTCAAACAAACATGAAAATCCTTATTGGGAATAAAGTGCAAACCTTAACCAAATTTTAAAAAAAAATTAATAAAGGTTCAATCAGACAAAGATGAATCCTTCAGTTTGGGATAATTTGGAAAAACTGCCAGCCTAACTTTCACCAAACTTCTCTTATAAAAAGCAAGAGCCCAGAGCTGAGAGAGAACCGTACGCAACTGTATTTACTCTAGTCAAAGGAAAAAACGATTTTCCAAATTTTCATTTTTTTTAACATCGTCCAAATAAATTGAATCAAATTTCAATTTAATATGATTTATTGCCCAGTTCTAATCTGTAACCAATTATTCTCGGTCAGGTCACAGTGGGGCTGAGCCAATCACAGCTGATTTTGGGCAAGTGCCAGGTACATTTTGGGTAAGTCCTCAGTTCATCACAGGTCTATGA
>JAQLOL010000010.1:14494788-14516645 GCA_029783665.1 Naso thynnoides
GTTCATCACAGGTCTATGATGTTTTTAAGTTGTTTTTTTGGGGGGGGGTTGTAATGTTTTGGGGTTTTTTTAACTTGTGGAAAAATATTTGGTTCTACACATTCTTCAATCGCACTTTTTTGCAACTTTTTCCAGAGAACAAGTGATAATTAAAAGTTTCCAGTTTTGTATTTCTGTAATTTCTGAAGTTCAACAAAAAGTTGTCTTAAAGAAGCTATGTGGAAAAAAATGAAAGGGAGGAGCATTTCAGCTGAGTAACCCCCTTACTGATCCTCAGTATTTCTCTTTACTGTAGGTTTACTCTTTGGTTTAGGTCTCTTTGGCTGTGGCTAGAAGTAGGCATTAGCTTGTTAGCTAACTTAGCCGTGCAGCTGGTGGCCTTTTTCGCTGATTGAGTCTGTGTGGGTTGGGAGCTCTAAGCGCCGATATTTCTTCTGGTTTACCCCCCAGGGAAATGGAATCAGCCTCCAAGCATACACAGCTGGACAGCAGGAACTGAACACGCCCTAAGAGAAAGACTGAGGCCAGTTTGACAACAGGGAGCTGCTCCAACCAGGACTCTGACTGCTGGACTAAAAAGACAAGGTGGCCAGGGACAAAATAGACACAAGCAGGTGAGGAGCGAGAGGGAGGTCGGCATCACCATAGAAGATATTCTGTCTCATGCACACTTCAGTAGCTAGAGATCTCTGCAGCACAACACACAGATGCCCTTGACAGAATGTCAGACATGTTATTTCTTCACACTTTTAAACTGTTTTAAACATACATTCTGGCAATAAGTTGCACATTTCACCTTTAGTGTCTTGCAGATGGACCTCTAGCCTGCAACATGGCAAACTTTCTTCCTAGGGGGATGTGTATGTGGATCAGTTACACTAGTGCAGAGCATCCTGTCTCTGCAGTCCATCCATTATCTATGCATTATCATTCAACACAACAACCCTGGGAAAAATGCAAATTGAGCACATAGAGATCTATTAGCTGCTATGCACATGGGCGGAGCGCTAATCCAGTGCTAATCCCAGGTCCGAGGTGAGAGTGAATGAGCCTGCAGCGTCTACAACCTGACAGCTATGAGTGACTGTATCAGGCATTCACTGCATTACACTCACGGTGCTGACGAGAGCGCAGCGGCACCAGCCTGCTTTCGGCAATGCCAAGTTAATCAATTAACACAGAATCAAAATACACTCCATCTACGTTCATGTTTATTTCATACAATTTATTGCTTCCAGTTTTGAGGCCATGCTGGTGCAGCAGAGGGTAGAGTATTGTTTCACAGCAGATTGGAGAGTGAAGTGAAAACGCCTGCCTACATTTGCAAATTTGCATATATTACACAGATGTTACTTTGCATAGAGATTATGAATATGCATCTGCACATAATATATACTGTACATACAACATCCATCTAATTACTCTGATCCTACAGTACAAGATTGCATGTTCTCTGATCATAAAACACTGCAGTTAAATAGCAGGATATCAACTTTTATTTTTGCAAATGAATGTCTTAATTTCTAAAATAACTAAAATGATCCAGACAAAACACACACAACACTCACACACACTGAGAGTATCTGTACTTATACACAGGCTATTCACCTCGAGTGGATTTCAGCCATGTAAAATCATGCCTCAAACACTCAAGACTGATGCATTCGCAGTAACACACTGCGCAGGCCCAGAGCCCGGGCATCACAGCAGCCCTGTTTGACCCGTATAGCAGCAAGACCCTGTACTGTCTGAGGAAAGTGAAAAACCCAGGGGACAAAGGGGAACAATGGCCCGTCATGGGGAGTCAGGGCGTCTGCCTGTCATGCAGAAGGACTGGAGGGACATGGACCTTCCGCCCTCACTGACAGCTGCAGTTAATCAAGCGCATCATAGCACACCTGAGTTTAGGACTTTTGACCCCAAGCCTTCCTGCATCATTCAGCTCCTGTGTCCTCAGTATATGCAGCATAGTCCTAGCTAACAAGTGCGAGGACGTACAATATCATCACACGAGTGACTCATGCACACAAACATGCTGGGGGTTCGTGATTAAAAGAAACAAGCAGTAGAGACTCAAGTTGTTGGCTGCGAGACCTTGCACATGCTTACAAATCAGGTGAAGAGTAAAGAGGAAATGCCAAGCTAACAAAAACACGCATTACACACGCGCACCGACAAACACACATGTGCACGTCCCATCAGGTGTCCAAGTTAATGAGCCAGTGCCCTTGAGGAAACACTTGATTGTCTCTGCCTGGTTCAATAAGAGGATGTTTTCAATGTCAATCACAATGCGTGCAAACGCACATACAGGTTACATATGTTACATGCATTGAGTAACAAAGTCTAGAGGTACAGTGCATCTGTAAATGTCCTTCCAAAGAGCTCCGCCTACCTACTCACCAGCCTTTATGGTTACAGTGGGGCTTTAAAATACTGACAAGAGGATAAAGGAGATGAGGCGACGGGGGTGGAGAAGTTGACAATACCATAAAGCTTTCATCACATCCAGAGCATTCCTAATCAAAAAGCTAGAGTGTAATACAAGCAAGAGTTTTATGATCTTGGCATCACACCTTATTTTTGAAAAATGGGGCATAAAGAAAAGACAAGCATGAAAAGATCTCAATGAGGTAAACGGTTATTTGATCTGAAGCTTCAAGGTCATAAGGTCATGCATCCATGACAAGCCAGAAATGACTAAAATTGTAGTTTTGTGTGTATGTGCTGGCATGTTGGGCAAACAGCTCAGGGGATGGGCGTGATACAGCATCAGCTTGTCTCCACTCGGGGCAGCACAGCTGGTATCAATTCCAATAATCAGCCATGGTGATAAGCTTACCATGGACACACACACACACACACACACACACACACACAACCACCCGCCCGCATGGACACAGTCGAGCAGATGGATGCCACCATCAAAGGAAAGGGCATCGCCTATGTCACCATCACAGTGACATAGGACCTCTGGGAGGGCAGATCTCTTAGAAAGACGCTGCAGTCGGCGTGCGGCCAAAATTAAGTTTATTTAAACCAGTCATCCGGAGATTGAAGGAAGAGACATGAGAGGTGAATAGCACTTTGTCCTCAGTTCAATGTCACGGGCTCAGCGAGTCGAGACAACTACTACTGTCAGTCCCAGTCCTGTCAAGCTGCAAAGAGGAAATCCAATACAGTCTATATAAGGCTACAATGATTTTACAGGCTGGTCATGGATCTTAAAGTATGTCTATCTTCTTGCCTAATGTACACACAGCTGCTCATAAATACAAGGAAAATTAGACAGTAAGGAATGTGTGCATGCGTGTGTGTTTTTGAGCAAGAGTAGACAAAGAGAACGGTCTGTTATCCTGTTATCTAAGATAGCAATAATCACTGCTGAGCACGGGACAGGTCATCGATGACTCCCTTGTACAGCCATTCCCCTGTGTGGTTTCAGCTCTCATCAATTCACACTTTATCAAATCAGCACTTCTTTATGGCCGGCCCTGCATCGCTTAACTGGTTTGTGGCCCCACACAGAGTCCTTTCTGTTTGAACTCAGAGGTGACAGTGTCAGCAAAGCCTCATGACCTGATGAATAAAGACCAACACCAGCAAAAATCAAGCTTTTAACCTTCTCTATAAAATGTCAGTGAGGTGTTTTTTATATGCTACACATAACATCATGAGCAAAATAATAAATAGGTGCCATGCTGTCAGAGAATTTACACCTTGATATTGCACTGCACTAATAATTGTCTGAAAACACAGCTTTAGATTACCAGGGTTTAATACGTTAAATAGCAAAGGAGCCAATCCTGTCAAACTTGTG
Organism: Naso thynnoides; assembly: GCA_029783665.1. NCBI lineage: Eukaryota > Metazoa > Chordata > Actinopteri > Acanthuriformes > Acanthuridae > Naso > Naso thynnoides. The sequence continues at coordinate 14,498,609 of JAQLOL010000010.1, forward strand.
GGACTGATAATTGGGGGCATTAAAGGAGAGGCAAGGTACTACTTGTTGGCAATTAATTTTGCAATGTAAATTCCACTATTTTCAAGATCATAGCAGTCCTGATTTATTTTGCAAAGTTGCAAAAGAGGAAATGACGAGCCTAATTGTCTTAACAAAGGATGTGAAAATCTGAGAGCTTAACTTTAGCTTTTGCTGCAAAACCCATGCTGAAGGCTAATGCTGTTCATTCATTTATACTAAGGGACGTGATGAGTACAAGCAAATATTTTTGTCAGCCAGTAATTTCTTGTTTGTTTGTTTTTTTGCTCTGTTGACTGTTTCCTAGTCTCACATAGCCTGACCTCTCTCCAAAGCACTCTGGCTCTACACATACACATTCTGGTATAGAGAAAAACACACTCTACCTGTTTTGTTTATGTCTAAAGCAATCTCAATCGTCTTGGGGGGTGGTAAAGCACCAGATATTGCAACTGTGCCTCTGCAAAATAGTGTCAGCGGAAAATTCATTTTGGTGAAAGATTTAGATGTGCAGAAAAGAGCCTTGGCATTAAAATGTCTAGACCCCCGTCATCAAAACTTGCCATTTCCAGCAAGTAGGCTGCTAGCTTGGAGGTTATTATTGTTGTTTTTGGCAGCCGTGGGGACTTTAAAACGTAACGCGCAGAAAGTGGAAAGGGTGGGGAATGCCGGGCTGCTCTTCCCGAAAAAAACTCACCAAACAGTAGTCTTACACCGGCAGTGCACATCCGCTGGGTCAGACTGTCTCCCAATAATTTGCAGAGCACTAATGTTACCTAACATTAGCCTGCAAAGTTTCATGATTCAAATACAGTATGTCGAATGCCGGCAGGACTTTTTAGAAAGTTGACGAAGAAAGTTACAATAAATGTTACTCTTAGCAGTTTGTCAGATAGGGGAAAGCTACTTGTAAGGTTGTGTGTTTGATGAACAGAGTCAAAGCTGGAGGCGAGCGGTGGAGGGGAGGTGGAGGGGTGGGTGGAGATAGAAATGGGGACCATTTTGATCTACACCTGAAGGCCAACTTGTAAAATTACATCTAAGCCAATATAAGGCATGAAGGGATTTTTTTCGTGGAAAATACTTCTAAATAAGCAATTGTGATAAACAGAGGTTATTTTTTAGGGGTTTAAACAGCGCCCTGAGAGGAACTTTGAAATAAAAAGGAAATCTGAAGCCAAACACAATGTGGCTGTGAAACGAGCACTGAAAAGCGGATTCTCATGAAAGTTAAATTCCTTTTCCCTCAGGAAAACAGTGGTGCAATGCTGAGCTGCCTTAGCGAGGCCTCCTCTCGTGTTGCAGCCTCTGATGGTAAATTAAGCTGTGCAATCATCCCCTGTGATTGGCAAAAGGCTACTGCACAATCCAATAAAGTGGGATGAAACTAAGACTCCTGTTTTATTGGCAACCTGACACCTCCCGGCTCTGCTGTGTAAACTGAGGTCGCATCGCTGAATTAATGCAATCATCTCCAACACAAGGCAATTAGGAAGTGATTCAAGCAGTCACTGTGATGCTATTTAAGGAAATTGTGTGTATCCTCCCATCCAGACAGCTATCTATTAGATTAGCCTTCATCCACATATCAGATGAGGAAGAGCTTTGAAGTGGGGACATCAAATGATGTACAATTATTGCTGTAAACAAAAGAATTCCTTAAAGGGATAGTTCACCCAAAATGAAAAGTCAGTCATAATATCGCTCTCATGCCGATGGAGGGTCGAATGAAGTTGTCTTGTCCACAAAACACTGCTGGAGATCCACAGGAAAGGTGTTGCAGTAATCTTCCAAACAATTGTAGTGAATGGTGCCTTTGATTCAAACTTAAGAAAATAAAATAATAATAATAAAACCATAAAATGTCCCCAAACTGCTCATCCAAAGTAATCCGAGTGTCCTGAAGCCTCAACAAACAAAGTTAATTTGAAAATTTTTTTTAGCCTTACTGTTCACTGTAGCCTGTAGCACCAACATATACACACAACCTGTGTTTACACACTACCCAGAAGTCAGGTGCCAGCAGCAGACACCTGACTCACCAGACTTGAGCAGACTTGCCCTTCAATTGACCCTGCAGATAGACAATCTCCTCTTGGTGCCTCCTGGAGTAGTGATGGGAATTCTGGCTCTTTGTATTGGGCCAGATCATTTGGCTTAGCTCACCAGGAAGAGCCGCCTCATTTGACTCCAAAACAGCTCTTCATTTTACCACCTCTGCTTTTTATAATTCAGCCAAATTTAGTGCTGTTTTGACCTTTAATTAGTATGTGTGCACACAGATGTCTTAAATTATTCAATCTCATTAGACTAAACCTTATAATTCCCAGAATACCACAATTTTAGGGGTGTGCAGCGCACCTAATGCTTTTAACCTGCTTTGACTGCATGATCCTTGTCTGTCATCATGTGATTGGTCACCCAGCACGCATGTCATTAACACAATATTCAGTCACAGTTAGTACATGGAGTGCCCATGGAGTGAAGCTAATCCTATTATTCTGCCTTGTATAATTCACAAAAAAAACCCAAAACAAAACAAAACAAAAAAAAGACTCTCGAGCCGGCTCCCATCGTTCACTTGAAAGTGCCCGCTCAAAGAGCAGCTGCTGCACAAGCCGGTGTGTGCACACATGCACACGACTGTGGCTCAAATCTTAGGAGCTACAGGCAACAGTGAGGCTAAAAACGTCACATCAGTAACGTTTTTCAAAACAGCTTGGCATGTTGAGGCTTCAGGACGCTGAGATTACTTCAGCTGTATGGAGGCATTTTATGGTTTTATTGTATTTTTACGCTTGAATCCTATCTACCATTCACTGCAATTGCTTGGGACATGACTGCAATGCAATGCAATTTTTTCTGTGAAACTCCAGCAGTGTTTAGTGGACTAAAAAAAACTAACCCAATCTTCCACTGGTGTGACAGTAAATAGACAATGACTGAATTTTCATTTTTGGGTCAACTATTCCTTCAACATGATGAGCTCATGGAGTAAATTGATGTATCTGTGCATACAGGTACAAACAAACAAAGAACCACATCTGAGGCAATCTAAAGCCCCACTCAGACATCTTTTAAAATAAACACTTTAGACAGACTGTGGCACAACAGAAAGTTACATCAGCTGCATCTTGACAACCACAATGACTTCTCTATAATTACTATAGACGTGGAACTTTGGAACACACAACAGCGGCCACCAAGATAGATTCCCTCATATCAGTGGTGGTTAGTGTAACTGTCAAGGGGGGTCGTTGGGTCTAAAATATCTCAGAAGGCAGCTCAGAGGCGAAAACATACTGTGATCAGTAGGGACATGTATACACACAATCCCTTGATCCCTCCACTGTAAAATATCGTGTTGTGATGTGCAGAGTGAGGGACAGCTGTCAACCCAGGGATGTGCTTTGAATGGCAACATGCCTATCTCTGCTGTCACGGTCAAATCTTTACACTGAGCTGGACCATGGACAACTTATCTGGACCTCTCCCCTCCAACATTCCGATCCTCAGCCCTGCCTCGGTTTGACCTTCAAATAGGAATAGACTAATCTTTAAAAAGTATTAACTGGTAGTCCAGGGAGGATCATGTAGACGCTGATAAAAGAGGACTGTAGGGAAATAAAGGAAATACAGTTAAGCTTATCTGTATGACTTACAAGAGAACACATTCTCACATAGGATTTCTCACAGTATAGGTCTCTTACCTAAATCTGATGACAGGGGCTGTTTCTCTATAGTGATGATGACCTTGTGTTCAGTGCTTTATTTGCTCCGCACCTACGAATCTGATGGGTTGCAGTGTCCTTTTTTTTTTTTTTTTTTTTTGTGAACTTTTCATGACTCATTATTTGATTTTCGCATCCCCCCACCTCCTCCCAGTGTCTGCAGAGAGCTGTGCAGTGTTGGCTGAAGAAAGAGGTGGCGTTGCTGGGGAGGGGGCCAAAGGAGAGTGAAGGGAGAGTGAAGCCGAAGTAAAGTGAAAGAAGGGGGAAAAAATAGTTGGGCTACAAAAATGAGGCAGCAGCCTGGTCAGCATTTCTGTCTCTGCAAGTCTGGGGCTCAGTGTGTGTGTGTTTGTGTGTGTGTGAAAGTGTGTGTGTGCATTAGAGACAGAGTTACAGTGGTTTTGGATTACTGCAGTGAAGCCTGGGCATCAATCTATGAGCCCTCACCCTTTCCCCTTCAGTGCTATCGCTCTGTAAACATACAGAAAAAGCTTGGCCTTTTGCTCCTTGTCGACTGAGCTGAGTCTTAGCACTGGCTTCCTGCACTCAAAAGCTCACTTCTCTGTCTTTTATTAGCCCAACAGCTTCTGAGGACAAACCTCTAGAGACATTCAGTCCCAGAGGAACAGAGTAACAACAATGGGACGATGCTGTGGCATGTTGAGCCAATAAGTGAAAGGACCCTGTACCCACCTCGAGCCAGTTGAAAGTGTATGTGAGTATCTCGGTGTGTCTGCGCACACGTGTGAGTGTGTGTGTGCTTATAGATATGTGGAAGAATGCATGTGCTTGTGCAAGGCTGGGAAAGGCGAATGAAAAAGGGCAAAAGGCTCTGTAAGACTTAAAGGGAGCAACATATTGGAAAAACATTACAGAGATATACATTAAATGTAAAACAAGGCCACACTTACAGGAAACAAGGGTAAATTTGTAAAAGCTGAGACCAGCAGCTAAAAAGGTTACAGTCATCTGGCTGAGGCATGATATTATCATAAAGTTACAGACGCACGTCTCCTACAAGAGTCTACAGTCTTCAGTCTGTGACAAATGGCTGATGGCAGTGTAGGAGCAGGAAAGGCATGACCAATGAAAATGTTTTGTTTTTTTGTTTTTTTTTTACAAAGTTTGGCCATGTTACATGAATCAGTTTAGAAATAGTTATGTGCTTTTTTGTTGCAGACCACTCCCACTGTCACGCCCCCTTTTTCCCATTTGGCCTGAACACTTGGCTCCTGACCAACCTTTCCAATAAATCTTTTGCAAGTCTGTGAATATATTCTGGAGTTATGCACCTTTTTGCAACTGACTACTCCCACTACCATGCCCATTTTAGCCAACTGGCGTTAACACAGACTACCACCTTCACACACACACACACAAACAAACACACACACACACACACACACACACACACAACCTCCATGCCCAATTTCAGCCTCCTAGGGCAAAAACAGTGGCCGCCAAAGAGGGGAATTTTTGTGGACTGACTAACCGATCGAGTGATCCATAGAGATGCTGGTCCCGGCTACAAATCAATGAATGATACATAACTGAGAGATGTATGCTTAGAGGAATTGTTTAACATTTTGAAAAATATTAGCATCTATAGCACAACCATACAAGTCTTCCAGTTAAGTAGCTACAGGCAGGAGACAATTACTGTAGCTTAGCTTAGCACAAACACTAAGAAAAGGGAAACAGCTCATCTGCTCTGTCCACAGCTAAAAAAAAATCCACCTAACAGCACCTCTAAAGCTCAAAGGTTAGCATTTTTACCCACTGTTTCATTAACACAAATAAACATATCAAGTTGTGGTTTCACAATGACTCATAAGCTTGAACTATCTCTCAGCCAGGCCTGTGACTTCCTTGAGTTTGGCTAGCTGTTAGCCCCTGCTTCCACTGTTTTTGCTATGCTAAGCTAACACTCTCCTGGTTAGGGTTAGCTAGCTCCAAATTTGAGACTGGTATTCATCTTCTTATCCAACCCTTGAAAATTAAGAGAATAAGCATATTTCCAAAAAGCTGAACAGTTCCTTTTGAAAGTGACAGCTTTGTCTGTAGCTAATGCAATGAACAAATATTCAAAAGAGCAAGCTCTTCTTTAAATATTAACACATTTTATGTAGATTCAGTCAATTAATAACTTGTACATATTATATTTACTGTTTTGTGGTGAACATAAGTCAGAGGTTAAAGAAAAGTGAAGACTGGTGCATACAACAATTGAATCAATTAAAAAAATCATGTCACATTAAGCATTGCACGAGGTCTTGCCTTAAATGCATCTATTTAGTTAGTCTGTATGTGTGTGGTTTTCTTCTCCATCTTGTTTTTACATCACTACATTATTTGAGTTAACTGCTGCACTATAACTAATTGACATTTAACAACTTTCTGATATAAAGTTAAGATTATGTAGGAGACATTATATTTGGATGAATGCTGTGATCCCTGATACTGAACTACACAAGGTCTGACTCACTCAAAGAACAGCTATAGGTGGGTGTATATGTGACAAAGATGTTTCCACAGAAAATGAGAGACACCGTGACAAGGAACTGCAATTCCTGCAAGTTAGAATGCCCTTTTGTCATTCAAAAAGGTAACAGCAAAGAAACTGATTAAGGCATCCGTGAGTTATTACCTCCAAAATGGAAAGTGAATTAAGACCTACCACAGTCTCCACACCACTCGGGGAATGTGTATCTACTTTCATTTAATTTCATCATCCCCCTATGTGGGTCCATTTAAGAATCAAATATTCTCTTATTACTTGTGGGAAGTCAAATGCCCACACACACACACACACACACACTCACACATGCACAATTCCAGTCCTGTCCCCTCATTTTCAAGGTTACACCAGAGTTCTTCTGTCGCTCAGAACACATTTGCATCAAACTACCAGCCAACAGCTGCCAATTAACAAACAGCCTCTCCGTTAATACACACACGTCACTGACAATTACAGTGTGATCTCTCTCTCTCTTTTCTCTCTAACAACAGAATGATGCAACACACAAACAGCCACACCAGAAAATTACTCCTCATGCACAGAGGAGGGGGAGACCGATTGGTTTAGGTGTACGTAAGAAAAAGCAAATAACAGCTAATGTTTTAGGAAGGGAGGAATGAATTGGGCGAGTGGGAACAGTGCAGAGACAAGAGGGAATGTTCTGTGCCAGGAACAAGGCTTTCAGGATTAGTTCTGTCATGCAGTTACAAGGGTAGAAATAGTCTTTGGCTAGATGAGGCCTGACAGACTGAACAGACACACAAAATGCCGAGCAAAGTACACACATAATGAAGCGGCACACTTTTATGAGCAGTGGAAACACTGAGAAATGCATACATGAGGAAACTGTGCTCTAGGTGTGTACAGCACGGCAGCCCTACTAAAGGACGATGCCTTAATATTAGACATTTCTGTACGTGCAGATTCTCACACACTCAAAAAACTGTGAAAACTTTGTTTCTACTGCATTATTTTATTCAGATGACGTACATTTTTGAATGATGTCCAATATCATAATGAAAGGCAATCATTTGGTACACAGAAGAGCTTTAATAATCGAATTGACAGGGTTAATTTTTGTAGGGTTCATAAGCTTTAGATCAGGAATGGATTACTGCAGGATGACTTTGCACATGCAAACAAGAACAAATTACTCTTCCCCTTCTGCCACCTTGGACATACACTCACATCCACATACCAACACACACAAACAAACACACGCACACACAGCATAATAATCGTCTCCCTCATGTAGCTGCACAAAATTGAACGATTCATTACTGTCAAACAGAGTGCAGGCATGGTAATAAAATCATATTAACATCCACAGCCACTAGATGGCACCCTCTCCCCTTTCATTTTTAATTTAGCTTCTCATTTCTCAGCTAATCAGCTGACTCGCTCTGTCGAATAGAGACCTGCCAGATGCACTCCAAATACCAAGATAAGACAAATGCCACTTACTTCACAGTAGAAATGAATCTGACAAAGGAACAACAAATTTATCAACAGTTTTATGCATATTAAAAACCTAACAATCAGTTTTATTGAAAATCTATTCTTTTCAACCTTGGAGATTTATTGGTAGTAGCCAAGTTGCCAAGTTTCCATAAAGATCGGCCACCAACCTGTGTTGCATTTTCCAAATACAACATTTTGTCTTGGTCTTGGAGGAATGGACTCAAATCAGCAAGAATATATCAATCAACCGATCAATCAGTCCCACTCAACTTGTGGGAGGTTGGCTGTATCCAGCGCGCCCCGAAGCTTACAGTCGATACAGTGACCTTCAAGTAAACAAAAGATTTGCGGAATGTAATTAGGCACGAAAAAGTCAGAGCCATACATTGCAACATTGCAAGTGAGACGGCTTGACATTCTCAGAGTGAGGAAAGAAGGGATTTCACATGTCTGCGCACGGGCAGCAATAGACATTTTGTCATTTAAATTTTATTATATGATATATTCTGAAAGAAATGACAAAGATCCCTCTTTTAGGAGAACAGTGCCTCTGTTAAAACAGGTTTTATGTGTTAGAAAAGTATGATAAAACATAACCGAATACAGTACTGACAGAGTCATACGAAGACATGCAGAGTCAGACATAAGCAGGAAACAACAGCGTTACAATCTTTTGGTTCGATATTATGCTTTCAAGTACAGGCCACAAAGTTGTGATTAAATAAATAAATATTCTTTAGTGCTCCTACAGACTTGTTCAGAGGTGTCTGGTGAGGAAATTGAGACTGGAAGTTAGAGCCAGTGACCATCATTTCTTCTTGCCAGCAGTCTTGGCAGGTTTGTGGGGCTGCTGGGTAGCAGCAGAGGTGGGAGTTGTTTTTTCTAAAGCTGCCTGCTGGGCCTCCTCCGGAGCCTTTTTCTCATCTTGTTCCTTTTTCACCACCGCCATCTGACGGCTGCTAAATGCCTCACAAGCGTCGAGAAATTTCTTACAGCGCTGCCATGAGGCTGCCTGGAGACAAGAGGGAGAGGCAAAGAGGAGGAAGTTATTGAATGGTGCCTAACCTGAGGTATAGGCAGCTCTTTCTTTTTCTCTTTTCCTTCATAATCAGTCCTTGAAATTATTTCTGTCTACATCTTCACTTTTTGACGCGCAAGCTTCTTTCTCTGTCTTGACTGACCTGCATGTTCTCATACATCTCCAGCTGGCATCTCATTAGCTCCTGTCTGTTGAGCGTCTGCTGCTTCTGGTGCTCCAGCACATTCTCTCGCACCAAACGGTAAGTCTGAATCTTCTCTAAGCGCTCCCTCTGCTGGATCTCCTCAATCTGTGTGTCCATCAGCGCTGGAAAATCCTTTTGGTGTCTACAGATGGACACAAGGACTTGATACAATGTTTCTAAAGATGATGACAATGACTTTTACACTTTTCCAGTATGGTGTCTATCCAGAAAATTAATGCTGAAGATTCTGTGCATTTACAATGACAGTTTAAGACATTTTTGGAGAAATGTAATGTTTAGTAACTGCATATGTTCCACTAGATTTAAAAAATTGAACAGCTAAAAATACAAGAACACTGTCAGCTCGAGCTATAATAAATGTTATCAGATTTCTGCAAACTTTACAGGCTATTTTCTGAGAACTGCTGGACCGCTAAAAATGTTGACCCTGACAGGACAAATAAAAAGGAAAATGTGGCTGACAATACAGAGATAAACAGAGAAAAATGACAGACACATAGCCCCCACAGTTTATCTCATATCACAAGTACATTCAAAATGATGTCTAAGAAGTCCATGTGTGTTTGTCTGAGACGGAGGAATGACGGGGGGCTGCCCTCTGAGACATACACACACAGGGGTTTCAAAGAGAGATTAGTGCTAAATATGGCTGCCTACTTCCTACAGGCTGACCTTAATAAAGAGGTGAGGCCAGCTGAGGTGACGATGGAGTTCATTTGGTTAACGAACATTGCCCTGCTCAGTCTCTTCCACCGCATGTAACAATGTGTCTGCAAATGCTGTAAAGATGTCACGTGTGTGTGTGTGTGTGTGTGTGTGTGTGTATGCGCGTGAATCTCTGATATGCCCTTTGGTGCACTTTTGTGAGGAAGATGTGTGTTGCACATTAATCAGACTGCCGTAATAGACCACTTCTCAGGATCTCTCTCTTAACTCGGATCACAGGCCACAGTGTCAGCAGCCATTAGCAGCTGGACGCCTGTGTGCGTGCACATGTGGGTACGCACGCACACATGTGCACGCACACACAGACACACACACACACGCACAGCAGGAGAGGATGGAGAGGTGAATGGAGAGGGGACACATCTCATTCCAGTGATGAGCTCATTGGGGGCCTGAAATAGCTCTCTAATTAACAGACCCAAATATCATCTCATTTATCATGAAGAGGGATGGACAGAGGAGGAGGAGGAAGGGACGGAGAAGATGGTGTGAAGGAGACTAGTGGGAGACTCTGAGGGGAACCGTGTAGGGAGACTCTCTTCAGAGCAATGACGCTGACAAAAGGTGAAAGCTGACACTTCACACACAGGCAAGCAGAAAAATCAAATACTGTGACTCCGTGTCTTCATATGCATATTTATACTGGTGTGAATGTTGAGCACAGCTCTCAAACTCTTTGCCTCACCCTTAATCAGTCATATTGTGGAACAGCTGAATTTCAATCTTGTGGTTGCAACATGTTTAGATGAGCATCTTAAAAAACATGCTAATCAAGTCCACCATAGTTTTAAGACATAAACACCTGATTTCTGCAGCTCCAGTACATGCAATGTCAATTTTTTCATGGAGCACCATGTCATTACATACATTCACCTACATACAATCATAAAATATTAAATGTCTCAGTGTGTAAAAAATAGATTTTTATGATATCACAAAATTTGGAATATTTTTAAGTACATTAAATGAAAAGTACAATGATTATTTCAATGTAAAAAACAAAACAAAGTTCATAATTAGGTTAATGCTTTTTAGCTGGTTTTTACTTTTATTTTTCAGTTTGAATTTGTTGTGTGGCTCCTAACGTGAAACCTAATGAACAGTGCACACCAGCTTTTGTTAGATTTGATTTGAAATTTTGATTTTGGAGCGTGCCTTTCTTCAGTAATTTATTTCATTTTGTGTTCCTTGGTCCCCCACTTAGCCTCTCTTTATTATTTCTACATTATACAGCGTACATCCCTGTCCTCTGGGGTCCATGCATTGCCCTTTGAGCCCAGCAAAAAGTGCACAGTCTGGTGACCCTGCTGTTCACAGCACCAATGCAAGCAAAGGTCATAAACACAGGACCTTACTTAAGTTCACCAACATAGCAACATGCACACTGAAAGTACACAGTCATACACACATACAACCCTCTAGTGACATCGGGCCTTCCAGCTAAGGCTTAATTCAGGCTCACAAAGCTAGGAAAGCAGAGTGATTCAACAGCCAAATTAGGCAACTGGACCGCATACAAACAGGACTTAGTCTGTCTCAAAAATACAATGAGATGATGAGTCCGTCTCGGCTGTTTATATAATCTTCTCCATCCCGGCCCTCTAAGCAGAGATAGACTTTGTCTGTTAGAATGGACTGTGTCAATGTCTAAGGTATAAAAGTAGCCTCAGCGCTGCAAAAAAGACTGAAACTGATGACTCTGCAGTGCACAGTTATGTAATTATACAACTATGTGAGAACATTAAGGTGTGACAGCTTTAGCCTGTTCAAATCATCATTGCAGCATAAAGTTGTAATGAAAAACTGAGCACAGAAATAGATAGCGAATAAGAATAAGATAAGATGGCAAAAGAAAATGAGTGTAAGAGCAGCAGAGCACCTGATGAAGGGAGTGTAGTCCATCGAGGGACAGGAAGATGAGGTATCAGGCAGATTTTCATTAACTGGACTGAGAGAGGTGTCAGGATCAGATCCGGAAGCAGCTGTAAAAGAACCAATCAGTATGTGACCAATTACCATACTGTATGTGACAAGGAATGGAAAGAGAAACTGCCAAAATACATGTGTGTATCTAGAATTTAGTACCGAGATGTGCTGCAGTTTCATCACTTGCCGGGTGTTGGACTTGGTTCAGAAATTTGAGACGAGACTGTAAAGCCTAAAAGGACAAAACAGTCTGACTGTAGTGTATGCCTGACAAAAGGTATTGCACTGAAACACATTTTATAAATCATACCTTTCATATTTCAACAGGAGAGAGACATTATATTAAATACAATTTACTTGAAAAAAAAACAACAACACTCAAACATCATTACAGAACGAAGTCTGGGCAACCTTGGTGCAGCGGCCCGGTTCAGCTGTTTCCCAGGCCTTTTTAATGGCTGTAATCTGGTCCATTCTCTCTGTGTCCTTCGTCACTTCTATGCTTGCTGTTTGGCTCTTGTCGCTGACCACACGCAGCGTCCAGTTCGGCTTAGTCAAGTCAAGTCTCTGCACAAACATAAACACACACACACACACACAACGCGCACACAAGCACACAGAAATCCCAGCTGAAGGTCAACGTACCGCAACACATTATGAGAATGTCTCTTTCAATGAGCGGCGCACACAGTCTGGTACACAGCCAGCCATCTGGATTATAAGTCCTGTGTAGCTCTCTTGTTTTCATTGTAAATAATAGATCATTTTAGTTCATTCATTATGGCCTCAACTGACATTGCCAAAACATATTTAAGAATGTAAATGCACTTAAGGGGACCAGCTTTCTGAAAAAAAATCTTTCTTTTAAATGTCCGTAGGGTTTTAGGCATGTTGCATAGAACAGAATATAAATAATGAAAGGCAGTTATGACGTAGATGAGTTTTTTCTTCATGCAGCTGTGTTTACGACTACTAAACCAAGACCATTAAACAGAGAATTATAGACCATGACACTGTAGTGTGTGATACTACAAGTGTCACTTATTCAGTGTAAATATATGCGGGTCTTCCTGGCAGTTGAATATCTGGTTGAAGCCAGCCTCCTCGAGGGCAGAGTCAACCAAATATATTTATGTTTGTTGAACTAAAATTTTTGACTTCAACAACAATTAATTTTTTGTGTGGTTTTGTGGGGAATTTGTGAAGAGTATTTAAGTGTGTACTTAAATAAAATGCATCTTATGAAGGTTAATATTTGTGTTTTTGTTAGGTTTTACTTAACAAGTAGCACTGCACCTCGTCTAAAAGGGGACATATTATGCTTTTCTGTCTCTTTCAACCTATAAATGATGTTGCAAAGTCCGACTGCTGTTTTAAATGATGCCAAAGTATGAAATAATGAGGTAAGGATATGTAGCAGTAATTCTTGTGGGCTGTTTTTAATGGCTCTGAATGCTCCGTTCTCATCATTTTTTTTTTAACATCTCAGACCACTTGTGTGTCACAGTGTGCTGGGCTTTTCTATACATTTATCTGGAGGGTGGCTTTAAAGTGAACAATCAGAGTAGAGTAAGCCTTTGGAGGCAGGGCAGGAGCTAAAACGGAGTGTCTCAGACAGAGGCGAAAATCCTGGAACAAACAGGGCCGCTGCAGTTGGCTGTATGAGAAAGCAGATGAGTTTCTTAAATATAAACCCAAAAAAATTAGCATAACACAGCCTCTTTAAGGGAAAACTGCACTATTTTGGAAAATCCCAACATAACACAAGAACATAGATACCTTTTCCCTCTCTGTGCATTCAGTAGGTCGCCAGATAACCGCCTCGCGCAAGCAGGTTTGCACATTCAATGGAAATGATATGAAGACGCCTCTACCACTGTCTAAAGCCCTCTATAACACAACCAAAAACACTCTAACTACATGTTGTGATCATGCACATTACTATACTATAAAGACATTGTCATTGTGGGTGAAAATACAGAGGAAATAGTTGTCTGGGCGCAGTGACACAGCGCTGTGGACACACCACAGTCATGCTCTGAAAATGTTAAAAAAATAACGCTATCTCATAGCATGGCGAGAGTGAAAATTACATTCTAACATCAGTGCAAAGTTAATAAAAGCATCTTGAAGTTTCTAGGAATGAAACGCATATACACGGAATTGATCTTAACTGGAAGCTGACCGTGCTGTCTGTCACAGTGCTGTGGTGAAGCATTACCGTTTCCTGCCTGGAGACAGATTTGGAGACGGCAGCTGGCTTCCCTTTCTCCTTGTCACCTTCCCCTTTGCTTTGGGCTTTGAGTGGGTCAAATTTGTGCTTTTCACGGCTCGGTGTGTTGCTGGTGGATGAACTCTTCAAGTCATCAAGCTTGTTCACTACATTTTGCAAAAGAGATAAGATAGGTTCACTTTTTCTATCACTGTCTACAAAGCCATTACACTGACAAGCACACCAAGTGACACAAAATGAAAGAAACGACAAATACCCAGTGATGTTTTAAACCTAAAAGTGAGTGATCATAAAATATAGATATTACAGATACTTGAGAATGGCAAACCTTACATTTGTGAAAAACTAACATTTTTTGTCAAACTTTTGACATGTTGTGGTGAATTATAGTTTCACAGAGTCAAACACTTACTTTGTCATTCGTACATTCAACTTCTTCATGAATCCTAACTGTCCACATTTCACTCAGTACAATTCAAGCTCACCTGAACTGGGTATGTGGTGAACAGTGCACATGCTGTGTGATCGACTGTGTGCTAGATGGCACTGTTGCACTTTAAAGCTAATATTACACAAAGCCTCAGCTTAGATGAGGCATTAACCAACCAGCCTCACTTCTCTTCCCTGATACAGAGCGGCATAATAATCCATCATTTAGCTGTCATCCTGCCATTTTGCCTGAACAGCTTTGGTGCATGCTCACTGAGTTACTCTTATCTCAAGTCACACAGAAACTCAACGTTAAATTGGATCTAAATATCAGGCTTTGCGGTGTAATGTCAGTTGATACATGATTTGAAATTGTCAGCTGACCAAGTAAAATATATACAAAAAGCCTTTTTTTTCAGTGAAAGCATACAAACACTGTTGTTTAGATACTACAATGTGTTTTTTAGTGGCACAGTACTGGCAAGACAATGAATTTAAACCGCCACATCTGCATGTAAAGCTTCTGCTTTAAGTATATGTTCTGAGGTTAAAGCATAGATGCGAAAGTGTGCATGTGTAGAAACGTGCAGTCCAGTATTTGGACTGCAGCTTGTTAAACAGCTTGTTAAAGGGTTTCAAAGCTTGGTGTGGCATGTAGCGCGTGTGTATCCATGTAGCATGTAGGGAGCATGATCAAGGGCAAAGCCTCACCACTGAGACAGAGTTTAACTGGGTGAAATTAATTCACTTTCCTGCTGAGATATTTCCCAGGGCACCAGGGGGCAAGAGTCAACTTCATTTGACTTCCCATTGACCCACTTTCACAAGCTTATTGGAAAAACCACAGGAGGTTTATGTGGACATTGTGGTCAAACCTGAGCATACGCTGGCAAAAAAACCATTAACATGCTCATATGTTATATATGTGAGCAAAAACCACACGCATATGACTAGATGAACACACATGATCATTACCATTCTTTTCATGCATGAAGGATCAATACTGAAATAAAGATCTGAGCAAAGGTTTGTCTTCATCCATGGTAAAAATATATCTGATAGAGGATATCTGGCTTGTTACTTAGAATTGCTTCTCAGACACACACGCACACTGACAAATGCACACACACAGATATTATCCTCAGATTTCATGCCATGCAAACTGAATGAGTAAATACGGCAGCTATTGTCAGGAGCGACAGAGTGAAGAGAATTAGAATTCAATGACGGCCGCCCGGTCTCTCTCTCTTCCTGCAATCATACGAACTGTCACCCATGCAGTACCTCTTTCACATTAACATCCACCCGTGCTGCAATTAATTCATCACCTCAAAATTTTTAGAAGGCTCCCTCAAATTTCAAAACCCTGTTTTTTTTTTTTCAATCAATCCAATTTGTGAAGTATGATTAAAGGCACAGACGCAGAGTTTGGTGCAAGAGGACAGGATTACTGCCTCAGCCAACGACCAGTGGGCACGAGAAATCACACTCTGTGATCTGCGAAAGCAGCTGTATTCATTTGGCTTTCATTAGGCATGTGATTAACAGGCCCCTGGCTAGCGGAAGCAAAGAATAAACAGCGTCTGCCTTGGCCCCTGACACAGGCTGCTAAATATCTGCCACATTTCACATTGCACACAAAAATAAGCTGTGCAAAAACAAACATGAAGGCCGTTTTAGAAATCCATTCAGAACCGAGAGCTGCAATTAAAATGAAAATACTTTATGACAAACTGTAGGGATATTATGAAATAAAATATCATGAAGCACATTTTTCCTTTTTGCATGCTCAGATCAAGATTCATGTTACTTAACTAAATTCACTAAATATATATTTGTTTTTAAGGGGAACAAAATAAAGACAGTGATGTTCTTTCCTGTCATTCTCTTAGATGACTAAGTGTAGCTGACTGATTCGGTGTTCGTGATTGCATGCACCTCTCATTTCCTTCTTCTCCAAGTCTCTGAGCATGTGGACAAAAGCCAGCTGAGATTCATCCAAATCCCAGCTCTTATAAAGCACCTCTGCCTGCACCACATACTTATGACCCTGTAGAACACAGATAAGCAAAGTCAGTGTACAACACCCACATTAAAACACGACTTAATAGACAGAAGCACGCATTACAAGGAGACATATACGATGTAACAGACCTAATGTGGCATACACTATAAATACAAAGCCAACATGTGATGAATGCTATGTTGTATTTTGTGAACATACAGGTGTACATTGTACTTGTGCTGATGATTCAGAGATACACAGAGATCTTAAGGAAGATGGGCACATTTTGCTTTTACTGCACTCTGCCCTCTTTGACAGGAGAACATGTTTGGCACAAAGGGAGAGAGGAGGCAGGGCGTGTTCGCCAAGATTATGTCAGGGGTGGCAACTCCCACGTCCACCACACTGAACAGAAATTTCTGAAAAATCCTGAGGTGGCACTCAAACTAATGGAGCTCGACACATTTTTACAAAAACACAAAATTAGTCACTTAAGTCATAATATAAGACCTTTGTACGCCTCTAAAAATGAAATAAAAGCCACAGTGACATCATCACGTTTGACTTTTCAGGTGTTGACGTGTTTGCTTACAGCAAACATTTGGAAATCAAGCTAGCTATAGCATGAGACTCCTTGGGAGGCAACTCTGCTGCACCTTCCCCTCCCTGATCTCGCTCCGGCTCGCATTTCATTTCATTTGTTGTCGCTCTCTCTTTTAAGGGCAGTTTACACCAAAGATTCACGACAAGACGAAAAGGTTGCAGGGAAAGTTGCAGCAGAGTACAATAGTCTGTCAGCTTAACTTAAGCCGACTGACAGTGTGGCCTACAGACACTGTTAGTCGGAAGAGGTGAGCTTTAGAATGTAGGGCACGTCACTTGTTTCAACAGCCAATCAGCTCATACCTACATCACCTGTCGCTTCGAAGTGCAGCATAGAGCAGCCAAGAAGAACACACACTCTCTAAAATAATTGTGACTGGCCAAAAACATTCAGTGACGGTCTGAATACAGAGTGGAGAGTTGCAGAAGTCTAGTGTTCTTTCAGACCACCTGAATCATGGCATGCTGAAAGTTAGTATGGAATTTTTGTCCAAAGATAAACTGCCTATGCCAACTTTAAATTTTAATCTACCAGCTACAGGAGCACCATTACTGAACATCAATATATCTCGTGTGTGACCCTCTGCTCCAAGCCTTGATTAATGGACTTAGTCCTGACCAACAGCTATTCATTCTGGCCTGCTGCTGATCTGATCTGTGGGATATGATACAATCTGTCAGCTTGTTAACTGTGTTGAAGAGACTTTCTAACAAAAAACGTTCATAACAACAGCATGCTCTGATCAAAACAAACTTCTGATTGGTATATTACCCTTACAAGAAATATTTTCATTCCACTGCCGCACATGTTAAATTAATTGTCATTTCTGAGGTGAATTTACTACGTGAGTATTTAAATGAGAGTCACCACAGCAAAAGAAATAAATCTTATTTGATTTTCCTAATTTTATGGACTTGTGCACACCGTAAAATTTACGTATTTTGGTCAGTAATCAAATGTGTGATTCTTTGGCAATCATCAAAAAAAATTTCTGATTGCCAAAGAATCACACATTGATGGTGACTATCATTTAAATACTCACGTAGTAAATTCACCTCAGAAATGACAATTAATTTTATAGACTTGTGCACACTGTAAAATCGACATATTTTGGTAAGTAATCAAATGTGTGATTCTTTGGC
>JAQLOL010000010.1:14519428-14534881 GCA_029783665.1 Naso thynnoides
ATATATAGTACACATATAAATTACAAATTATAAATACAAATTTAACAATAAAACAATCGAACAGTTACATTGCTTAAATAAGTTGAGATTACATATAGATAGCTGTGGATGATGTAATTTCACACATAGCTGAGAGTCAATCACACAAATATTCTGCAATGATCAAGAAGGGGTTCATTCATCATCATTCATCCATTTCTCGATTACTAAACCTTACAGCTTCTGACCTTTGTTGGCCAGGAAGTAGAACACAGGAATAACTGCATGGCCCTTGCTGGTGTTGCTGGCGACCTCATTCTCATGATCCAGAATGGAAAGACGGATCAATACATCTGGCTTGGAAGTCTGAAACTGAATTGTTCCCTGGATGTCTGCCATCACCTGCACAGAGTATCTGTGGAAAAAAATTGAGAGAATATAAAGAAAACTGAGAATAAGTAAAAGTGACTGGAGAGCATTTGCTTTTATGATACATCCTTCACTATAATGAATTTCAGTAAATCAGTTTAAATCTCAAAATGATTATTCTACTTAATCTTCAATTTAACGTAAACCAAACACTTCTCTTACCGACATATAATGTTTTTGTCATTGGGAATGTAATAATCGCAGAATTCCTTCACCGAGAATGTGTTGAGTGGAGTCTCACGGGAAAGTTCTGGAAGTTTTCTTGAACCAATCAAACGCATCGTCCACTTGGCATCCACAGGGGGCGATTCAGGTGTGACAGCTTCTGCCACAAACGTATAACCAAGCTAGAATGGAAAATACAGAGATTTACTAAGCAATTTTTTTTTTTTCAGAGTGAGTTAAAAGATAGAATAAGGGGAATGTAAAACAATTTTAGTTCACTGCTGTCTCTTTTTGGATTTGTTCCATGTATTAAAAATTTTCTCAATGTTATCACACCAGGGAGATACAACTGGGCTGAGCAATCAACAGCAAGTTTGTACCAAGTTTTCTTTTAAATCAGGCAGGAAGAATTTCTAAAGCAAAGCAATTTTTTTATAAGTATGCTAACTTTCCAAAACAAATAAATCATATGTTAATTACATAACGATTTTAGTGCAACAATCTAAAAAGCCCCTTTACAGCACCACCACACCTTGTTGGGTTGATAGACATGGGTTGGTGCTTTGTTGAACACCATGTCCAGCTCCTCTCTTGTGTCATTATTTACGATGTGCAGTAGACAGTTGGGTATTGGGGAGTAGACTTTTGGAATCAGCAGCATCTCCGCAGGAATCAGGAACACCTCTCTTCACAAACAACAAGATATTAAATTCCAAGGTCTGTTTCTCCACAGTACTTGCTAAAATAATGAAATGTTTTGTTACAGATACATCAACATTTCCCCATATTTGTTATACCAGCAGGAATGAGGGTTCAAAGTCAACATTATGACATATTGAAGAGAGGTGGACATCAATCAGTTACACTTGGATTCACTCAGATTTTTGAGGCCAGGTTTGAAACTCTTTTTCACTGACAAGCCAAGCGTAAGTTACAATGTTGTCTAACCTAAATACTAAGACCCATGAGGTGGCAGCGTCTTGAAGAGGGACAGAGTAATCTGCAAAGGTGATTCTGGTGCATTCATCCTGCTGACAGGGGTAAAGCTCTGCTTTTCTCTCAGAGTGTTCAATGGTATACCTGCAGAAAACACAGATCGGCAGAGCACATTTACAAACTTTCTGTACAACAACAAATATTCTAAAAAGATCATGACAAAATCTTTTCTATAATAATGATTCACACAAACAACATACCCCACTTCACCCTCTGCACACATACCAACCAAGCTCACAACGCTCATGCACACACATACTTCCCCAGGCAGCAGGTCATTGGGCAGACGCTGCTAGCCGATTGGAACGAACAGAGGATAAACAGCAGATGGTACCACTGGGAAAAGATGGAACACAATGTGGAAAATGCTCCCTGCCTGGCCACCACAGGCCACCACAACCAGGAGTGGGAGCAGATTCTGGACATGCGGTGCAGCAGAGAGGCTAAACGCATGCCATACAACATACACAGCATTGGCACAGGACTGTAGTAAGAGCCCTTGAATTCTCTCAGATATGACATTCATGTGAACAAATATCTGCCGGGTTAAAAAGATTTTGATGTGTTTTGTGTATGCAAATCACAGATTGTGTACACATTCTTTATAAGCATTTAGAGTCATTATGATTATGCCTTTACATCCTTTATTTACCGTAGCAAGAGGGCTGCGTGTTTTTCCGCATCTGACTCAACCTTCGGCCACATTTGTAAAAGGATCTTAGATGCATTGAGGTTCTCCTTCGTGCCTAAATAACATAAGCATGCACACACAAAAATACACACACAAGAGGAGCCACCATTAAAGATGAAAGACAATTCATGTTGCTGTCAAACACATAAAAAAATTATTGTAGCTGGCCTAGTTCAGGGAAGAAAACAGACATCGCGAAATGCAATTTTGCCTTATTCAGAGGCAGTTGATTGGAGGAGATTACTCACCTCTCGACATAAACCTTCACACTCACCTCACCAGACAGGTAACCGCTCTGACAGAACTCTACCTTTGATAAAAGATGTAGCACCATATGTTGACTCATGACTATGTGTGTGTCAGTGAGTGTGCATTTGTGCATACAAGTGAGTGAGACGCTCCGAAGAGACAGCTGCATGATAGATGTTTTACCATCTGACATGTGGCATAGGCGTTCTCACATCCTCCCTGCACCAAGTGCTAAGCTTTCTCTTTTCAAACGGCCAATTTTCCAAATTGATGCAGCCATTATTGCGGGCCCAGGCTGCCTATTGAGAGATGAAGACCTCCTATCATCTTTATAACCAAAGGGAGGCAGAAAACAGAAAAAAGGAGGCAGACAGGAAAGAGTAAAAGGAGAGCATAAAGTGGAAAACAGCTATGAAAAAGAGATGAGAGGTGTGGAGAATGTGGAGTGAGCAGCGAGTTATTTGAGGTACAAATGTGCTGGGGAATTTGGCAGTCTGAAATGAAAGAGAGCAGTTCTTCCTTTTCTTTACATCAATGGCTTTTCAAAATGTAGTTAGACAGAAGATGTTTTTGAAATATGACTGTTGTTTTGCCATTACAGTGAATGCAACTCCTAAAGATGCTCTTTGTGCTTTGATGGATCAATGACTAAACTGTGAGAGAACTTAACCATGATGAAGCTATTTGACAGAGGTCAAGCTTTTAAGCCTGTGTGTGAGTGCGTCTGCTCATGCTAATGGCACAGAACCATCGGCAATATTTTTCTGTGCTGCTAGCAGCAGGTTTATAATGATGATATTTTGAATGTTTGGCACCTTTGAACCCCATTTTTAAGCTGCAGAATAAAAAGTAAAACCACACTGATGCTATTGACCGGAGTTACACAAATACTGCATTAATGAGGCTGCTCATACTCGCTTCTGTGCAAGTTATTCAGAGGGTGACAGGGTCATGTGTTGTGCCTGGAGAAGACGCAGTTAGCTTCAGGTCGTGGCAATAAATAGAGAATGTCTGGGCAATGTGTCACCTAGAGTGTTTCCTCAAAACAGCAGGGCAGCTTCAAAGTATGATAATTACCACCTCCCATCTAGAAGAGACTGGATATTAAAAATAATTTAACTCGGACGGATAAAAAATGAATGCAACCTGCTCGAGAAACGGTACTTGAACAGTATAAGAATTAAAGCTTTCAAAGAACGTTCATGAATAAATTCACAGGGGAAAAGCTGCTCTGTGCTGTCTCTCTGCTTAATCTCTCATACTGTCCTGCAGACTGTCCAATGTTTGAATGTCTTCTGTTTCCCCATCTTTTGTCTGCTTTCAACATTAAGAGGCTTGGCTGTTGATACAGGAATATTTTGTGCATGTGTGTGTGTGTTTCCTACATGTGAGTATATTCCCTCTGTGGCATCCCCTCATCTGTCAGGGCGTATTAGGAAGAGTGGCAGTCTCATCAATACATATTTGTGCCTCCGCTAGGAGCTCAATATATGCCACAGGGCTAAATCTAACAGTGTAAGAAGCAGAAGGTGATTTGTGTGTGTGTGTGTGTGTGTGTGTGCGTGTATGCTTTCAGATGCTAAATAATAACCTATAAATGAAACACAGGTATTTTGTGTTTCATTTGTTTGTTTTTTTCCTCTTATTTTGCCCCTGCTGCCTTCCCAGTTGCCGCAGATGTGTTTTTCTTTTAAACATAGAGCACTAAAGAAGAAAGCAGAGTTAGATCCTGTCTAATCAAAAGTTAATACTTGCAGCTATTCAAATGAAACAATATACTAACAGATTCTCTTAAGCCAATCCCAAAAAAAGCTGTGAAGCTATGTCAAACATTAATAAAACAGAATGTGATCATTTGCTTATTCTTAAGATTTTTCTCAATATGAAACAGTACAAAAATATGTTTACTGTTTCACCTCATCAACTTCAATGATTTCTGTAAACGTATGCTTATTGTGAATTTGACAGCAACAGCATGTTTTAAACAAGTTAGGAGAATGGCAACAAAGACTAACAAAGTTGCAAAAAAAACACGTTGGGGTTCAGCCTGATTGGTTACAGGCAAGAGTATCTTGACTGGATATGAAAGGGGGAATCACGGAAAGGTTCAGTCGTTAACAAGCAAAGATGGGTAAACCTGACCATGATGCAGGAATGAATACATCTGTCGTGTGTGTATGGGTTGTTTACCTGGTTTTGAGGCATTTAAGATCTTTCGCACCAAGTGCCTTTTGAATCTCGCCTGCAGAATTGTGACTGCCTGAACCTCCCTGACTGTCGGCTCCCTGTCTCTCCAGCTTTCTGGAGGCTTCGACTCTGCATCCACTCAAGAGCATAAAAGCAGAACATTGCAAGGTCATACTGAAAAAGTCATTCATTTAAAAAACAAAAACAAAAACACATAAGAACTTATTAATTGTGCCTATTTTATGATTCGAATCTTAAATAATACTTCAGTGACAATCATTTGGATTGGGTATAGTGGGTGTAACAGTGTTCTATTTACTGATTTTAGCAATTACATACACTGTAAGGGGGGAAAGAACGTGCTAAGAGACCTTTTAATCTTGGTGTAACTGTGTTAAAGCTGTGATTCTAAGTATAACGTGCTTTAGGCATACACTCACCAACAACATATAAATGACAAAATTCACAAACCTACAAATGGCACTTACATGTAGGCAAGTGTCCCTTATGGTTAACAGCCAATAGTGAAGGGTCAGCTGTGAGGGCCAGGACAGCAAAGCGCTCCTCTGCTGTCAGCCTCCTGCCCAGTGCCTCACACAGCATGTGGTGAACTGCTTTGTTAAACACCTACACACACATGCACGCACACAGTAAACACTCACATAGACGTGTCTGCACGTGAGTGCTGAGTATGTGAAACTACTTTTTATACCAGGCTTTTCCATTTTTCTAATTTACACCCTAATAAATACATAAGAATGAGAGAGCAATAAAAATGTATAAAAATGATGATTAAATTTATAAATGTTATTTGTTGCTTATCAAAAAGTTTTTAATAAATACATGAGGAGCACACATATGAATAATGATTTTCTCTCACTTACTGTTAACTCAGTTAGATGCTATATGGTCACAGGTGTACTATCAAACTGGATTTATTTAGTCTGAACTTACCCACCAGCTGTAGCAACTGTAAATAATTTACCAGGGTAGGGTATAAAATTGGGTGAGATATTCCCCACAGATAAAACAAGCTACCTTGTGGTGCTTTCCCACGTTGGTGCTGATATTTTGGGGGCAGTGAGCCTCTTTTAGGCTTTTTATGGCTGCAGACTGGTCCTTCTCATCACTAAAAGAAGACACAACTCTGGACAGAGCCATCAAGATGGATGAGGCCTGCTCAGTGAAACGAGCACTTTCCTGTTTCAAATAGGAAAGAAGTAGGGAGGCATTTATATTTTGTTTACTTACACAGCTTAAGCAGAATGCAAGGTAAAAAGAACGGACAAGCAGAACAATTCCAACACATTTCGGTGAATTAGGATTGCTAAAGGAACATTTGTTGGGACTTTATAAACAGTGTTGGACTGTGGGCGACAGACAAGATAATGGCATTTCATTTCTTTGTTTTGTTCACATGCTTGAGCCCCAACAAACTGCACCCATTGTTTTTAACAAGAGGACTGTTTTAAAAATGATTCAGTAAACATCAGGTTTAAAAAGTAATAGAACAGAGGCACAGTCTGACTAAAATCATGTGAATTTCTAAATTGAAGCTGAAAAAATCCATTTAAAAAATGTTACAGCCAGGAATAAATAACAAGGATGACTTCATCCATCTTTGTTCAACAAGCTCTGCACTTCTTTATATCGTAATTTTTTATGATTAGGTGTAACAGGTTTCATATTTTCTCTTCTAGCTGTGTTTTTTCTGACAAGATGTCTATATTCCAGCATCTTTTTCCCCAAAACATAAAAAGACAAAAATACCAAACATTTTCTTAAATAAATAGACAAGTCAATAACATTAAATAAAGGTTTTCATGCTCTAAGTGGTTTCATGGTAAGTACTTCTTGCTCACAGAAAAGATTACTAAAAGTAGACGGGATAATCTGGTAATCATTTATTGAATGGTCTGTGTATACTGAAACATTAAAAAAGACAGAAACATGCAAAATGTTATGTAATCTTTTCTTTTCTCTACATTACTCCAGTTGTGATGAATCCCTCAAAAAAATCACATCCATGGACAAAGAAAACTCAAACATAAATGCACATTTATAACTGTCAATTATTATCTAAGGCCTGGTTACCTTGGTAAGGTGGGGCATGATGGTGTTTTCATCTCCAAAGCTGAAAGGTGTCATGCTCAACAGGTGAACATGGAAGCCCAGTGCTGCCTTTGCGTGGAAGGACAAAACATGGCGCCTGAAGGTAAAGAAGGCAGAACGAAAACAGAGCACTTTAAAAACAGAACACCTTATCTAACCTTAAAATTAACTGTGCTGTAAAACAGCAGTTCACAATCTTTTTGTCTTGCGACCATTTATGAAGATAAAATCCTACGAAGTCAACCAGAGTGATGTGGCCTTAATAGTCTAATGTAGAAGCCTACAGAAACAAAACTACTTTGAAACTCAAAATAAACCAGTCCGGAGTCGAAAAATTTAGAGAAAACACTGTTTCTGTTTTTTGGGGGATTTTTTAAATATATTAGTCACCTAATGACCTCTCAGATTTATCTTGCAATCTCTTTGGACTCCTGACCCTAAAAACAGGGAACCACAGCTCTGAACAATTTTTTTTTCTTCTTCTTTCATCCGACCACCAGCAGCTGTTTTTGGTTAATGCTGTGGTAGTAACGATACCCTAGACTCCAGCTCATGGGAAAGAAGCCTGAGAACCAGTTTGCAAACCACATAAAATTACAAAAAATGTTTTAAACAAATCTCACCAGTGCCCTCACAATGATAAAGCGTCTCCTCAATAGTAATGAACAAAAACATCTTCAATTACAATTACTGCCACATAGTAACTGGACATCAGAGGGAAACGGCCCATTCTACTGAATGAAATTGCTTTCTAGTCTTTATAGCGAAACTGCGTCTCTGTCAAGTAAGACTGAGTGGGTCAAACAGTGAAAAGTGCTGTAGCCTGATGTCCTGTCTGCCAAGTGCCAAGCTGAGTTCACAGGGCCTGGTCAGGCATGAGAGAGTGGAACCCCACTTCCTTGGCCCCATTAGCTTTACATAATTTAGCCATCACAGCCTAACTAGATGGATGAGCACTGGGGTGGAGCTCCGCTAGTGCTGCAGAAGAAGAGGACAGCATACAAAAGAGAAATGGATGGGAGGGAAAGAGTCAGAGAGAAAGAGTGAAGAGTATGGGAGAGGAGATATGAGGAAGAGGCAAATAAGAAGGGAGAGGGAAAGAAAGGCAGATGTTCGAGAACAGTATGTTCTAAGAATATAAAGGAAGAAAGCACACATGGTCAGTGGAGAGACTAAAGAAGACAACACATTGGCATAATAGCATACCACATACAGATGGTCCAACAGGGACATACAAAGAGTAATAAGTGGTTTAAAAATGGCCAAAAGCATGGACATTACAGCTATTCTCTCATGGAGGGAACGTACTTATGGGCGTATGGGCACAATAGGTTGAGTGTTATGTGTGTGATTATGGCTCAGTGGTAATTGCACTGCTGCATACCTGCACCTGACCCCAGAAACTAGGCCCTCCGCTTCTAGGCCAAGCAGCACCCATTAATAGAGACTAGGACGGATGCTTTTTACTGCTTTTCAGAGCATCTGAGGTAGGCAGATATCCTCTGCACACTTTATGATAGCATTAAGTAGATCTGTGCGTAGCTGTGAAAAACAAAACAACAGTGAGATGCCTCCTTTTATCAACAGCTCCCACGGGCGCAGTGCAAAAAAAAGAGCATACATTTTTAGGTTCCCTATTTGATGGGAATTAAAGTTGAACTTAAACAGCATTAGTACTGTGAGTGTGTAGGGTAATTTAAGGTGATTAAGTGTGAAAGTGACATGAAGAAGTGTGAAGAGTGATGACAGTTTGTTTAGACGGGCATTTAAAATGAAAAATTACATTAATCGATGGGTACAAATGGCATCAGAGAATTACCACCTTAATTTTAGACGATGAGAATGAAGTTATCAAACCTCTGATGAGATTCGACTGGTCACAAGTGTAAAGCCTCTGCCTGGTATGGTGACCAGTAATTTAATAGCAATGCATAGACATATCAAGATGTCAATATTTTTAAAAACAGACACAGAATTTAGTCATGCAAACATATAAAATACTGTAATATCAAAGGGTATTCTCAAGGGTTGTCCTGCTTAACATATACCTAAATTACAGAATCTATGAACACAAATTTATGACATGCTAGTCTGTACTGGCTTATGAACATGACAAAGGCTTTTCTTTTTGATCAATACAGTACTAAGCAATCAGTATTCATCAAAGCTGTCCTACCCTGGGGGTAAGTTAAGCATGGCCGCCTTTGTAGAGGTAGTCTCGATGGTGAGAACTGGCAACTGAGACTGCAAGCTTTTCCAGGAGTACGACTGAACGACGAGCAACGCAGACCCACTTGCTACCGACGATTCTTTTTCTATGAGGTGTTGAGGAGGGGGAGAAAAGGGGGATTGGTCACACACCACAGCCAAATATCAGAAATGCAGTACGCCACATTCAAATTCAAATGTGTGAGCATTACAAAGTTCATACAAGCGTTTTATGAATGTTAAACTGTTCATTTCAAGTAAGGTTAGAATGTATGGTTTGTGCATGCTTATAACGGATGTAAAGACTTGAGTCAAGTTTAGAGGATTCCTTTGTATCTGAGTATCTGTGTGTGTGCGCGTGTGTGTGTAGGTAGCAGAGATAAATTCTTACTCTCCTCAGCTGTATCTCCCCAGAGCAGCAGAGCTGAGTAGCTGATGAGGATCTGGGAAGGTTGTAGACTGTCCACACACAGGTAGTAAGTGCCTCTCACCTCTGGACACTGTGGGAAAATACACACACACACACAAGTCTTAGTTATTAGTACGTAGGCAGACATGGAAGAGAGCAAGTGAAAAAGAGGAAAAGATGGAACCCGGAGGGAGGAATGATAAATAAACTGATAGGAGAGTGGCTTAGTCAAAGAGAAGCATGAGGAAAAGACAGCCAAAGAGAGGTAAAGAGGCTATGAAGGGGGAGGGAGTGGAGGAAATAAGAAGATAAGGGAAAAGAGCTGAGTGAGTCGAAGAAGCATTTAGGGTGACACCTGAATAAGAGGGGCCAAGGAGGTAAATTTAGCAATATACGAAACACATTCGGTGAGAAATACGGGTAAAAAGGCAAAACTGGAAACAAAGAGAAGGGCAGGAAAGACAGACAGAAAACAAGAGAGAAGGGAGAGGATGTGTACATGTCCTGAATCACAAGTAGACTCAGCAGTCTATGCTGTGCTAATAAACACATAAAATCTATACAAATACACAAATATGCACACTGTCACTCTCAGAGAACTTTAAGGGCTGTGTATAAGTCATGCATGTGACACAAACAGTAGTGTGTAAACTAAACTGTGTGGTTTGGGAGCTTTACAGAGTCACCATCTCCAAGGTCAGGCAGAGGGACACTAAAGGCCTTTGCACACTGAGTTCGTTTTTTCAGAAGTGTGTTTTAAATCCATAATCGGAAAAAAAAAACATTATGCACAGAAACTTTGCATACTGAGTTCAATGTATTTATTTTTTTATTCATTGTGAAGATTCGCAGTACGAGACAAAATGGAGTTGCCAAGCAGCAAGGACGATTTTGTGGTTCCGTCACTTCTTGAAAAAAAGAAAAAGAAAATACTGGGTTCATCCAATCCAACAAACAAGAGAAGAGCAAGGAGAGTTTCACCTGCTAAAGGTGCTGAGGAATTATCCCAGTCACTTCCAGGTGTATTTCAAGATGTCAGTGGTCCAGTTTGATACGCTGCTAGCTATACTGGAGCCACACATTAAAAGGAGATCGGCGATTTCTGCAAATCCATTGATCCTGAACAGCGGCTGGCGTGTGTTTGAGGTAGGACACTCTCTCTCTCTCTCTCCCTATCTCTCTTTCTCAAACAACCCTTTAAAGATTTGAAAGGATGAGGAAAAAAACGCAGAAAATAGAACCTGTTCTGAAAAAAATAATAATGAACAAAAGTTTCGGAGTCAGTGTATAAATATGGTTGACACTAAATAAGGTCGTATTTTTTCTTAAACATTCGTCAATTTCAGACGAAAAAACGGACTCAGTGTGCTAAGGCCTTAAAACCAAACCTCAAGTCAAGGACCCCTTTAAACCTTGACACTAATCTAACCTCACAGATACACATAATGTGTTTTGTTGAGCAACACTGGACATTCATGTATTTTTGTTTGTTTATAAGAAAATTCCACCATTAAAAGCTAAAGTTATTCATAACAAATCCTATTTTTTAAATAATGGTATGTGCTTATGTGTATTCTTGTTTGCATGCATGTATGTGTTTGTGTGTGTCTGCATGCACGTACTTCAGGGCTTACAGCAGCAGCAGACATCATAGGCAAGGATCCAGTGGTAAGGGAGTGTGTTGAAGATGCAGTACAGTTTGTGCTTGTTGCAGTTTTGGACAAGACGGTGCTCTGCAGATATCAGCATAGTGTCATCGTGTGGGAACATAAACTGAAAGCTAAGAACGTATCGGCACTGGGGACAGAACATGCAGAAAATAGTCAGCGGGCACACTGTACCTTAAAATGAGATTGCTGGATGTGACATGGGTAGAGATGTGGTTTATGGAACACCCAGAGAGTCCTGGAGGAAAAACACAAATAAGTGCCAGACTCAGATTTTCCAGTTCAGTTATGAAAAGGGCAATTAAAATCTTGATTACATGATTTTTTTAATCCGTTAATACAGAATATTAGCAGCACATATTTTATTATATATTATATTTATATCTGCATGTGCATGTGTGTCTCACTGAAAGCATTTAGCAAAGTCATCCAGGTCCACCCAGGTCTTCTGCAGGATGGGTTTGACAGGAGGTGAGTGTTCCTCAGGTAAAGGCTCCTCCATTGCAGTTTTGTGCCCATCTGGAAATAAGGTTCAATTTCCATTCTTTCTACTTTCTATGCATTCTTTCTAATTATAAATGTTTAGGAGGTAGGTTTGTATACAGTTTACAGTTACTTAGATGAGGGATGGATTATAAAGCAAAGTGCTTAATTTAGTATTGCTGATACAAATGGTGGTTGCATGTCAAGCTGAGTTTGGCTGGTGTTTTTCATGCAACACTTACAACCGAATGGATATAGAACTGCTTGTACAATCTCCCATTTCAAAATGCTGTGAGAAACAAAATGCCTTTCCTCTTGTGAATCATAGCAACTTATCATAGACTCAAATCATTATCTGAAACACAGTGAGCCAAATTGGCCAAACTCCCACATAATGGCATAGTGTAAGCACACATGCACATCCATACTCCCACTCACTGCCTCCCACTATCTCAATGCATGCAGAGCAAAGTAACAGACATATGCGGACACACACACTCTCCGCCCCAAACCACACACATGCGCACACACATGCACCCAGTTGCTCTGCCCCCAAGCTCTTCTCAAAGCGAGAAGTCTGATCAGAAAGCTGAAGCGGCAAGGGCCAGCGTCTCTGCCGCTGAGCATTGGTGGTCTGCTAACTCAAACTGCAGGTGTTACTAAGCAACTAAACGGGGGCAGAGAGAAGGCAGGGAACTGGCTGTTTGTCATAACGCATCATTTCAGTCCCATCCTCTTCAAAGGGTCTTGGCCAAGTGATGGAAGCATGGAGAGAAAGATGGAGAGAGAGAAGGCGAGAGAGGCAAGCGCTTCTCATCACATGAATCAGACGACGCTGCACAGATGCTGCTCAAGTCAACCAAAAATCAAGAAATTCAAAACATTTATCATTTCCAATGCAGCAAAATTACTAAGCAGCAGTCCATTCAAGTAGTCTAATATTTGAACACAGGAAAGTAATGTTGCGTACACATACAATACAGATTATGTTTAACCATGATTAGGAGCCCAGCAGTGCAAAGGAACAGCTTTTACCATCAGAGATGTCATCGTCCTTCTTTTTGTCCTCTGTAGTAACCTAAAGGGACAGAGAGAGAGAGAGAGAGAGAGAGAGAGAGAGAGAGAGAAAGGCATGAACAGCGAGTTGCTGATAAAGTAACAATGTCAGAGACACGCCTCCACCCCCTGGTGACTCCACGCCAGCTGTGGTGTTGCGCCACTCGCGCCACACACCATGGGACACAAGACACGGTTTAATGTGACAAGGGCTGCTTGTCTCCCGCTAAAAACACCACCAGGGAATACCAGCTCTAATTTACTTCAACTGTTAGTGATGGATGAGGAGTTATGATGTTGTTTAGCATGTTTTTTTCTCTTGGAGGGAAATTAGTCAACAGCTCTGATTTCATGCTTGTCTGCCCAACACAATAAAGAAATATAGCTAATGAGTCATTATCAAATCATTCAAATGCCATATTTTTCTGTTTGAGCAAGACAGAAGACGATGTGGTTTGAAAAAGGGCATCAAAGCTAGATTCAACTGCACAGAGTCACACACCTGCATGAACTAGCTGAACTTTCTTTCAGGCCCCTTTTATTTGAAGCTTTTCAAAAAACATGCCCCCTGGAGTAACAGTGCTGGTGAATGTCCAATGGTTTACTCAGCTCTGAATAAGAATTATGGCTTTGTGTCATGTAACTTCAAAGCAACCCCAGCCAAGACTGTCTAATGAGTCAGAGTCAGTGTTTGTGTGTCTGTGTGTGTGTATGAGTCACCACTTATTTGAATAAGAACCCAGAGATCTAGACAGACGGAAAAAGGAATTGTGATTTGGAGGCACACTCGATCTATCCACCACTGTGGCAACAAAAAAATGTAAATATGTGTTTTCACAAGAATGACTAAAACTCTTAGCTGTAAGGCATGATGTGTCCCGTCCACCCACAGCATGCCATTTTATTAAATCGCTTCTCTGCGAATAGTAAAAGGACATTGAGACTGATAGATCATACACACAAGGCTCCTGGGGTTTTAAGCTGCCGCTTTCAGAGAGGAAAGCTATATTTTCTGTAATCAAATCACCGTCACTGGTTGATGGATGGAAAGGGGGCATTTCTTTAATCCCACACTTCATGGGGCTTTATTTTACACAGCCAGAGTTTAGTCTTTGCTCCACAAGGCTCATTCCTGATTTCCCCTCAAGCATCCCTTGATTCATACATGAAAAAAAACATGAAAAGTTAAAAATAACTCTTTGTTGCTATTTGCAGTTCACAGGCACAAGAAAATCCCTTGATCTCAGGGCCCAGGCTGGACTTTGGAAAGCGTAGCTCTGAAACCGTGGAGGGGCTTTGGCGACTTAGTGATTAACCACATTCCAAGCATATTAAAGGTTGAAACAGTTCAATTATGAAGGATCTTATTCTTGAGCCCACACAAACGTTGCACTGGTAGGCCATTGAGGGTCTTAGGGACATCATGGGACACCACCACCTTCCTCTGTTCTAGCAGCTATGGGGAGTTTGATACTGTCGGCCACAACTGATGGACACAAGGGTGAAAACAGCAGTAACCTCTTCTCATCTGAGGTACAGTCCTCTCAACATGTGACCCACCATGTGCATGTGAAGAGCAGACATGTACACTGACAAAAAATGCGGCACACATATGACATATACTCAAACCAATCCACGAGCGTGTGCACGCGCACACATCAAACGACAGATTAAATTAGCGTTTCCATACTGCCCCAGCCCAACCGCTCTATAACTGGTCACAGTTACACAAGAGGGCGATTAATATGAACTCTATTTTTTCTCTGTATGCTAGGAGTGAAGTGTAATAATGAACCCCCCAGGAGACGCAGACACTGATGGCTCATCATCTAATTGCACTGCTTTTTTCATCAGCGCAGTACACGACCTCTCCCTGTGCAAAACCCACGCACCCTGCTTACCACCACCACACACCAGAGATTCTCTTTTCCCATCTCTCCTCGTTTGTCTGCAGCACTTTCATCTTTCCCTGCCCGACTGTCGCTTTCTTTTCATTTTGCAGCCCCCCCGCCCTCCCTTTTCTTATTCAGTACAGTTCTCCCCCCTCTTCATTCCTCTCTATCTCTGTTTCTATCCTCGTCTCTGCTTCTGTCTGTCTGTGTCTCTCTACTGCTGTGCTGAACCCCCTCCTCTCTCCCTCTTTCTTCCCTTGCTGGTTCTCTCTTTAGTGCAGATGTGCCCCTGGTCAGTGGTGGCCTGGCTGGGAGACAACAGAAGTGACTTTGAGACTGGGGGATGGCAGCCTTGTTGTCACTGACACACAGAGCTACTCTGATGAGCCTTCAACTGCATACTTGCAGGCCAGACAAAAAAAAAAAAGAAGCAAAGAAATAACTAGAAGAGGTGCTACTATCTTAGTTTTAGTTCATGTGGTGTAATGCTGGACTTTACATTTTTTGTTGCTA
Organism: Naso thynnoides; assembly: GCA_029783665.1. NCBI lineage: Eukaryota > Metazoa > Chordata > Actinopteri > Acanthuriformes > Acanthuridae > Naso > Naso thynnoides. Next base: position 14,534,465 of record JAQLOL010000010.1, read on the forward strand.
TTTACCAGAGGTGGAAAGTAACAAATTACATTTACTTGCATTACTGTAATTGAGTAGTTTTTTTGTGTACTTGTACTTTTTTAATTAGTTTTTAAAATCTTTAATTTTACTTTTACTTAAGTAGGGTTTTTTTTAAGTATTGTACTTCACTACATTTTAAATCATATTCTTTATTGAGTAAAAAAAAAAAAAATGTTGGCCTGAACAAAAAATGAAAGGGAAACGATCACTGCCCGGAAACAACTACAGTGAATGATGGGCAGGAGAACAAACTGGCGCTAAATCACATTGGTAACAAACAAAACTATCTAATCACAAGCTGGCCAATTGAAACCCTGACATTTAGACCAAAAAAAAAAAAAAGAAAAAAAGGGCCTGCTGCAGAAGCCACAGGTTTGGATAGGTGAGGTGAACATA
>JAQLOL010000010.1:14547863-14573256 GCA_029783665.1 Naso thynnoides
AGTTCTTAAAGTGAAACTAGACAACTTTTTTGGCTTAACTTTGTCATTATGATGTATTACCTGATTAAACAGTATAATAGTTGTTGAGAAATGACAGCCATTGCTGCTAAATCGGTCTCCCATAAGCCCTGTTTTTACCATGATAGTTTCTTTGCCACCGGCACGAAGGTTTCAGAAAGATGTTCTCTCTCTGCTCTCTGTCCTGATTGGTCGGTCTATGCTGCGCCTCTTAGCCAAAGGTGACGTCAGTACAAGCCGATTAGCTGTCCGTGCCTACGCTCTGACTCGCCTCAGTCGGCTCACGTTTGAGCTGCTACAGACCAGTTCACACCGCCGCAGCTTTCCCTGCAATAGTTTCGTTTTGGCTCAAGCTAAACTTAAAAGAGGGAGTGACAACAAAACAAAATGCGAGCCGGCGCCAACAGCCACAGCGAAGTTGCTTCCCAACGAGTTTCATGCCACAGCTAATGTTAGCTTGCTAGCCAGCAGAAGTTTTCTATTGCAACTTGAAATATTGCACAATACATCTGTCTATACTTGACGTTTTACCTGAGTCAGCATTGGTTGTATTTCTGTTTTTTTTTGTGGATGTTCTTACTGCATTTATTTTGTTGTAACTATACACAGAGATCAGCCAGTGTATCCTGTATAAACAAGATTTAAATGTGAGAAAACAAACATAGAAGCTGTCACCAATATGACTTTTACACATTCAGCATTATAGCGATCGACTTACTCAGTTTTGCAAGTTCACAGTTCACAGTGTTTTTCTTCTGCATCATGTATTTTTTGTTTTTTCTCTTTGCTGTGGTCTTGCAGCTGTGTTGTGTTGCCACATTTAAATAGTATCAATTTTCAGCAGCACCACAGAAAAGACTTGGCAGATGTTCTCGCTCCTCAGAGCAGCGTTACTGATAGGCTGCCAATGTTGTGCTTTGATTGGACTTGCTTGTGGTTTAGACAGAGTGTTCTGTGACACAGTTTCTGTGCATGCAAAAACGAACACGTTCGTAACAGTCGCATTCAGATGCTTTTTAAAAGACAGAAGGAGTTGTAAGTTATACGTGTTTGTAGGGATTGATGGGTAGGTATGTCAGACCAACCTGTTATCGTTCTCACTTGCAATCAATATATGAATAAAAAAGCGAGAAAAGAAATGAGCTGTAGTGAAGAGAATTTTCCTAAATGATCTGAGGAATCTGTTTCTTCCTCCTCCTCCTACTCCTCCTCCTCAGTTTGTGTCTGCTCCCCTAAACACTTTAGTTTAAATCTGTAGTGTCCAATAACCGCTTTGTCTTGTGGGTCCTGTTGTTACTGTAGAAGATCTCATATAAAAAAACACTTTAGTATTCAAATTTTTTTTCTTAAAACGGGACACAGAGCACTTCAAAGAAATACAGAATCCTCGTGATAACAGTTTTGTCCTCCTCGTTGTAAACACAAAGGACAGGAAGGTCGTGAAGAGATGGTTCTGAGGTTGACACAAAAGGTTTGGATTGCGAATATCTGGCTGACTCTTGTCCCGTCTGCCAGGTCATCTGCCGGGTTGTCTGCCGTTCTCTCTTTCACTGCGCTTAGCTGCAGAAAATATAAGAAGCCTGTGTGGCCTCAGGCAGTTCTCCTTCTTCCTCAGAGAAGTCGACCCTCGGGCTTGCATTCACTGCTGTGTCACATGCAGCAGTGCGCAAGATAACAGCTTTTGCAACCCTAGCGAGCATAGTGCAGAAACACTGAGGCTTATACACCAGCCTTAACACATGAACACTCACCGTACTTGGCAGGCATAAAGAGCAGGGCCCGACCGATATGAGATTTTTGGGGCCAATGCCAATACTGATATCAGCGAGCAAGAAAATTAAGACATCCGATATATCAACCGATATTATCGTCTGAGACCTGTGATAAAGATATGTTCGGTTAGGGAGGAAGGATATCTTATATTTTACCAAACTTTATCCAGAAGTTTACGTAAACTCCCGTACACGTTCTAATTTGCAAGAATATTTTTTTATTGCAACGTTTTGTTTAGTCAAAAACAAGTTAGAGAGTGTGCGGGAGTTTACGTAAACTTTTGAATGTGCTCTTCTTTCTCCGGCGCACCTGTCTTAAGAAATGGACGTGCGAAGTATTTTTCCTGCTTGGACAAACTTTATCCCAAACATCAGTGCACAGTAAACACTTCACTTATTAGTTATTACATAACCAACCGCCCCCTGCAGGACAAACAGTGAAATTACACCATTTTAAAACACTAGTCCAAGCATTTTTTTATCCAGCCTTAAAAAACATTTTAATATCATTGCATATCGAAGAACATATACGCCAATACTGATATATCTGTATGAGGCCAATATTGGTGGATTCAATTGGCTGACAGATACATCGCATGGGCCTCTAATTTTTTTTTCCTCACGTGATCGCTTGTCTCATCTTGTCTAGTGTTGTCATGACACCAAAATTTTGACTATGATATCAGTACCAAGTTTAGTATCACAATACTCAATACTAAAATAAGATACTGATGTTGTATTCAAAAACAAGTCAATGGACTTGAATAAAAAGTGACAGCCACATTTGAAGAACATACACACTGATACCATTATATCTGCAAACTGGTATGTTGGTTACACCTTACAAATATTGTTTATGGTGTGCATCTTCTGAGACATCGCTTCTCTCTAAATCAAAGTGGTGGCTCAAACTGTTGTCAACATGGATTAACACACAGAAGCATATTCTCCGGACAGAGACTGAAGACCTTCACCTAGTGGGTATAAAAAAACAAAACAAAAAACAAACAAACAAAACCTTTAATCTCATCAGTCATTTGCATCAGAGACGCATCTGACCCAAAGAGTATAACTAAGTACACAACAAGTATAATACAAGGATTGTGCAGCACCTGTCTCAACATTGACAGCAAGGAAAAGCATTAACACACTTGCTGAGTCTATTTAGATCATGACAAACAGCTCGGCTTTCATTAGTGAGGCCCAGACTCTTTTCATTTGCTAAGACATTATATGATCGTCCAAGGCCTCTCACCCTGCAGCTTTGAGAGAAAAGAAAGCCGAAACACACTCAGAGCTTCATCTCGCTCTCTGAAGCCTCTGATGTCCTTCGATGTAAAAAAGAAAAAAAAGAGAAAAGAGAAAAGTCTTTCTTTTAATAACTGATAAGATAAGATAGACTTCTTCAAGCTTGAGTTTTCTTTTTAAAGCCCCTTTAAAGTTATTAAATGGACAATAAAAATGGCTTATTGTTAAAAAATCCCACAAAGGGTTCCACAGCACAGAAGCTTCTGCTGCCTTTAATAATCTTTTTAATTTTTGTAAGTGCAAATAAAGCAGTTGGGAACAGATTTGTAGCTTTTTATTTGTTTGCGTAAAACTGAAAAGGATGAAAAATAGGCAGCGTTCCAGTCTTCTTAATTGCAATGGAGTGTGTGTGTAACTCCATTGAGAAATGTTGGCAGCGTTGTTCACAGGGATCTTTATAAACTTTTGCTCAGTCCTCGGTGTTCAGTGAGGCAGCAGAAGCACTTTCCATACTAACGGCCGGCCTCACGAGCTTTTTTCTGTTCATTTGCCTCTGTTTTGTTTTGTGTTTTGTCTTTGGAACGAATATAGCAATAATCATGGACATTATTCTTGATTAACATCAGAATTAGGAGAAGGCATTTGAAGAAATTTCCTTGATTCAGTATTGGGAAAATTAATGATCAGTTAATGATTTAATCAGTATTTTTTCACATTAAAATGCCTATGGCAGAAAATACAAATACAGTGCGTTTTCCCTCAATTAAAACTTTATTCCAAGAAGAATTTATAGTCTGGCAACAATCCTCTTAGACGAAGTAGTTAAAATTCAGCTGTTTAACTTGTAATTATAAAAAAATTATGTAAAAGCAGCCGAGCGCGAACCTCCGATGCTACGACGCTCTTCAACACAATTGAGCCTCTTAGAATCAATTTCACAAAACGACTATGTTAAACGATAATAAATAAATACATGGCTTTGCAGTTTTTACAACAAATTTTGTCAATTTTTAGTTCAATAAGGTCCTACACCAAACTTCGCCTTGACCTCTTCATGTTTACATTTGATGTCTGCAGCAGCCACGACAGCAGCTCGTAGGCCGCTGAGTACGTTTTCATTGTCTCCTTAAAGTAGTATCGCCCCCCTGTGGTAAAATGTCTCATTGCTGCCACATAGTGAAATCTATTGCGTCGCTTCAAGGCTCACTCCACGTAACAGGACCTGCATTTACTTTATGTTATGTTTGAACGAAAGAAATTTCACGTGACCGACAATATGATTAACGATCAATCACTGATCATCAGTTAATCATGCCCATCCCTAATCAGAATTGTAGAGTTGTTATTATGAGCATGTCAGAAGGCTTGAGGTTACAAATGCTAATAGCACATTCAGTGCTGTTAGCATTTAGCTCAAAGCATCGCTTTGCTGAGGTGCTGCCTCATAGAGCTGCTAGCATGCCTGTTTACAAAAGATCTTAAAATCAGAGATCAACAGAAATGATCAGAGGAGCACCTTCGATGTTCAACCTAATAGCTAACAACCTCAGACTGTAGATTTAAAATGGCCTCTCTTGTCATTTTTACCATAAAAACCAGAACTAACTGAGGCAACACAGACAACAACAGAAAAAAAGAGCAAGACGTACAAGAAAAAATGGAGTAAACAGAAGTCACCATTCTGCATCGTGGCTTTATTTTTATGTATTCATTGATGTTCACATCAGATTGGTTATAGCTATGGGTCTGAAAACAGTCACAGGATCCTGTGTTGCATCATCTGAAAGCCTTCTGTTTTTCGAGCGCGTGTGTTTTTATGTTTATGTAACCCTTCACCTTGTCTCAACTCTTTATCCTCCCACCAGATGCTGCAGGTGAGCGTGCAGCCCTTCACAGACAACGATCTCTGCCCCACCGGCCGCCCGTCATCCCGCTCGTGGCTCGCATGGCTGACCAGAACACATCTGGCACCCCGGCCATGACCGAGAGAGAAGCGTCCCGTCTGGATAAGTTCAAACAGTTGCTGGCCGGGCCCAACACAGATCTGGGTAAGAGATACTCATCCAAGAGTCTCCCCTTATCTGTCAGCGTGTGTTACAACGTGTCCTCACGCACAGTCTTCTTGTCTCCTTTTTTTTCTTTTATCTGTCTCGCTCTACATTTCTCAGCTTTTCGCCTTTTTCTTCTGTTCTCTAAGCTCTTTCACTTTTTCATTTCCTTGTGCTCTTTGCTTCTCACTCTTAGTTTGCTCACTCTGTCTGCCAGCTGTGCTGCGCTTTTTAACGATGCTGTGAGTAGGGAAGTCATCCAGCCATCTGGACATGCAGATTACAAGGGGAAAAAATACCACCAACAACAAAAGCAAATGACAGGCCTTTGTTCTAAGCAAACGACAGGCCTTTATTGTTTATCCAACCCCAGAGACTGTTTGCTACCACTGCCACCCCAGTGGCCATGAAATCCTCGCAGGCCTCCCTCTTTACAGTTGACTTTGTGTCCTCTGAAACTAACTTTAGGCAACTGCTACGTATCGACTTGTTGACAAGTAGCTTAACTACATCAAAGCCGTTACTGGACGAGTCTGCGAATCGAGGCTGTCCGAGTGTACATGATGAATGTTAAGATCCAGCCAGTAACCGGTCTGTTGCTGAGAAAATATTCTGTGATGAAATGCTTATGCTTGCTGTTTAAGAGCAGTAGCTGCCATGAATCTGAAGAGTTTTCTGGATAGTTTTTAAAGCTGAGGTTGCAGGGAATGAAGATGGCAAAGCAATCATTTTTCTTTTCACATCTTTTTTATTGTTTTTCTTCAAACATTATTAGTATACAATATTGACATTGGAAACACAATATGAACTCGAACCCCTTCCACCCTATCAAGCCCTTATTTCCCATGTACCAAGACCATACAGACATTGTCACATTCCTGCAATCTTGAACATACTAGAATAAAAAGGTAACTTAAAAATACACATAATTATATACGCATATACAGCTAGTTAGATCAGGATACAAGCACACTGGAGACGATTGACATACCATTGCTGGAAGAAATAGCTAATTTCCACCCTGAGGTTGGAAAAGAGGGGTAAATGAAAGCAGGGATAGGTTATGAGTGAAAAAATTCCCTGTCGAGGTGTGTGAGATTTACATGCCATGTGAGGACAGACAGGACTGCCAAAGTGAAAGATTATTATGTAGAAGGACTTTTAAAGTGTTTGAGGAAAGGTCCCCACACATTCAGAAACTTTTTGTATGAGTTATGGATTGAGTAGCGGATTTTCTCCAGGCTCAGGCAAGACATAACGTCCCCCAGCCATTGGGCATGGGTGGGCGAGGCAGCATCCCTCCATCTCAGTAATACCGCTCGTCTGGCCAACAGAGAAGCAAATGACAATGCATGGTATTTATATGAAGTCAGGTGAGGATCATCTCTTCTAGTTATGCCAAAGAGAGCGATTAGAGGGTCAGGTGTAAGGTCAAGGTTGAGAACTGTAGATAAAGTTTGAAAAACCTCTTTCCAGAATTTCCCCAAGCTGGGACATGACCAGTACATGTGAATAAGTGATGCTTCATCTCCTTTGCATTTGTTACAGCGTGGGCTAAAATCTGGGAATATACGAGAAAGTTTCTCTTTTGACATGTGGGCCCTGTGTACCACCTTAAATTGTAATAGACAGTGTTGGGCACAAAAGGATGTTGTATTCACACGTTTCAAAATTGATTCCCATTCATTTTACATAATGTTTTTAATGTGGTTATCGAATACCTGTGGCAAAGATACACAATGAAGGAAAGATATCTAACAACTTTATCCTAAACATCAGTTGACTAAACATAAACACTTCACTTATTACCAGTTAAACAATAGACTGCCCTCTGCTAAACAAACTATGTGCTTACAAAATTTTTAATTACTTGGCCAAGCATGGTTTCAAGCCTTAAAAAAGTGTTTGAATATCGGCACTCTTAGGAGGACATATATGCCAATACGACATATCTGCAATAGGCCAATATCGGCCAATAATATTGGCAAATCAATATATTGGTCAGACCCTAACCATGAGAACAACTATTTCCAATTATAACTGCAGAAAATACATCCACATACAACAACTGATACAAATGATTTTTGCTTTAAAAAAAGATTTTAGATCAAAACAAGTCACAGAAGAAGGACTTGTGTAAGTATTTGCCATTCACCTACCAATGTAGTTTGTGTATGGCTGTCAACAGCTGATTGACCTATCAAAACTTTCTTGGGTAAGGAGATTTATTGTTTAGTCTATGCAAGTCTATCTAGATTATAAGTCCTAAAGGCAACACAATGGTAAATAAAGACAAATGCCCACAAAAGGCTGCAGAAGGTGTAAGAATTTATGCATTTTTAGAAGTAATTTTTTCTGACCAATGATTAAAATCCCACGTGTTAAATTTACAGGAGAGAGACAGAGAGAGCGAGAGAAAGGGAAGGAGAGAGAAGGATAGTAGCTCGAAAACTAAAACCAGAAAATGTGTATTTTATATGATTTATTACTTAAACCACCTATTAATGTAAATCTACAAACAATCTGATGTCAGTGAACATGGGGTTATTTTTATTGCTTTACTATATGACACATCCTGGTTCCTGTTAATCATTATATCTTTATGTATTTGAACCCCCACCTAGTGTTTAATTCTATAGCAGTTCAAGTGTAAACTGCTTTTTATCATTTTACAGTGCCATTAAATAATTTTCATGGTTTTCACACGGGAACAGGCAGACATTGGGCACGCACTATGCCATTAAGAACTGTATTATTAATACAGAAGCTTAAAGGTTACCTTGTTTAAAATAAACTGTGTAGGACGCTTCCAGGAATGCACTTTCAAAGATGGAGGCAGGACAATTTTTCCCTCGGGATCTTCAAAAAATGGCTGCAAACAATCATAAACAACATGAATCCAACATTAATACCAGCTGTAAAGCGGATCCGAGGCAAATTACACATTTTGCAATTCTTTATACAGTCTGTGTTGCTGATGGCAGGTCAGTGAGTGAATTGGAGTTTTAATCATCTCATCATCCATTATATTTACAGCATTGTGAGTCTTGTTTGTCCTCCCGTCTTCAGCTCCTTTGCTTGAGTCCCATTTCTCCTTGTTGACGTCTGCGTCATTCCACTCAGGCCAAATGGGAAATCTGCATGTCCACACACCTTCAAAGCTCTCAGAGGAATCAGCTACCAGGGACGCTGCTCTGAAATGATGACGCATTGCTTTTCACTTCATTTGTGCTTGGCTCCACTTTTATCAGTATTTAGCAGTAAAAATTCCCAGCTTAGTACCAGAGGTTGAGTGTAGAGTAAACCCACCATGTCCCTGCTAACTACCTCATAGTGAAGGCAGCGTTAATATTAACGTTAATTCGTAAAGGTGGTTGTTTCATTTTTAATATCAGACTGAAGATTTACACGCAAAACGGTATAAGATGTAACGTGAGGTTACTGTCATTAGGTAGCTTTCAGGCTTTTCACATACAGCAACAGACAGATAAACCGAGACAGAAAGAGGAGCAGCTGAATATATTTTTCCGTTACCCTAAAGATAACGTTAGCTAAATCAGTTTTAATACGTAGCTAGCAGGCTAATGCTAACACCAACGCTCACTACAGCTGACCTTAATTAACGCTAATTAAACCAAACTCACTCAGATAAAGAAACTTTACTGGAGGAAGACTCTTTTTTCTTTGACTGCGCCTTGGACATTGTTCTTGGTGTGACAAGTATGCAAGCTCTGTCACCATTAACCGATTAAGTCAAGCAGCCGGCTGAAGGTGGGTTTGTTTGGTTGTGTCTCTGCTCTTATAAGTTTACGCGTTGCTAAGCAACGGAGCTTTGAGTTGGCGGGGTCTGGAGATGCAGCACTTACTGGGGATGTACAAATGCTTTTTAACACCTCATGGTTAATACCATACATGAGGCATCTGGCCTTATTGTCCCATATGTAAACTGGCAAAATATTACACATCCCTTTCAATAGATGTATGGCCCTTAAATTAAGATGCATCTAAAATAACCTATCTAAATCCTCTAAAATAAAGTGTACTAGCAATAACATAGCAATGCTAACCCTGTTGTATTGGGTTACATTGTATTACTTCCAGTCTGTCCTCATGTGGAGCACATATGGCTGACAGAACCTTTGGATCATAGCACCACTCTAAACAGATACAGGCATATCCTCTCTGAGATAAAAGCAATGCATCATGCATCAGTATTCTGCCAAGGTTCTACCTTTGCATGAAATGCATGCTGAATTGCTTTTATGATGTGATTGCAGCGTTGAATCAGAGTTGCTGAAATGCTTGTACACAAGACAGTTGGCATGCCTCCACTGCATTCCTTCTCTGGTAACAATTAGGTGCGTGAAGAGCAAGCTGGAGTTTGAAGAGCAGAGTCTGATGACTATCACACTGTTGCTTGAGTGAAATCACATGGCCCTCCCTTTCTCTCTCTCTCTATATCTCTCTCTCTCTCTCACACACACACACGTACAGTTTCACACATAGAGTTCTCTCCAAATTCTTTCACACTACAAGTTTCTTCAGAGGAAACAACACCAAGTGTTTACTTTGACATTTAGTACATATATACACACTCTGAGAGCATTTTGTCACTTAACCAGAAACACTTGTAGCACTGGCCGGTTTCTGCACACATGCAATACAAGATTATGAGGAATCTAAACCACTGAAGTTGTGGAAGCATTAAAATGTTGACCTTAGCTGTTCATTAATCTGTGCTTTTCATAAGATGGACTAATATTAAGGCTTTAAAACAATAAATCGATGTTTCAACTTAATCATTCTTCAAGTGCAGTTAGACTGCTGTCATTATGGAGTTGTTGCAGTGATTTTGCTGTATCATGGAAATACAAAGACTCTGTATTTACCTGCACCGACATTACTGTTTGTTCAGTTTGATAACAAGAATGTTTTCACGTAGAAATACACATAAGCTCAGCTGATCAGACGAGTCTACGTGTTGGTAAAAAGCAAGAATTTTTCTTGTTCATGTTCTTGGCACAATGAATCATTATCAAACAGAGAAACTTAAAAATACAGTGCAATAAACACATAGTACTATTATGAATGATTAGGCGACACCAACAATGCTCCAGTATTTTGTTATTACATAAATATATGACATAAACGTTAACACATTTACTCATAGCCATTTTTTCAAAAACAATCTAATCACAAGTAGACAACACAAATCTGTTAAAATGTTTATTCTATTTTGGTTTGTAGAAGTTTTTTCACATGTAAACTTAATCTCAAATCCATGTTAAAAAAAAACAAAACTTTATATTTAATGTTAACACCTTGACAGATTACCATCCCATTTATGTACAAGAGTGTTGACCTTTGTCAGATTCTTTTTTTAATGACATCTCACCTGTGGTATACTGCACAACGAAATACATCATGTCAAATACATCAATTCTACAGTTTCATACCAGCATTAAGACAGTGAAACAAAGATTTCTCAGTGTCTCATTAAGTACCATTAGAGTTTTTCTAGAATATTGTTCTGTCCATCTTTGCCCTTGGAGATGTTTGAGTGAACACAAAAAGTGGTCTCCTCTAATAAAACATAAACTGTATTATGGTACATTATTTTAGACAAAATATGGCTACAGTTCATACATAACACTTTGAAAATGCTTAATCCTGTTTGTTTGCTTTTTACCCAGAAGTCTAAAAAGGAGTCGGAATAACAAACGTACCTGTGCTGTGAAAAATATTTAAAGGGCATTTTATGTTAACAGAAGAAATACTTCGGTAACACCGAACAATAAAATGTCTTGTTCCATGACACGGAAAAAATGCAGGTTTCGTTTTGTGCTTTTCTGCTTAGTTTTGCACCCTTCTGAGACGTGGTTTGGTCCAGGGCTCCAGAGGCTAACAGGACAACGGGGGGGCAGCAAGGTTCAGGTGTGGATGTCTGGGTATGGTTCATACACAATCTGGGATGTATGTGATGTGACAAACACGATAACAATGATTCTGCACTTAAGGTTTGGAACAAAGAAGTAAACAGCCCCTGCAAACACTGACAACATTTGCGGCAACACTGAGCTAAAACTGGGTTTCTATGGGTTTCTGTTGAATGTGCAGCTCACATGGGCATCAGTGCAGGGAGGAGACAATCCTGGAGCTTCGAGGATTCCAAAACTTCATGGTCCCCCAACATGCTGTAGTAGAGAACTAAGAGCCACGCGCAGGGTAAGGGGGTCGGACCCTGCCAGGGGGAGGCGGACACCTAATGTGAATGGACTGTTAGCAGCAGCCTGACTTGCTCTCAGCAGCAACAGTCTCCTGGTCCAGTTTGATCCGGTCTCCATTGCTCTCCTCATATGGCAAACCTTTGTCGTTAGCCAAGATATTCTCTACCAGGAAATGTGCTGCCTCGTCTACATTGATGTTGTCCTGGGAAAAACAAAACCGTACGTCAGAGTGATGATAAGGCATTCATTTTTGAAAATATTGTACACGTACACCTTGGTGACATTGCGGACTCTCATCCCCCCTATCAGTGCCTTTATCAGACTACACTGAGTGGAAGGAATCAGCTTTGTTACTTCTTTTTAGAATTTGCAAGTCCACTAAACCTGTTTGTATGAACCGGCCTGTTAAGGCAACAGCTGGGAGACTGAGATGGTTTCCAGAAGGCCAAAGGTCCACTTCAGGGCAGCAGAAACAAGATAAAAACCATCAGTTTCTTTTGTTCTTCACACTGCAGCCAAAAGCTGTCATACAGTGGGTTGAAGAGGTAATGAATATTAATATTCTTCCTCCACGCTCTACAGTTACAAAGATGTTTACAAAGAGGGGGGGTCAGGGCGTCAAGTGGAAGTTAAGTGTTTTTAACGGAGATATTTAAAAGTGAGCATGTGTATAAAATAAAACTACTGCTGCAAAAGGAAAGTGTTAAATTACCAGTTTCAATCTAATTGTAAATTATTTTAGAAAATAATCACAAATCTGGCTAAAAGGCGTATTGTTTACCCAGATATACTGTTTAATTGTGAGTTTTATGATTAAAGCTGAGGCAAGCAGTTTATTTTTGGTGTCATCAGGCAAGGTTCAGAATTCCACCATAACCTTTCTGTAGATTTTAATTCAGGTCGTCTGGAAGAACACTGGACTTGTGCACCTCTCCTTGGCTCTGTATTCAAGCTTTAGCAAATGACGATCATGAGGGGGACTGTTCAGTCAATCATGTCATGTCACAGAGAGCGTAGTAATACTGGCTGCTCTTCGCTGCTCTTCTGAGCATTAAGAAATGTTGCTAAGAGTGACTGGCTGTTGAAACAAGTGACATGTCTTAGATTCTAAAACTGGCCTCTGGCAACTTGACATGCTTACAGGCAACAACATCAGCCGGCTTGTCGAGCTGAGACAGACGAATTTACACCGCTGCAACTTTATCTGCAGCTGTTTGGTCTCATCATGAATCGCTGGTGAAAACTGGCCTAAAAAGAGAGAGCGACAAGAAAAGAAATAAAATGCGAGTGGGAGTTAAAACTGGGAGGGGAGGGTGCAGCGGAGTTGCTTCCTTAGGAGTCTCATGGCGCAGCTAACCTGATTTCCAGATGTTGCCTACCCCAGCTTTAATCAAAAGCACTTGCAGATGGAATAACATCATTATAATTTTATTATTTTTTGAAGAGAAGAAGGCATGTGCCAATCAGAACCAGACAAACAAAATTAAAAAGACTAAGTATTTGACTTCATCATGGCAAAAACTGGTTAGGACCAAAGAAAATTAACAGTGACCTCACTCGGCCCCAAACATCCCAACACCCTAACAAAAACGATACACATCTCATCCTGATCATGTCTTATTCTCGTGTTTTACCTTCCAAGTAGTGTATACTGAAACAGAAAGAAAATCATTGACAGAACTCCAAGAATTCCAATCAGATGTTGAGTTAAATAACAGTGTGACAACCACACAAAAGAACAACACTTGATTTCACTCAGACAGGAAATAACCAGAAAGACTTACCACACATCACACGCACACCCACACACTTCACATGACAAACGTTATCCAGCAGCAGCGCCTCAGGTTATATGGAATGAGTTAATAAAGTTTACTCTAGCTGCCAAAACCTAAAATATCCTTCAACACATACATCTAAAAGATGGTTTCGGTTTAAAATGCAGAAGCTCGTGTTTGCAAGTGTTTTTTGGCGGACAGACTTGTAAAAGTTTCTCACAATGACATCAGAAAAAGATTAAGTGTCACTAGAAGGAGTTAAAGGGAAACATAAGAGGCAGCTCTAGCTAAGAAGACAGACATTTGACTTCAAGCTTTCGTCAGACACAGACTATCTTTCAAAAGGATGTGATCAATCACTGAACATGAGTCAGCACATGCAAAGACAACCGGCAGTCTTTTGTTTGTGTCTTCACAGTGTGCACTCAGGCAGTTAACCTGTTCATCACTCTGATATTACAGCAGCGAGAGTTTGCGCTTTGCCAGATACAACAAGCTTTACAACTCACACTAACAGCTGCAGAAAGTAATTTACTTAAGAATTTTGCAAATTTTGAGCTACTTCCATTACTTTTCCCATAGATCCTCATTACTACCTTACAGAGAAATATTGTGTTTTTTCCAAGAACTAACTGTCCCACAGTGTTCAGTATAACACACTTAATACTTCAAATGAATACTCTGACTATTGATACATAAGGTGCATTATGGTGTCAATATTTTTGTCTCTTGATGCAAGATAATTATCAGCCCGAATTTGCAAAATACTATGTCATTTTTATTGTACAGCTAATGAAATTTTAGCCAATAGATAGTACGAAGCCAAAACTCTTGTCATCAACTTGGCTTTTCTGGGCTCAGCATGCTGTTGCGCTCATGACACAAAACTACAGCACCTGTAGAGCTGTGCAGTTGCAGTGGAGAAACAACAACAACATGTTGCGTGTGTGGACACTTTCCACGATTTCAGAGGTGATGTTAGCTGTTGTTTAAACAGTAATGATGTCAGTTAGACTTGGTCAGAGCAATGGAATATTAAATCACCCTTGGCATTTCATACCCTCGGGTGTGCGTAAATACAGGCTATCTTTTTAAAAGACAGAAATGTGAAATCAACCATCTGTTATTGGTATTGGCAATGAGAGGCAGGTAACTATTTGTTCTTGGTGTCAACTGAAAAGATTTATTATCCCTATTTTTTGCCTTTTTTCCTAGTAAAAATTTGCAAGCGGGACTGTTAATTGTGATAGGGAATTTCTATTCCGCGGAAATGCTACTTTTACTTAGTAAATTATCTGAATAGGTGGTCCCACACTTCTAGATAAACAATCAGATATTTCTTTGCTCTTCCCTGTATGAACTTTTCTCTTAACTCACCTTTGTGGAAGTGAGAGGAGACTAAAGGGAACTCAGTTCATCAAATTTTACTTTCACGGAGAGCAGAACAAAAGCAAAAACAAACCAAAAGCAAAAACCAACCTGTGACACAGTGACATTTCAGAATTTTATCTCTCAGAGCCTTGCCCTTCTAACCCTCGCAGCTCCGGACCGCAACATTATCGGTGTCATGTGATACCTTATCATATTAGCTGTCCAATAAAATCTTTCACTGGTTGGATATATAAGAGTGCATAATTCAGATTTCTATTGCGTGGATGGATAAAACAGAGGAATTAAAAGAATGGGATTTACAAATATCCTTTGTATAGTTTAACAAATAATACTGTAAGAACCTATTACACAAAAACCTCAGTGTAACCAGGATGGTTGCACCACTAAGATGGGGCAAGAAGTGAAGAAGTCAGGCAGTAAGATGAAAAAATGCCTTTACTCTTAAAGTCCAGTGAGCATTTCAAGGTGCTTATCACATCTTATTCGCCACAAACACAAGTCACGTTCATGCATAAAATAGGATTTACAGCCATTACGAGGCGTGTCTGCAACATGACTGGAGAAGCTTTGAAGGAAATATTTTATCCCCATGATGCAAGCTATTTGAGCCAGCCTTAATATTAGCCTTAACTTTGGGAATTTCATGCTGCTAGACCATGCTTTCATGTGGAGGCAGAAATAAATATGAAGAAAAAGAGAGGAGAAAATATTTTTTAAAAGAGGCCTGTTAAGCTGATATGGAAAGGAATGTATGTAAAAGTGCACGGGATCCATTTTATGCATACTGGATGTGCCGCTGAGAGCATCTCCATCTCATGTATTGATCTCTCACCTTAGCTGAGGTTTCAAACCAGCCCAGAAAGCCAGTCTCTTTGCAGAAATTTTCCATTAGGGCTGTGTTGTTGGAGCTCTCTTTCTTCTGGTCGCATTTGTTGGCGAGCAGAACTGAGGGGATGGGGTTGCCATTAGCCAGCTTCACCTTGCTGTCCAGGTCGTGTTTCCATTTGGATACAGCCTCAAACGTGGAGCCCCTCGTCACGTCGAACACCACGAATGCCCCCACAGCCTCTTTGTAGTATACTCGCGTCATGTTTCCAAACCGCTCCTGACCTGGGGGACAGGAAGAGAATTTATTGGAATATTCGCGTTTTTAAAGCAGCACAAGTTCAAATTTTGGGTTTTTTTTTTTTGAAGATTTAAAAATATCTGACCTTAAGAGCACCTTTGAATAACAGCATGTCTTTACCCTGGCTGCAATGTGTGGAGACATTTTGTTTGTGGCATTTTATTCTCATTTCTTTCTCCAGTTGGTCACAATTTAAGGAAAGTTCAGTGATGTTACTCCTCTAAATGTGGCCAAAAGATCAGGAGCATATAAGTTGGTTTCTTTTTGACCTACTTCTCCTCCACATAGAATGGCAGGTATAATCTGCCATGATAAACTCATTCTTTGTATTATTCTCTTAGAAAATCTGAGGTGATGTTTCACAAAAGCAACCCAAGGGTAATTACCAGCAGGCTGTGAGGGTGCTACTAAAAATCTGAGAAGGCATCCACTTTTATGATTTTGTTTGAAACTTCTCTTAAAAAGGACCATACCATGTCATTTTGCTTTGTTAACATCGGTCACACTGGTTACATAAACCCCACATATTTTTCCAAAAATAACTTTATCTATTAGATACCGTTTCTTCACATTTTGCCCATGTTCAATAAATGTTAAAGCAAGTACCAGAAAATGCGTGACGTTAGTTAAAAAAAAAGTGTCAAAATCCTTCTTGAAAGGAACAGCAGCACTTGAAAGGAACTATTTTTCCAGGTGCTATAACTTTCCTCTACAAGACTCCTCTCTCTCTCTCTCTCTCTCTCTTGCTCAGTGATTTTTGACCACATAAATGCAGACGTTCTTTTTCAAGGGGTAAACTACCTGTACCTGGCAACTTTCATGTGTCCTATGGTGTTTCTATACCCTGTTTCAACATGAATGGCAGTGAATAGGGTTTAAAAATGCAGTCTGAGATCTACTAAAGTATACACACGATTGGATTTTAACATTTATAGAAGATAGGGGTGATCACTGCTAATGCTAAGAAGTCAAAAATAGACTGGTACGGTCCTTTAAATCTACTGACTGTATTCATGTTGCTTCATCTCTTTAAAAGGTTAATCAGCCAGTGAAGAGACTTGTTTTGATGTAACCTCATATTTTGAATGACTACAGGAAGATAATCAGTCCTAATGAGTTAAAATTTACTTCCGTCGGTTAGCGCATTTAAACTGAAACCTTAAAACAGGAAACATACTCCTGAGGTGAGAAATGATTCCAGGAACAGAGCTCTAACATGCCTTCAAGTCTGCCCACATCACTTCACCTTAACATGATGTGCATTGAGGCATACAACAAAGTGCCTCATCAGGGG
This sequence comes from Naso thynnoides, assembly GCA_029783665.1. Lineage (NCBI taxonomy): Eukaryota > Metazoa > Chordata > Actinopteri > Acanthuriformes > Acanthuridae > Naso > Naso thynnoides. Next base: position 14,564,767 of record JAQLOL010000010.1, read on the forward strand.
GAAGTGAATCTATGATCAGTAGTTCATCTGGCTCAAGGGAAATCCGGTAAAACTTGGCAGACGTGGCCATTTTAAGCATGTCAGATAGAAAAATCCCTTTCTCTTTGCTTCACATACACATACACAAAGCAGTCAGGCTCCCTTCACCTTTTCTTATGAATCCTCCCTTTGTTTGTGTGCAGCACTTCTGTTTTTTGCAAGGCATGGTAAATAGCAACAGTCACTAGTGGACATTTCAACTAACTCAAAAATTTTGGTTTGTAGGAAAGGAAAGGAAAACAAATAAATGTTTTTGAAGGAGAAGACCGGATGTTTTCACATTTTTTCTTATGGCTTAAAGAATTCCATAAAAAGAACCAAACCATCAAACCATCTTGATTCATCTCTCCACACTTTCAAACTTCCCCAGCCTGTCTTGCACTGATCTCAAATATAGCTTCCGTTTCAAAGAAGTCTTAATACTTTCCTAAAACAGCTGGGCACTGGAGAGCGATGCGTCCGTTGAAGATAAAAGAATAAACCAAATTGGGCTTAAGTAAAGCAGAAAATGCCTGCTAGTTGGATAGATTAATGTTTGTTTGGGTCTTTTTATGAAATTAGTTTACAATAAGAAAAATAGAGGATATTAATGGGCCTAATAACCATTATGCTGCATGTGATGCATCCAAAACAGAAAGTCAGCTCTGCAACTCTTCAACTGAATGCCTGGGCAGAAAGGTGTGTTGATGCTGCCTGCAGCCAGAAGAACCAAGTTCGTGCACAAACAAGCTGTGATCATAAGCTGTGACTTACGCGGACTGGGTTGCAAATGCAAGATAAAAAATCTGAAGGAGTGAAAAGAATTAATTATTTTTATCCCAGGGGTCCTTTTAAACAGCATTTACAATATACCCAGACTGAGTTTTTGTTTAGATGCAACAAAGGCCGCTTTGCAGTAAAATATAAATGGCTCATTTTGGTCATTTTTACTGTCTTCTGATGACAGGAGTGTTTTTCTTTCACATAAAATTAGTTACTCACTCACTCACACACACACACAAACACACACGCATTCTTTCTCACACACGCAATCTTGCATAACTTGCCACATATGGTTCCTGTTTTTGAGCTATTGTGTGCCAACATCAGTTTTATTGTGACTCACCATCCCAAACATGAGTTTAACATGGTTTTAGATCTGTTATGTAAAAACTACTGATATATTCATGTGCACACATAGTCAATGAGTTTAGGGCAGAAACACACACACAAAAAAATGACTATCCCTCTATTTCTCTGATGTCAACAAACCTGTACAGCCTCCACAAACACTTAACACTTTGATTTTGTTGTCAAAATCATCTATTTTTTGCTGTGAGACTGTTATTTTCACATTGGATTGTACGTTTAATGCACGTTCCCATTTAACTTCTAATTATGATTCGGTCAATTTAACAGGCCTCTGGTGACTTTAGGTGGCATCTGACAGATTTAGCAGATATTTTTGCCACACCACTCCAATTTAGGGAGCCTACAGGCCAAGTGTAATTGTACCCTGTAATAAATAGTTAGCGTCGACCACTAGAGCTGAGTTACAAAAGAGAAAATGAACCAAGAAAAGGATTAAGGAACTGTGAACACAGCTTCTCCAAGCATACTTTCACTACACTGTAGGTACTTACCCAGCCACGGAAGGAACTGGAGTGGCGTGGCGCAGTGCGGGTGTGAGCGAGAGAGCGAATACACTGTGGGGCCCACAGGCCTGACGGTAATTGCTCTTAATTGAGAGTCTAATTTTAGCTGATATAACCCCAGGTGAATTCACCAGAGACACGACACAGTGGGACAAAAGAGCCGATAGACTGAAATAAGGCTTTCATTTCCAGGCCTCGCAGAGCTCAGAGTGGAGGTAAAAGCAGTATTTAGAAAGAATTCACACTTTTATTTTTATTCTATTGCCAGATCTGACTGAGTTCAACACAATGTTCAGCCAGGATAGGGGCACTGAACTGAACAAGGACAAGTAGGCCATAGAAAAGTGATGGAACAAGAGCTTCAATTTTTGCCTGCTCACCTTAGACTAAAATCCGGTTTGCAAAAAGTGCAGATTGTAAGGTTGTTCAGCCTCCAGTTACTTGCCATAAAAGCATATTTTTGCACTCAGTATAATTCATTAATTTGTGTCTTGCGACTTGTTTTGAATTCATACAGAAGCTAATTAATGATGAGAATATGCATGATCCTTCCTTTATTAAAGGAACTGAGGACATACTGTTCCATAATCACTGACAAGGCTATGACAACATGTCATTGTCGACATTCAACACCTCACTTGATTTTCTGACTCATCCAGTCCTGCTGGGTCGATGTGTGCGCGCAGCCTTCCTCAGGTGTTAACTGCACTCCTCCAGGGAGAGAGCTGGCTCAATGGAAAAGACTCATATGGGGGGATAGCGTCAATCGATACCACCGATTGCAGCTGCGTATCCACAGTGGACTGCTCTAAACTGTAATGAGTCATTTGGGGTATCGATAGGATGCTGTGGTTCCCTCAAGAAGTCACTAACATTAGATGACAGCAAAACCAATGATGCTTGACCTTTCAAGAGGCATAAACAAGCGGTGATAATAATTCTGCTGCTTTTACGGAACCCACACGTGTTGCTAAAGAACAACACAATGAGCACATTCTGCACTTCTCCTGTTTGCTTTGTTGAATAAGAGCTACTTCACTCTTTATTGAGTGACCTCAGTGTGCATTATGTTGACGGTGGGTAAAGGATACAGGCCCAAACAAGAGACATATGGTCTTCATTTTTTCCAAGTTAACAAAGCTATGGACTCCTGGAAAAAGAACAGTTGTGTGGATAACCAGTTAACATCTAAAACTAATTCAGCTTATTACCACAGGGTATAATATCCCATAATGGTGACACAGGTGTCAAATGGGTCCATCCATTTGACATGGGAGGATTTGGGATAAGGTACAGTAAACAAAAAATCTAGAGCAGGTGAGCAATCGAAAGGGAATGGGGAAATTTGCATCAACACCAGCTTTAATACAAAACTCTCACAGGCAGGCATTTCACGTTTCCGATTGTTTACTGATAAACAAGGCTGCCCAGGCTTGGGCAGGGCCTTTCTATGTGGAGTTCGCATGTTCTCCCCATGTTCGCGTGGGTTCCCTCCAGTGTCCCCCACCATCAAAACATGTATATCTGTCTATCTCCAGTCAGTAGCCTTGACTGAGGTACTAGCTCACAATCTGGACTTGGTCCCCGGGTGATGTGCTGTGGCTGCCCACTGCTCCACAGAGATGGGTTAAATGCAGAGGCCAAATATCACTGTTCATTGCATATGTGACCAATAAAGTACCTTTACCTTCCTGTCATGTGAGAAGACCGTAGGGCTGATAAATTTTTGCAAATGCCAACAAAAGCTCATTATATTAGGATTTGTTCTCAAACAGGAATGAATAATATTTTTGTAGGGGATGATCACCAGTCATGAATTTGGAGCGCTAGGGAATATTTACAACAGCAGGATGGCAAGTGTGAAATATGATGTGTTTTCAATATTTGTTGGTCAACAACAGAGGTCAGTGACACTTGGGAATAAGCTTTATTACTTCGTAATACAAACACAATGTGAGCAGGATCAGTTTGATTCCAGCAATAGCCATTTCATGGGATTTGTTACAAATGCACACAATTCAGCCAAACATTGTTTTCATTTTTGATTAATCTGATAATAATTTTCTCCACCAATCAGACGATCTGTCTTTTTTTTCAACATATGGTCAGAAAATACAAGAAAATGTTCTACAATTTCTCTGATTTCAGCCTTGTTTCCCTCATGCCTTCACCTCAAAAGTAGTAAAAATAATTTTTAGTGGTTATTCACACTTTTGGGGCTATTTTCTTTTTTGCTGTATCAGTCTGATGATGGATTTTCTTCATACATTTTTTTTTAAATAATCTGTTTAATAGAGAAGTACACGAATTTCAAAATAAAGCACAGGAAAATTGCATTAACTACACTGCAAAAAATGATTAAAATCTTATGCTGCTAGTCCGTTCAGTATATAACACAGGAGTTGAATAAGCTGTATGAACAATAGAGTATTTACGCAATGAATGCCACAGAGGAGCATGAGACTGCAGAAGAGAACAAAGGCGCGAGCTGCCACCTCAAACGCTCAACATGCCAACAAACTAATGAGAGACACATCAGAATGTGTCCTTAAAAAGACACAGTGAACTACTGTGGTCTTCCAAAAGCTTTACACAAGGACGTTTCAGTTCAGGCAACAACACTGATGAGTACAGTTGCATGACCTCAACCACCATTAGGTCCTCTGGGCATTTGTGCCCAGAGGACCTTCAAAAAAATCAGCAGCCACAGAACTACTTAATGAAAAAGACACAGCTCAGTTACAGCCACTGTATCATCTCTGTTTGTGTTGTTGGAGAAACAAAAAGAGAAAAAAAAAAGCCTCATCATTATCCATAGCCCTAGCAACCCCAGCTTCCTCTATGGTCGAACATATCGTTATCCTGTGGGTGGGTTACCATAGAAACTGTCCAAGCCAGACACGGCAGTAGCAACAGCAGCAGTCTCCGTCTGTCGTTAGGAGGCAACTGGCTGTGAAACTTCCCCACACGCCCTCCCAACAACTAAAATAACAAAGACAACACAGGGGCCAGTCATGAAGGTAGTCTTCAGCACGAGTTATAAAAAGAGGGACTATGAAGAACACATGACGGGCACGTTCAAATTCCACTGCGCAGCATGTGAGAGGTGACTTAATACAGCTTACTACGGCCTTTGGCACAGAACAGAAACTGAACTGAGGAAAAAATCCTGCTATGTCTATGTGAGTAACTGGTATTACCCTCATTTCCACTCACCTTCAGCTGAAGGGTTGGTGGGGGCTGATCAACATAAAGCCTGGGCACAAGGTTAAAGGAATTCAGCTCAAACCCAAGTTATCTGTCGTAGAATTTCGAGTGGAATTATTGCACGTGACCACTTAAACTATTCATCCACCAACAGTCCTTTAGGGAATCCGTGATGATCCAAAACAGGGAAGGTAAAGTTTCTACATCTTGATCACTTCAGCTGCAGCAGTAAAAAACATTTCATATGGCCACAATCACTGCTGCTACAATAGTAACCCACAATGTACGCAAGACGCAGATATTCACCAGGTCATGAAAGAGCAGATGACTGTTGAAATGATCAACTTACAATCAGGATATTGTCAAAGAAAACTGGCGATACCAAGAAAATCCATTGCAAAGACTGTTAAGCCTCTTTCACGCTCTTTCCTGGTAAAGGACTGAAGTAACCTTGCAGGCCCTCCCGGAGATTCTCGGTTTTTAATATTACCCTAACCCTTAGGTTAAGGAATATTTCTGTATGCTGGAATAGATGCAGCAAGGGACGGTCCAGCCAACAGCGGTGATACAACACTCATGGAAGCCAATGGAAGATGAAAGCGGAGGGGAAAATTTTTTTGGATGTATGTGTAAGCTTAGGAAGATGTCATTTTCAGGAGCAGTGCTCTAGTGATTATTTAATATATAACACAAGTGCAATGTGATCATTTAACCTTAAGTCACAGCTTAAATACATCATTAGCAGAGTCTGCATTCACTTGCTTCATGCATTTACAGCACAGCCATACCGGCCCTAAAATGTTACTTGGTGTTGGGTGACAAATTGGTGGTACATTTTCCCCTCAATATAGATCCTGGCTCAATTCACATATGTCCCATGCAGGAAATGTTCCTGAACATTTCAGGGACAGGCGCATTTGTGTATATAGTGCCTAAATCACGTTCCTCTACTTCCGGGCCATGGGACTTTAATTCAGAAAAAAGCATGAATAGTAGTCAATGGAGAGGGACAGTTATTTTTTGATTCTCTTTGGCTTGGGCCCTGAATCACACATACAATGGTTGGCAATGTAAAAGATAATTTTTTATGTAAAAAAAAAAAAAAGTCAAATTTTGTTGTCAAACAAAGCAAAACAACATTTTTTGTGAAACCGCTCAGTGAACTGCACGCCTCCTCTCGGACAATACGTCATCAACACAGACACGGCCGTTAGCTTAGCAGATTTCACAGCGTTTTTCCAGGGCGAGGTGAAAAGTACTAGAGGGGGAGAAAACCATTATAAATCGGGTCATGCTGAGAGCTGCAGACACTCGAAGCCGGAGTTAGTTGGTTTCATGAGTCAGAGGAGTCAGTTACATGACTGGTCTTGTAGTCTGTATAATTACATATTTTCACAAGCTAATACATCGACCCTTTGACAACAAACATAGACTTTCTTCACATGAAAGATTATTATTTAAACTGACAAATATATGTGTAATTCAGGGAACAAATCAAACAGGATCAAAAAATAATTTTCCTTTCTCCACTAATGGACTAATGTTCATATTTTTTCTGTACCGAGGTCCCATGGGGTCCACAGGAAGGGGCGTGACTTTGGCATTCTATGGGGATTTACCCGAAAAGCAGGGAAAGTAAAGGAAGCTGTAAGATACACATAACCACTAAGGAACTCTTTCATTCACATAAAGGAAACCAATGAATCAAATATCTAAAATTATGTTTATGACATAGCCTTTGAAGTCACCTGATCTCAAGACAGTTAAAAAAAAAACCTGTGCAAAACTTTGGATTAAAATGTGAAATAAGTTAATGTCTCTCGGAAGAATAACATTCCCACTGTCCTCGCCAAGACTCCTTTTTTGTGTGTTTTACCTTTAATCTGTCATCTGTCTGTATTATAATAGGTCTTCTGCTGTTAAAAGTTCACTCCGAGCTCTCTGCAGGTATTGACCTTTGCCCCTTTAAAGGTGGCATTTCCTCATCTGTGCTTGAAGGGGCCTCAGCCTCACCTTCAGCTCTAATTGCCCAATGGAGATAAATTACCTGGCAGTGATGAGGTCATGCTCAGTGGTTATTAAAGCTGAAACAATTAGTTGATTAATCTATTAGATAACTGATGGAAAACTAATCAGCAACTGCTTTAATAATAAGTTCATCATCAAGTAATTGCTCCTGCAAACATAACCTAACCATAACCTCTCATTTGTGCGGATATGGTCTTTCTCAGTCTAATGTGACAGCACATTGGACATTATAAGACTCTGAACTTCAAACAAGAAACGATTTGATAAAGATTTCTCATTGGGGCCTTAGAGGGTGTGAATGGAATGTTTACTCTTTTCCTGACTATTAACAGGCTTAATGATTAGACTGATTCGTCAAGATAATAGCCCAAAGATTAAGCAATAATGACAATAGTTACTTTCAGTTCTTTTGCCGACTTCTTTGGCTCATGTACTTTTAGAACAAGTCATGTCCACGTATGATGATTTGTCAAATGTCATAGTTTGGACATGAGGTGTGAAAATGTACAATTTTGCTTAAATTGAAGGACTTTTAGATTCCTGACAATCACACAAATGTGGTAAATTGACTGCATCTTATATATAAACCTAACCCTAACCAGAAAGTGACAGCTGGCTCATTATAAACAGCCATCAAGTGCATTTCTGGGATCAGTATTTTGCCTAAAGACACATTGGGATGTATATTTGCATAGCCAAGGATCTAGCCACAAACCTTCTGATAAGTAGATGACTTGCTCTACCTTCTGAGCCAAAGCCACTTTCCTCACACCTTTAATCAGCTTGTGACCCCTCATTTTTATCTCGGGACCTCTTCAGAAAGATAAAAAAAAGGACTTAATCAAGAGTAAGAGGTCAATGTTGAACTGGGTTTTCTTGACAGGATTGCAGGTTAACTTTGATGGAAACCACACTACTACACATGCTATTAATGTGCCACCTCCTGCTTCTACAGACATGTTTGGTCCCACAAGGTGCCGGCTTTTTTTTTATACCAAATACCATGGCGGTGATTATCCTGTCCACTGGCTTCCACAAATCCAGGAGAGAGTAGCAATTCTGGGTGAAAAGTGGGCGGGGAAGCAGCTAGCGTCACACTGATTTACACGGTGCCTCCATCTTGTACAAGACTCTGATTACTATCATTCCTCACGGACTGTTATTATTATTAAGGTTGGAAATAAAGACAACGCAACTCTGAAGTTGCTTTCAGTGTCTCCAGGAAGATAATTCCTCCTCCTTTTCTGCACGATTAAATGGCTTAATGGCTGGTCTTAATGACTTGGCAAATATACCTCTAGCTTTCACTCTTTTACACCCACGTTTCGTTACTTATTTTATCCTTGGAGTGTCCTCAGGCCAGGCCTCAGTGTAGGTGTGAATAATGAGGTTTAGTATCTGTGTCATCTAAAGTCAAACTTCTCTTCTGCACAGTCTGAGTGCACGGAAGCAGTTCTCTTTCACCCAAATATGTGCAAGCATGTTTCCTTGTCTGTATGAATAATATCATTGTGTGTGTGTGTGTGTGTGTGTGTGTGTGTGTGTGTGTGTGTGTGTGTGTGTGTGTGTGTGTGTGTGTGTG
>JAQLOL010000010.1:14583547-14594936 GCA_029783665.1 Naso thynnoides
AAAGGACAATGAGCTACACTTCAGAGGAGAGCAAACTATTGCTTGTGGCAAAGGGTGGCAAAGTTAAAATGCACTTATCCGTATCTCTTCTTACTAAGACCCGACTGATATGGGATTTTTGGGTTTAATGCAGATACAGATATTAGGCTACACGAAAATTTCTATACTTTACATACTGGATGATATTACGTATACAATTACATACACATGTATGTAATATCAACTGAATGTTGTTATTAAATACTTGCAAAAATATATGCAATGGAGACAGGATATCTTAAATTTGAACCAACTGTATTCCAAACATCAGTGCACTGAACAGTGAACACTTCATTTATTAGTTACTATATAACGGACCACCCTCTCTTGGGCAAACTACCTAATTACACCATTTTAAATCACTAGTTCAATTATTTTTATAGCCTTACAAAACATTTGTAATATCAGCAAATTTGTTCTCTGATATGCTTTATATAATGCTAATATATTTGTTATAGACCAATATCAGTCAATAATATTGGCAAACTGATATATAGGTCAGACCCTAATTCTTACACAATGCTCACATCCCTTAAGTCTTTAAAAACTACAGTTCCTTGTCATACCCAAGCTCTGCAAAGGCCTTTGAATAATTCAAAAACAAAGCTCTCTGTTCTGCAGCACATTTTCTCTGAAAATTCACATATGATTTCTAGAGAGAAAGAAGCACCATAATTAAAAAAAACAAGTTGTTTAAAAAAAATCCTGTCCTAAATGAGCAAGTGAGTGAACATATTCACAGTACAACCTCACTCTATTAGTATTCTCCAGACAGGGACATGTAATGAGTATGAAGGGAGAATTTCTTCCTCGACAGACTGCTGAAATGTATCCCCAAGCCTCTCATGGCAGTAATAGGATTTTACACCTGGGAACCGAGAGCTCCTCTCAACTCTGTAAATCGCTGTCAAAACAACCACTCGGTCACAACATCGCAAGGGAGGGAAGTGAGCAGTGTCACATCTTGGGGGTGTGGGGTGAAGGTTCCGGAGGCTAAAAGATCAGGGTCATAGGACCTTGGTAATGAAAAGCATCAGCGAAAGGAGGTGTGAGGGTCAAACAGACTTATGGGAGAGGACAATTTTTTTTACAGCAAAAATAGTCAGAGAGACAGAGTTTGGACTGTTTCCATGGTATTTGAGTTGTGAGATATTAATGTCCTGACAAGGGAGCAGCCAAAAGGCAGTTTAGCTAAGAGCACATACAGAAGGTGAAATAATGGAGGTTGGTTAGGCAGCAGGAAATGAGGAGTAAGAATGAACATTGTTCTTAAATACAAAAGTAGAACAGTAGCTCCGACTGTCTGATTTTGTCTCTCCTACCTGCCAGTTCATCATCAGGCCACCATCCCAGCTCACATGCCTTGCAGGTGAACTCATCCTGGACGTACTCATTGTCCTTGCATGTGGTGCAGATCCAACAGCAGCTCACCTCACCCTTCCTAATCACCTGCACGCAAAGAGCCCAGATATCAACGATGAGAATTTACAGACATCTTCATAAAAAGTTGCATCACTGTTTAAACCACAACAAGTAGCACATCCTACCCAAAGCAACCTAAATAAGTAATCAGCATCTAGGGACTATCAGAGATGAGGATATGTTGGTGCAGTTTCTTTTGCTCGAGCCCCAGACATGCGGTTTATAAAACAAGGTCAGTTGCTTTTACATTCTGCTCTCAGGGTAGCTGCTACAATCACTGTGATATGTGAAGCAGGGTGATAAGTGGGGCAGGAAACAAAGCAGATCGAGGGGGAAGCGTGAGCTACCAGAAAAGAGGATGCACCCTCCCTCAGGGGTACTTAGAGTAGAGCAAGACCAAAAACAATCGCCTCCAAATGAAGCAAATTAAAGTGTTTCTTCAAATTGGACTCAATACCAATTTTTTATGATTACTTCCTTAAACTAGCCTTCTCCTCAGCTGTCTCCTTTAACTTTGTGTCTTATTTAATTTAGAGGATTAGACCTGAAATCTTGGAAGTAATTGTGAAAATCACAAGGATTCCTTTATCTACTCAGGAACTTTAAAAATCAAGTTTAATCAGAGGAAACATGTGCTTCCAATTTTTTTCTCTCTTTCATGAAGTGAATTACATAATATCTACTTAATGATGCAGGATTCAAGAAGGTTGGACAGAGTTACATCCTGAAAAGTTGTCTTGCCAACTGTGGATGTACGAGATAATTACCAAAGAGGACAAATAGGAAGGGAGAAGATTCACAGTAAGAATGGTGCATCACATCCTCTTCCCCTGTTTTTAGTCAAGTTAGCAGCGTGAATCAAGAAATGATTATTTCTTTGTTTGTCCGCCAGTCTACCATTTTGGTCCAACAAAAATATCTGAACGTGAAAATTGTCATTGATAAATTAATAGCCCAATACTTTTCCATGTAAGGTACCCTATGACATTGACTATCCCTTGATTTTACCTCTTACACAAATGTTCCATAGATTGCCTTGAAATTTCATGCAGATTTCCAACTCCAATTCTGAATTATTAAAACAAAATTTTAAGAAACAACATTGCATATTTTTAATTTGTTCCCCAAAATTAGGTCAGATTAACACAACTGAAGATACCACCAGCTAAAGAAGCTTAGCATACAGACTGAGAACAAGGTAAAATAGCTAGCTTGACTCTCCTCAGCAAAATTAGCCTACCAGTTCCTCAAAAGCCAAGTTAACATGTTAACTTATATTTCATGTGTTTATTTCGAACAACATGTCAGGACTCCAAGTAGTTACTGTTTTAAACACTGTCTTTGCATGAAATAAACATACAACACATAGCGCATTAAATGGTCAGTTTAAGCTTTTAAAGGGTTAAAAGGTGAGTTTTGTCATCTTTGTAAAGCGTTAAGCTAGCTCTTTCACCTTAGCTAAATTGCTAAGTTGCTGGCTGTAGCATAACTTATTGTCATACTTAGTGTGCATAGAGTTTTATCAATCTTGTCATCTGACCCCTGACAAGAAAGTACATGTTCAGTGTTGACTTTTCACAACAAGGACAAAATCTTCAATTAAACTAAAGTTAAGTTAATAATGTTAGAGCAGTGGTGTGATGTTAGAGATACCAACGATGGAAACATTGGTAGTAGTAAAACTTGTTCTTTCCTCATTCCTTTCAATGAAACAAACAAAAAAACAAAAAAACACATAAAGAGTCCACTGGCTCGCATCATTTACAATGGAGAGTTTGATATTGATATTTTGATGAAAACAAAGTCATCTTTTGTAATGCACCGCACCACTACTGGAATGCATTGCACTGTGTCCTACACTGACAATGAACGGGAAGCGTCAAAACCAGGGATCCTGTGGATCTACACCACAAGTTAGAAGCCCCCTGCGTCTGATTACAATGCTGGGGAGACTTTGTGAGTCAGTAATTACCGCAAAAGTTCCCTGATGCTTGTCGGGCAGGCCTAGTGTTCTCAGTGTTCTCATTGTCTGGGGCTCAAACCTGAACATCATGTAGCATTGTCATCGTGACCATGTAAGCTTGTTGATGTCAACTTTCAAATCAAAGTCCTACTGTGATTAATGATGGTAAAACCATGTAAAGTTGCTAGCTATCGACATTTGTCAGAATACATTTTTCTCTGAGACAACTTGGAGAGAGCGGTCTTTCACAAGTGTCCCAGTTGTGCAAGCGACAAGGACTTGGTAAAACTCATGGTATAAACTGCCTGACAAAATTTATCTCCTTTTTGTAGTAAAAAATGAGTTACGTGAGCAGAATCACTGTTAAATTAGATCAGTGGGTATTAAATTATCCAAATACTGGCACAGTGCTAAATTAACACTTCTAGATAGTTTTGGACTATTTTCCCAGAGTCACACAGCAAATTTCACACTGTTAATAACTATTGATTTTACTGACTCCAGGTTTTTCAGACTAAATTAACACTGGCGGAGTTTATTAAACTCTGAATGATTTTGCTTTGAGGATGATTTGGATCCGTACCTTGATCTGCCCTTTGGAGCAGGGCTCACTGCAGACTGAGCGCACCATGTCGCTGCTGTTCAGCCACAGCTTGTAGTCATCTATGCTTAAGATGCCCTCATGCCAGGAGCCCACGTTTATGTAGTCATAGCGACCATCACCCATGTCACTTACACTCTGAAGATTCATGATGTCATACCTGGATGGAAAAAGAGAGAGAGAGGGACAGAAGACCAGAAGAAGATTACTGAGTTAGTAAGAGAAAACAATGAGGCCAGATGGGGGACAAAGTAGAACATAAGAGAGGCAAGGACATAAAAAGAGTAAGAACAAGGGAAATTTAGAGGATTAGGGGAGGAAGAGAGAGTGACAGGTAATTTAATGATAACGACTCAACAGCTCAACAAACGTTTTTTCTTATCCAAAGTCAGTTGAACAGCATAAAACCCTGTTAGTGTGACATCAGGAGCCATCATGCCAGTGCAAACTGTAGACTTATTTTTATGTTGAACCGGGATGTGCTCCACCTGACCTCTATTGACAGAATGACATCGCTGTGTTTTCTGACTGTCAAATGCTGTCTGTTGGACTGAAGAGAAATGAACGCGGTTGCCAAAGCGGACAATCCACTGAATCTGTTCCAGTCCAAACTAATTACATCACTTCGTCACATTGGTGGACACATGTGCATGCATGCTTATGAATAGGAGAATGTTAGATTGTAGAAATTCAGAGATAAAAACCTTGTTGAAAATATAAAATCTCTTTTTATTTATTTATTTATTTTTGGGGGGCATGTTAACAATCTCCTCCTTCTCTTACCTCCCTGGGGTGTCTCCGTTTTCATCAAAATAAATCTCCTCTCCTGACACTCCTCTGAAGGATGTCTTCAGCAGGTAGTCCAGCAGTTTGCTGCCATCAATAGGATCCATTGCCTCACAGAGCCCCGTCTGCCCTGGGCACAACTCCTTGTGCATATCATGGAGGCCATGAGCCATGGCATAGATTGCATTGATGACAAAGCCCATTTTACTGTCCTGAACATAGTTTTCATGCAGACTCTCATTTCCTGTTAGGGGGGAAAAGAGAGTATCAAAAGGATTGAGGAATTGAAATTTCAATTGCAGAAAACCTTGTTTTCTTTGTGTGTGTGTGTGTGTTTGTTTGTTTTTCTATGTTTGTGGGGTCCCAGACCTGAATTTTCACTCACGGTGTGGGGTTTGACAATTTTTGTGGGGACAAAATTTTGGACCCCACAACTTTGCCTGAAGTTCATGGGTAAAGTATGAATTGGGGTTAGGTTAGGCTAAGGCATTAATTGGTTAGGGTTAGGGTTAGGGTAAGAGTTTGGGTTACGATGTACAAATGAATGGAAGTCAATGTAAAGGCCCCACAAAGATAACTGTACAAACGTGTGTGTGCGTGCGTGTGTGTGCGTGTGTGTGTGCGTGTGTGCGTTGTTAAGTGTCAAAGTTATGTTGTGAAAAATAAAAATAAAAACCTTTGTTTTTCCACACTGCATGAGAAAATTTGCACTGTTACGGAAAATGTATAGCACAACATAACCTTATTTTGCAACAAAATATATTAGCACTAAAGGAAATCACAACATGATGTCTAAAATCTCAATAAGCATAAGATCTGAAGAACCGTTGTCATTGAAAATCCAAACACTGTAGACGCCATGTTGTACTTCACCGTAAGCCGTCTAAAGACACTGTCCTAAAGTCAAAGGTTATTTTTTTGAAGAACTGAAACTTACATGAAAATAGAAAGTGTTTCATTTTTTTGCAGCCATGTTTAAGAATAAACAGACAGTGCATTTAAACTAGTGATATTCTTTGTCTTTGACATCAACATGCACATACATAAAAAAGAAAAGGTGTGATCTCAGTTCAGCAAACATCTTTTTCAGGTGTGTCGGGGGTTTGGGTGAACACTGTGTACTGTGTGAGCCATTCCTTTGTGCAGGTCTCCAAAGTGTAAGGCCATTTTCTTTTTATTCCTTACATAATATTCACAAGCCCAGTGCTCCACATCAGAGTTTGACTGATGCAATCTTCACACTGGCTAAGAGCCTGACACGGCCAGGCTGCTGCCATTTGACTAAGCTGTAGTTTAAGACTTCACAGAAAGTGTTGTGTTCAAGAAAACATCAGTCAGTACTCTTCCTGTCTCAGATGAGTCAAATGCTTACACAGTGCAGGTGCAATTCTGATCATCTCCATAGTAGTGGCAAGAAAAACGCACTTACCACCTTGAAGGTCTTTTCAACAAAAGAGGATTATATAAGTATGGTTAAGGGAAAGTGAAAAAAGCAACAATTACTGCAGCGCTCTGAGATAGCAACACTAACCACAAACCACTAATTGATTTTTTTATTCATTATTTGATTTAAAGCATGCAGAGCAATTCAGTATAATGGAATTCTGATTGCAGTGTTTTTTTAATTACTTTTTTTCTTTGTCTTTGATTCGTGTTGTGATGAGTAATTTTGAATTGTGATTGTAATGCTTTTATAAAATCAAGAACACAATTTACCATGATCACCTTTTTGGGAGCGAAGGGAGGGAATTGTCAGATGAGGAAACAGAGGAAAAAATAAACAGTTTGTGTTATTTATTCATTATTATGAATCCTCTACTCTCACTAACGGTGGTGGAAAATGCTTGAAAGCAATAAATGAAAAAGCAAGTTTGTCTATGGATTTGCTACAAAATCTCCTCCTGTTCATAAAAAACAAAAATATAAAACTCGTAGTCACCCACCGGTGCAGACTTTCTTGTAATTTTTGTTCTCCTGTGGGTGGCCTGGCAGGCGGCACTGGAAACGGTACTGCCAGAACTCAGAGAACCAGGGGTTCCTGGTGTTGGTGTCCAGACGCAGCTTGAGGTAGTAGTCATCGAAGGACTTGACTACCTCTGACTGCAGCTTCATGGTGATTCCTCCCTCTGCTTCCTGCTCGTAACCCTCCACAACCTCGTAACGGTCTGCCCATCCATCACTGCAAGAGCAAGAGAGAAAGAAAGAAAGGCTATAATAAAGAGATCGCAGGGGAACATGGAAGTATAAAAGTTTTGAGCAAAAAAAGAGCACCATCTTTGCATTAACAACATTAGCAACAGCTTCACTGATGTAGCTTTACTTTGAAGG
Organism: Naso thynnoides; assembly: GCA_029783665.1. Taxonomy (NCBI): domain Eukaryota; kingdom Metazoa; phylum Chordata; class Actinopteri; order Acanthuriformes; family Acanthuridae; genus Naso; species Naso thynnoides. The sequence goes on from JAQLOL010000010.1 coordinate 14,590,687, forward strand.
ATAAACTACGTATTTCATTCATGATTTCTGTCTTTTTTTGCCAGGCAGAAGAGGTATTTAACAACTCATCTTTAAACTGAACTGGCTATACTGAATCCCCACTGTCATTGACAGAATGTATAGCTAATTAACAGTAATTAGCAGCTCCCCTCACTGGTGAACAAAGCATTCTTCTTGTCAACCCATCATCCCTGTTTCCATCCTGTAGTCCACTTGGCCTGACCCATTGATCCTTTATCTGACTAACGCTTGTGCAAATTAGAATCTATAACTCTTGACCATGGCTCTGAAAGAAAAGTAGGATAAGGCCACATTCAGTTCCCCCCTTTTGCTTTAAAGGAAGACTGCACTTTTTTTTTTTTTTTTTTTTGGGGGGGGGGGGTCTAGCATATCATCCACTATCCCTATGTGAGACAAGAACATAGATGTCTTTCCCTTCTTTGTGTGATAGACGCCCACACTGGCAGTTTTGCATGTTCAATGAAAGTAGTAGGGATACACCATTACTGCCCTCTAAAACACACCCAAATAATCTCCAACACACTCTATGTGTTGTGACCTGCATATGACCTACGCTATCGACACATTGTTGCTGTGGGAGCAGATACCAAAGAACTACTTTTCTGGGTGTAGTGACACAGTGCCTAGGTCACAGCACCTTTGTTACAGCACTGTGACCAGTCAGACCGTACAGTCGTGACTGTGGCAGTCACCACATGGTCACAGCACGTTGATGGAGCATTTTGGAGATTTTCGGATGTGTTTTAGGGGCTTTAGACAGTGGTATTAGTGTATCCCCACTTCTTCCACTGAATGTGCAAAAACTGCCAGCACGAGGCGAGTAGTCTGAATAGGCAGACAGCAACTCTGGGGTGGAAAGTTAAAGCACAGAGAACTTTTGGAGAAATGCAGCCCGATGTCACGTTAAAGTGGCCATTCAATTGGCGATGGGAACAAGCAGGGTTGAACATCCCTGCCATGAGGAAGTACAAATACAGAAATTTGCATATGCAAATAAGCTGACACTCCCACACCTGCCGCACAAATGTGTGGAAATTGCTTCAGCACCTCATCCGATCTTAAATGGCCCTAAACGGGCTGTGTACTAATAAATCCATAGTGCCATATGTGGTGCTGAAATAGTAGACGACTTTCTCTCAACCCTGCCCGTCCGTCAGTTTTGTCTTGGCTCTATAAACTTATTTGAATGATAAACTACAAATACTGAAGTCTGCACATTGTTGCCTATATACAGTACTCCACTCTCCCTATATATAGAGAGTAGTGTTACCTTCACACTTTACGTGACAAAAAGCAACATGTCGTCATGGAAGATCACACACGGCTGCCTGTAGCGTTCCATTAAAATTCCTGTAACATTTGCTGCTAAAAAAAATATACCCCCAGAACCAGCCACCTTAGCAGCCCTATACCCACTGGGCCTTACCTGCTGTTAAAACTTGACAATCACCCACTTACTATTAACTTTCTGCACAGTGCTTGCATAAACTTAGTTTTGTGCTGAACTGAATGTCACAGAAAAATGAGGCTGAATTGGTTTAACGCTGCCACTGAAAGAACGCTGATGCGGTTACTGATTGATGTAATGAATTGCACTGAAATGTCGATGGGATTATTTATTTAAAATGTATGTGAACTGCCTACACTGTCAATCCATGGCCTACACAACCAATCTTTGAACTGAATGATTTAAATAAGGTAAGGTGTCATATCTCCTTCCAGGGTAGCTGGATTATGGTGGATGCACAGCTCAAAAGCAGAGCCATTTGTGAGCTTCTACAGAGAAGCAAATAAACAGCAGAAACACATTTAAAAGCAGTAATGAAGTATTGCAGCTGCGGGCTGTTTCTAATGTTTTGCAAACCTATGTTCATATAGAGAATAACTGGAAAACAACAGCAGCAGCAACATAATGACGTGACAGCATCAGAGCCCAAAGCCCAAACTGTAGGTCGAGTGTTGTTTTCATTTAAATAATGAACTTCAACTACAAATATAGGTAGACTACAGCCTCGAGCTTAAATTAGCATGGCAGCACTATTTGGAGGCTTATCTCAAGTCCACTGCAGCAATCCTCAATTTAAGAGGACGGGAATCTCAACAATGGTGCCTCAGCTGTAATTGAAGGCTTTACACAATCCCTCCAGCATGCTTTTTTGTTTCCTTGTTTAACCCTCTGTTCTAGCTTAGCTAATTTGGACATGCAGCTAGCCAGTGGGCTCTAAGAGAAATGGAAAACAGCAGTGAAGGGGACACTGAAAAACAAATGAACATATAAAAACAGTACTGTTCTGAGCTCTGCTGTTTCTCTTAGTCTGAACCAGTGTGGGTCCATGGCTGCATTTTATTCCGACTCTGTATCTTTAATCCGGGCCCCAGGCTATTGCCTTGAGATACCTGTGCTATTGACAGCTACACACCAATTAAGTATGACTCACCATGGAACCAATTACACCGCACACATGGGATGTTCCAGGTGATGGACAAGGATGTGTGTGTTCGAGTGCAGGTCAGATTTTCTGACCTTTAAGTCCACAATTACCGTCAGTCAAGAAAGAGGACACATTCAACCAAATTTGTGAGAAAGTAAGGAGGAAACTGTAAAACCAGTGTAATTCAGCTGCCCTCTCTTCAACAAAAAGACATTCAAGATTCATATATTCAGTTGCAGGAGACAGCCAGTGTGTCCAGAAGTCCAGAAGTGTCTCGATCTGACCTGTCTCTTCGATCCTGTTTTTTTCCTCATTAGCAATTAGATGCCTAGGTAAGCAAACTCAGTTCTGCCTCGAAATTTAAAAAACATGAACACATCAGGAGTTGGAAGTCTAATGAATCAGGGTGGGATTGTTTTTTTGTTCTTTCTGTCAACAAATCTTACGACATTACCAAGTCAATCATCAATTAATCCAGCCCTCTAAACTTTCTGTCCACCCTTCTGTGCTTGTGATGCTTAGCATTAAACCCAACTATTATGACTGAAAACCATGCCACAAATACAGAAAAAGGCTCAGTTATTTCCTTTAAGAGTTTGGCACTGTAGTATTAAGCAAACATCTCTAAAACAAGTATAAATTTAAGCATTTGTTGCAGACTGATTTCAGTTGTGAATGTGAACACATTTGGTGTGTGTCTCCTGCACCAGAATGAGGACTGAGGGAGTCAGCTTGGGTGCTCATGTTCGCAGTGATGACAGAACGTGTCATGTAGAGCAAAGCTTGCATCACTGGTGTGCTTTTACTAGTTTCTGGACAACAATAGAGGGTCTACGCCACAGAGGAGTAACTTGTAATTTAAGCTTCGTCTGCATGAGCAATGCTTGATCGAGATTTTCTTTGAATTCCCATAGTGAGAGATCAATAAAGCCCCATCTTATATCATCTTATCTTAGAGTCAATGCATCATTAACTTTATTTTTATTTTTTATTTTTTGCAGGATTTGTCAACAGTAAAAAAAATCCATATCATCAGCTTTATGCCCTAAATTACATTTAAAATGTAAATAAAAAATTCGATCTCCTCCACAATCAAAGTATTCATTGACATACTGTCGTCTAACCTCTGTGACTGGAGGATAGTTCCCACAATAAGAACCAACTGGATATTTTCTGGCCAGCAGGTTGCAGTTAAGAAAAATCAGTCTTCATCTTTGCACAAATGCACTGAAAACATAAAAGATATGCTAAAGTACGATTTTAACAAAGTGCATATATGGAAGTATGACAAAAGGACTCCTTGCTGTAGAAAAAATGTGATGAATTTTTGGACTGGCTCCATCATGTCTTTGTAATTATATTTTACAGAAGAGTGTTGGACGGTATTCTTTGCAGTCACAGGACTTTTACATGTTGTCTGCACCAAAAGCTCCAACTAATACTGAAAAAAAGGGCATTTTAGGTTTTGAATGATTGTACACCTTCACAATTTTTTTTGGAATGCATTTTAATCTACTGTAAATCTTTATGCACCTGTGAATTTTATATAATCCGTTTCTAGTCCATTTTATTCTGCACTTAATTACACTAACTTTTCCTTCTACTGCTACCCTGTCTTGATCAGGAATCTTTTGAAAAAAAAAAAAAAGTTCAATGGGACTTATGCTGGTTAATAAAAGTTAAAATATATTTTAAAATATAAATGACTTGTGATGGCGTTTTAAAGTGTCATCTACAATCTATTCACTCGTGCACTGACATCACTATGGTCAGCGACAAATACAGTAAAAGACAGCT
>JAQLOL010000010.1:14595036-14617814 GCA_029783665.1 Naso thynnoides
CTGCGAGAGGACAAAATTGCAGCATCTATGTGTAATTCTTTGTGAAAAGATATCACCCTGTTTGCTGTATTTTTTGCTGTACGTTTAAAAATAACAATCAACTGAGTCATCATCCTAATTGAGTTTTAAGAGACCAAGACACATGAATTTGATTAGTCTTAGTCACATTTCCCTCATTTACTTCAAGTGAATACTGTCTTTGTCTCTCCCTCTCTCTCTTTTTTAGTGCGGGCAGCACAGACAGACACACAAAGACGCGCAAACGGCACTTTATAGGCATGTCTGCACATGTCTTTCAAGTGTTCAGAAATGTGCTTTAACTTAAAGAGTGCCTGCATTTGATATGGCCTAATTAATACAAAAAATAAAAAAATAAAGTAAAGACAGAAAAAGAGTGAAGAAGTACCGTTTAACTAAATTGACACTAAAGACATGCTTGACAATTTCAAATAGCAAGTTTGTGATAGAAGAAAGTGACGTTCTCTCCTCTCGCTCTCCTCTCTTAGGATTATGTTCTCTGGCAGAACTCCAAACAGCTTATCAAAACTCTGGGGCCGTCAGAGGGAAGACTAATGGGACAAAATCTGATTTAATGTCACCTCAATGTTCCGCAGCTTCACGCTGCATATAGGAAGGCCCATAATTACCTAACCTGAGTGAGATCTACTGGAGCAACACCTGTTTAAGCAGATTAAGGAGTCAATGCTGTTCAAGTATGTTATTAGTTTTGCAGTTGCTGCAAGAAGACAGACAAGGCAGCAGGTCTGAGATATAAAGCAGAGAATAGCTGATATTATAACAGTTTTAAAACAACACTTAACATTTCTTTTAACTTTTAATGTAAGAAGGCTGAAATTCTTCAGCAACGATTTCAACTATGTCCTTATGATTATATGCTTAATCCAACAATCCTCATGCTCAGATTACACAAAACATTGCTTGTAATTGCAATCCCAGCATGCAATACATTTTTTACTTTTCTTTAATTAGCCAAGGCCTTACAAATGGACACATATGGTGTTACAAAAGCTATTAATTTGAGTTCATTTTGATCAGCCTGTTCTTTGGCTTAGGCAGCCAAAAACATAAAAGAATGAATGGAAGTATTGTTGTCACAGTTGAAAGATATCAAATTTGGCTCTGACACTGAATATTTACCACAATAAATGTCTTTTTTACAGTTTGATAGAAAACCTGCAACACTAGTAGCTCCTGTATTGCAGTCAGTTATACCTGACAAAGAGGCCGTGGGGGCTGAGAACATATTTCTTAAAAGTAAAATAAAATAATAAGGATATTGGGAGCTACCAGTTTTGCCAGTTTTCTATCAAACAGTGTATAAGTTATTTAGGGCGTATTGAGAGAGAATTATCTATATAGCTTGTGACTAAACCAGAGTTAACAAAGCAATAAGAAACCTGTTTTAATAAAAACGGATATCAAATTCAAGAATTCTCCAATAAAATAAGCCAATAAAATGCCTTTGATAACAAATAGGTCATTAGATTAGATTAAATCGCTGAATGGAAGGAGACTGATCCATGTCTGCGGATCCAGCAGCTAATGTAACCAGGGCCGCAGCATGCAAGCTACAACTTGCAACACCAGTCCATTTTGTCTCACACTTCCTACCCATATGACACATACATTGGCATGTGAGAGACTAATATGACTTGCAAATATTTCTTTAATTTAGAAGTGGCAGCCACTTATCAAATGTGGCAATAAAACCATTTAATCTTTTTTCTTTCCCACAAAAACATTTTCTGAGATGGGCCAAAGGACAGAAAAACTCAGACACCACCTCATCACTGCCATGAGACTTTGTTCTGTGAAGTTGAGAAGCCTAGTGGATCTATATGTGATCTATAACTAACTGATATATTTTAAGAAAAACTGTAAGACTATGAAATAAAAGCAAGATTTTGATTTCAATCCTAAACTTGGCCAGAGGCCAGCGTAGCAAAGCCAGCACCATAATATGAAAAAACTGGAGTCTAGTAGTTGGTTGCTCAACTTTCCATCCTGTCCCTCTTCAAGGGGGTTTAATTTCCCGCTCTTTTCACCTTTTCATTGACTAAAGGACTATTTTAATTTGTAAAACTACAAGAAGTAACGTTAGTAAAAAAAAAAAAAAACCTGCTGATATTACTGTTGTTTTGATGAGGACAATCTCAGTAGCCTTTTAAACACTATTCAATAATTCAGCAACGAGAAAAGAAAAACTTCATTCATTTAGGCTTCTGAAAGCTTAGGATAAAGCTAAAGCTGGAGCAAGTCTGGAAATCAAGCTAGATGTAGCATGAGACTCATGTGGAAGCAACTCTGCTGCACCCTCCCCTCCCTGTTTTGGCTCCAGCTCACATTTTATTCATTTGCTGTCGCTCTCTGTTTTAAGGCCAGTGTACACCAAAGATTCATGATGAGACAAAACAGTGGCAGGGAAAGTCGCAGCGGTGTAAACTGGCCAGTCTCAGCTCAGCTTGTAAAGTTGTCAAAGGCCAATTAAAGAATGTAATCAGTTTGTAGTGACACATAGAGCAGCCAAAATGAAATTCACTCTCGAAACTAACATGATTGGCCGAAAAGTGCCTGAGATGGTCCTCATTTCCTTAAGAGTGAATACAAAGCCAAGGAGAGGTACAGTAGTGTTCTTTCAGACCACCTGAATTATAATATACAAAAAAAAAGTTATTATGGACTTTTTGCCTGATGACACCAAAAATAAACTGCCCATGTCGGCTTTAAATACCATGAACCCCAGTTAACCTACAAAGAGTCAGACCTGTGAATGCATCGTATCCACAGACTGGGCAACAAATAAGCATCAGTGATTTAATACCGAGTGGATTCTAATATTTACTTCCCGAATACATTTAGAGAATCATTTATGTCAGTATTTATCGCTGTAAGTGAAGTCAGCAGCATACCTCTCCTTCAGTGCCATAACTGAGTGTATTCTGTTGAATTGCCGGGACTTGATGATGTGTTTGCATTGTGCAGAGGAACGCAGCTTGCCAACAGCTGGATAATTTATAGAGTAGTATACAAGAGTGAGTAGACTGAGAGCTCCCCAACTCTCCCGGATGATCTAGTTCCAGTTTGATAGCACATTTGTATATTTATGAAGCCATGAATTAATTGGCAGGGCAGAGATTTAATCACATGCGCTGTTTTCCCTGGAGGATGAGTGGGAAGAGTTACTTTAAAAAGAGGAAGGGGAGGAAAGGGGAGTCGAGAGTTTCCTAATTGCTCTATGCGCCTGTTCAAATAAAAGTTCAGGTAGTTAATGGAAAAACTTTTAATCTGTCTGTCATTCACAGACAACTAGAATGTCAACCAATCTAATTAGGCAAATTACAATAATAAGTAAAATCATGCTTCAAGTCTTTGATCTCTTATGCACAACTGCGTGCTGATATATTTGGCCTGCATTAGCTTCAAATATAGACTGAATATAATTCGGAATGTGATTCATTTTTTAAGATAACCTGGGGTTTTTCAGAATGAAGACATACTTGATGCGAGGAGTTCTGAATAATTAAAAGACTTGATAACATTGGAATAAAAAGACATCAAGTTTAAGTAGAAGATTTCTACTATAAAATGGGTTGTGTGAGAATTCTGAAGGTCAAATAAGGCAGAACAGGAGAAGAATCCTGTAGAATCTATGAGGTTTTTGATGAAACTGGCAAGCTGAAAACAGCGTTAAAATCGGGTGACATCAACAAGTGCAACAATAAGCTTTTGCTGAAATAACTTTTACTCAGCTCTACTTGAGTCAAACTTTGTCACAAAGCATGCTGACTTCATAAGGAACAGGGGTTAAAACCTACAGCTGTTAATAATTTTTAATGCTTACATTAAGTCAACAACACATAAGGAAGCGCTATGGTGACCGACTGCCTTGTCAGGGTTGGATGGTAACAAACTACATGCATTCAAATTACAAAAAAATCTGAGAATTACTTTAATCAGGAACAGTATCAAGGATTTTTTGTCACATTTTTGATTCTATCTTTAACACAGGTGCCCAGTTTAGTCAGTAGTGACTCAATTACTGTTTGTTTTGTGTTTTTTAATGAAGATTAATGGATGATGAAGTTTTCATTCCTTATATGTAAATCAAAAATGTTGGCTGCACCTTTTGAGCACGTGTTCTGCTTGAGATGCCAGAGCTAATTCATGCAGGCGACCTTTGATTTTAAAAAACGGAGTGACAAAAACTGTCACCAAAGCAAAGAACATCCCGAATGTCGATCAAATGGACACAATTCACTTACATCTGGTGCCTGTGCTGTTTTTAAAAGTGTAATTAAATTAGGCAAACTGTACATGCAGAACATGCTAAATGCTTTTTATTTATAATTAAATGTTTTGAGATAGTTTAAAAGAAAAAAGATTATTTGTAGAACCTCAATTTTGGCACGCATGTCCACTTTTTAGATAAGGCGCAATACTTTTAAAATTTGATTTTGAAGTGATTACTTGTCAAAATATGTTATAAAATGGAAAAAAACAACTGTAAAATGTAGTGAAATAAGCATCCGATATTCACTCAGAAATGTAATAGAGCAGAAGTAAAGAAGAATACAATTAAAATACTGCATTACATTACAGTCCTGAAGTACATGTTTCTTAGCTGTTTCCCATCACTGTTGTCCTCAGCTTTACGCAACAGGAGCTGTTAGGGGTAATTTATGTTTTCTGTTCTACAATTTTTCCTTTGCTGTTCCCACAACATACTTCCTAATTGATTCCAGACAGCTCCGGCAGTAGAGGAGTTGAACTCTCCTCAACTGAACACAAATGCACTATCTCCAAATCTTTTTCTCTGTCTTTTCTTTCCAGTTCTCCTGTGTTTCTCTTATTTCTCTGACTCTGGAGTTAAAACAGGAGTGGTGGTGGTCTCTTGCTCACTAGCTGGCTGCACCAGCTTGACTCTCTTGTGGTGACACAGAGGACCCCGGGTGAGATGGGGAGCCTTTAAAAGCCCATCCAAGCTGCTTTTACTTATTCATCATGCCCCAGTTTGAGTTGTGAGATCAGTCTCCTCTACATTGACAGGGAACACTGCTGGGAGAAAATCCTTTCTGCTTTTTAACACCAAGGGACGTCAATTCACCATAAACCCCATGAAAACTCAGATGATGAGCAACTGCAGTGACTGCTGAATGATTATCATCAGGTGGACAATTTAATGTAAACCCATAACGTAAGTTTAGTTGAGATATTGCCGCTCAGGGCCTCCTATATATATATCCATGTTCCTTTAAGGCATTTTGGTCTATTTTTGCAATATTAATAATTAACTTCAATATCATTTTTTTCTGTTTCATTTGGAAGTTTCACTGATGTCCAAGGTCTTTTGCCATTATTAAAAAATATGCCTCCAGCTTGAAAAAAATGTTTGAAAACTGCAAACTGAAGAGGAGTGGTGGTCTGAACACACTTCTGCGGGCTCCAAGAACATGAAGTAACGCAACATTTTGTCCTACATTTAAAAAAATGTCAGCTCCACCTACAACTGCAACATCAAATGATGTGAAACAGGGCGATTCAATTACAAATTTAACAGGACTAGATTTTAAAACCAAGATCTTTATCTTTCGACAGCAAATTTTAAAACAACACAAATGCATGTAATGAAAACCAAGTTATGTTAGTTCTTGTTTCCCTTTTAAATACAGCAACGATTCACTCCAAGTCAAACACATTGGTTTGGCATTTGATTTGGCAGTAAAATCAACATGTATTTGTCAGTCCAGGGGGAATGAAACCGACGGTTTTCATTTTCAATTTCACATTTGAGGGTTGGGAGAGACATTTTTTAGAGGTTGTATCACAGGACTATTACTGCCACTACTAGACACACATTTTTACAACAATGGGGTGCAGAGTATAGGCTACACAGAGTGTTGCATTGAAGCCTGTAGGAATTTCTGTAGGCTCAAGCAACATGTTTTTCTTGTTTTTTATCTGATTTTCTGGCTGGGCCACTCAGGGGTTGCCCCTGGCGGGCCGCTATTTGAATAGGACTGAAGTAAAATATCACCTGTTGTTCCTAAATTACTTGCTATGTATGTTGAAAAACACTTCGGCCTCAACCAGACAAAAGACAGAAATGTAGCAAATATGTGACATGTGTCAGGTTTTAAGAATTCAAAAAAAGGACCCAAAAGAAAAATGCCAGGGCTGACATGTTAAAGAAATGAAATGCAAACTGTTCACAACGAAATAGAAACCACAAAAACACTGAATCGGGTATTAACCAGGATGACACAAGTAACACACAGACAAGTGTACTAGCAAGACACAAGGGAGCTGACAAGCTGACACAGACTGAGAGAAAAACACAGAATTAGATTCTCGTTAGGGAAGGTAGAAAAAGTTAGGAACAGGTGAAACTAAATGACAACCAAAGGGCAAGAAGGCACACAAAGATGGCAAAAACAGTCACAGAAACAATGACACATGAGGAGAGAACCTACTATTTAAAACATCCTATTTTAAAATGTTTATTGAGAGGGAGCCAATCTTGAAGTGGCTGAGGTGTTGGTACCAAGGACAGGAAACCCATTTGCTCAGTCTGGTCTGCATCGTTACGTAACTGGGAGTGTGTGGAGTGTCTCTCCTTTTGCTTTGTATGCTGCTCTCCCCATCTCTCACCATGTGCACACCATCATTGTGCCACATTATATAATTTAGAGTGACCACGAAATGATATCTTCAAAAGTTTGCTATATTTCCAGTGATATAAAAAAGAAAAAAAGCTACAAATCCTCATATTTTGCAGGCAAAAAGCCAGAGAACGTCTGGGATCTTTGCATGAAAAAGGATTAAAACGATTCATCCATGCAGTCGCTGCAGATCCTGGCTGATCTGTGGTGTTTTATTCATTAACCATTCTCTTTGTGTATACATTGCACACTTTGGTTAAATAGTAGCCGTCTATACAAGCCAGCATTTCAACCTCAGTGAATCAGGATGTGACAGCTATGTCCAGATGTAAAGCCAGCGTGCTATTTCCAAACACTCCAATGTCATTCATCCATTCCCTCGCACGATGGAACACAAGGCATCAACTGGAAAGAGAGAGATGTCCTTGACAATGTGTGGCTGCTTTCAATTAACATCAGAGGCGTGTTATAAATATTCAAATGTGACTCATTGTGCCCCAATGCTCAATACAACACAAACAGATGCAATCGCGAGCCCTCACTCAACTTGAATATACTTTCCCAAAACACGTGTGCACGAGTAACTCGAGCGAGGCTCCATTACGGAACGAACACAGACAGAGTGTCTTTATCTTATAATTACCATCTTTGTTGCTGTTGTTGCTGGGAGGAATTTTTCAGATGTCAGCCATATTTTACGAGAAGGGACTATTGTGTTTGGAGCCCTGCTGACAGACTGAATGACAGATCTGCAGTGAGACGATCGCACCAACTCAGTCATGAGCCCAAACAAAATCTCCATGGTGACTGAACCACGAGCAGCACACAAGCATTTATTCTGGTTCAGTAAATCCCACCCTGCTAAAAACATTACATTGAGCTTGATTCCTGCTTCAGAAACTCTCATGAAACTTACATATACAGTAGATTGCTTAAGCACAAAGGGTCACAAGAACAGAATCATGTCACACAAAAAAAGGATAATTTAAAGACGGAGGCTTTTCGTTTCACTTCGCTTCACCTCCGCTTTTTTGTCTCAATCCCCACCCCTCCACCCCTCCACACTTTCTTACATTCATAACTAATGTATTAGTCGCTATTGTGTTCCAACTGGAAGCCCAACAAAGGGTAGATGTTTCTAGAGAGTGAGCCCAGCTGGAGAATGCAGCATGTTGTCAGACGTGGGGATCACGCCGCACACATACTCAAGGGGAACAGATGATCAGAAGAACCTGCCTGTGTTTTTCCTAATCACAGTCCTGCAGTATGCAAAGCAAGAACCATCCCCTCTTCTTCAAAACAAGGTGGAGTTCATCCTTTAAACTACTGACTTACTAAATGAAAATCTTTCTCTGTAGTCTTTTTCAGCCTTGATCTTGTTATCCAAACACTTTTCATCAATCTGAATATATTTTCTAACATTTTATTCAAAGGAATTTATGAGGAATGGCTTACACCAAAGGCTAGCGCAAAAATTCAATCTAACTGCTTGTGCTGCCACAGTGCTGGAAGAAAAAGATCCTCATTTATTTTGGCGCTGTTGCCAGGATGAGGTCTCTTCTTGCTCATGCCCCGTTATTTGCCAAATTACTCGCAAGTAGAAGTCAATAGGCAGAATTCCACATCCTCCGCACTCTCCTTCCTGAGATGGGTGGAAGATGAAAGCCTTAGAGATGACAGGAAAAAGGCTGCTGAATGTGTTGCGCCACAACTCCCCTTTCTCTCTTTCTCTGTCGCCTTAAACGTTTCATTTATTCAAGCTCGGAGCAAAACCTGAGTCCCCCTTGTTGCACAAAATCAAAAAGGACAGCCAAATACAGAAATGCATGTGACACACACAATGTGGGTTCACAGCTTTCTTTGCACCTCGGCGGAGTCTCAAAAGACACAGTCACAGTCTGCTAATGACTTGTGTCAAGCCATTACAGAGGCAGAACATCCACATTCCTGTCTCAGTGTCCATTTTGTCAGGAACCAAATAAAAAACAAAACAAAACAAGAATCGAGCAGTCAAAATGGGACCCTGACCAGAACTGGTGTGTGTAAGACAGGGGCAGAAATGAGCGTTACATGTGGAAAAGCAGCTTATGCAAATGATGTTTGGTAATAACAGCATTCAAGCAACATTAGAGGGAGAGAGAAAACCAGTGCTGCTAATTGCAAGAGAGTGAGCAGGCGGGCAAATGGGTAGGTGGGTTCACTGCATGCTGCCATTCAGAATCTAAGCTTGGTGCTGGGAGACAAGCAGAGAGGGAATGACGACCAAAGAGACTGCACAGTAGATGTATATCTGGCTTTCTATGCTGCAAAAATGATTTTATGGTAATTTCTTCATGTAGGGTTGTAGGTGGAAATTCAACCAGGATTAACAACAAGACAGTATAAATGTGTTCACCTCAAGGAAACCTTATTGATATTTCCATGGATTCTTTGCATTTCTGTCAGCGTACAGACACATTCTATCAGAATTGCTGCAACTTGAAAATCCAGTTTATGAATCATTTAAACTTCTTCTTTCACTGCCTTTTGAAAAAATATTGAACAAGGCTCTCTTCCCTGCAGCAATCAGGGTGTGTGTCACCTTCACTTTTTCTCGAGTTGGCATGACCTTGTGGACTCTTTTCTGTGGCATTTTTGTAGCAAGTCGCCTTCTGAATGTTACACTTTACTTCCAAAGGCTACAGCTGCAATTTAGAAATATAAAAAAGGCTGTTAAATTCTGATCTTCCCATGCAGTTGCACAGAAAAAATGCCAAAGAAGCCACATTTTCAGATGTATTGATTATAGCCTTCTGTGCAGCCATTAATCCACTCATAGCATAACAGACCAAAACCTGGAGTTTCTGTATGTCTTGCCCGCTAATTTCAGAACCAGCACTGAGTGAGTGAGCCCTCATTGTCGAAACACGAGGTTGCACTGTGAGGCAGACAGCTGACTCACCTCTGTGAGGTGGAACCAAATCCTACATTTTTTCTGTTACACTGATTTACCAGAAAGAGTATGGTACACTGAAATTAGAAATTACTGTACTTGGTCTTATTTTGCTATTTAGCTCGGTGCCTTTTGCATAATACACACACATAATTATTGACTTATGGTATTTCTTGCAGATTGTAAACCACAGTATGCTGAAGTACTTCACTTTCAAAGCCAAATATTGATGCTTACTGGATTGTTTTCTATGCTTTAATAGAGCCTGACAAACATCTTTAAATGGAGCAACTGCTTAGGCAAAAAGCCACATTAGCTCCCAGCTCGCGAAAAGCAACACAGTGCTGGTGGATCCGTATTAAACGGCTGCCATCTCCTGAGAGTCATTGTGTGCATTGCCCTCTGTGGTCAAATAACAGGCCATGAATCTGTGGCCATTTTGCTGCGTTAAGTGCACTCCACTGTATGTAGCACACACTGTTCCCCTCACAGCAATAAACATGTTTGACAGCGTTTTTTTTTAACGCTAAATTAAGTCAAACAACTTCCTGGTCTCCCCAGCGCAGCCTGACAGGAAATAACTTGTGGCTGTACTCAACTCTGTACTCAAAGCTGTACTCTACTTGATTGTTCTCTAATGGACATTAAGGTAATTCCTGCCATCTACAGTGTGATTGATTTTTGGACTCTGTCAATGAAAAGCTGCATCGACTTCAAAGAGGCTTTATGAAAAAAAACGTTAAGGACTGATATTACGAGATATTAGCGATGCAACAGATGAGTCATTACATATTCTCCCTAAAAAAGAGGCAAAAGGTGACAATGCACAATAAATTTAAAAGCAGTTATGATAATAAGTGATGTTTAGGCAGAGAGACAACACTTGGCTGCGCTTGACATTTCCGCTACAGTCGTAAACTCCCTCCCCTCCCTTTATGAGCCTGGTGACAGTATTTTATTAGAATTTCAAATGCATTTAAAGCAAAAAAAAAAAAAATACACCTTGTCATAATCAAGCAAAATAATACTGTTTTAATACCTTAAAAAAAAAAGACAAGGATTTTCTGATCTGACAACATATTAATGGGTATCCTTATTTGTCAGTAGCATCAAATATATGAAGGTTACAAAAAATGTCCCATAAAAGCTTCATTAAACCTGCATCAGTTAATCTTTTGGTCACTTTAGGGCAGCAAAACAGCTTCAAATACAATATTTGCATGTTTATTGACATGCTGTAAACATTTATGCATGCAGTAGACACACAGCATCATTAGCATTTTAGCAAAAGTTGTGTTTCTGGTCCAGAATTCACCTCCCTAATCTCTCTCTCCATTCAGTTTCTGTTTAGGTCTCGACCAACTCCAGGGGGAAACATCTGGCTTTTAAGAATCTAGAACTTTTGTTTATTTGTTTATTTAAAAAAAAAAGTGGCTGAAACAGAAGTTGGATAATAACCTCAAACGACATTAGAGTAATTTTATAAGTATAATAAGTATAATGACTAATGTGACTTTTTCAATTTCCTTATTAAAGAAATATAACTTATATTAAAAATATTTGCAGAGGTAACCCTTTTTGTAATAATTAACATTTTCAAAAGTAATTCTAATTTAATATGCATTTTTCTCTGTAACTGTAACTGATTAGAGTTATATTTATTTTGTAATTAAATTACACAATTTAGTTACATGTTACTAGTTACTCCCCAACACTGACTGCTGCAGATTCAAGTTAAAATTGAGTGATTCTGACCAGTCTATCAATCTCACTCTCCTTCTGAGTTAATAGTATCATTATGCTTCTACTATTGAAACTTACTTCCTTGTCTGGTTACATACTTTTGGTACATTTAAATCTTATTAGACATTTCAGAAAGCAATAAATGCTGTAATTTCCCCTGGAATGGCAGTCCCATTTTATGAGCTTAAGATGGGAAACAGTTTCTCTGTCTTCAATTTGTCTGAAAATGAAAGACCGAAAACTTGTTTTTTCACCAGTTTGTTAATAATAAACTAGCACGAGCTGCTCCCAGCCGTGCTTAGCTTTCTTACTTCCTCCTGTTCTCTCTCTGTCTCAACTTTCTTCTCTCTTTGTCTTCATTTCTCTTGTTTCTGTCTCCAGGTTACATTCTGAGGGTGGACAGACCAGCAGGACTCTACAGCCAAAGAACCCAAAGTCTGCTCTTATTAATCTTCCACCAACTTACTGCAGAATTGACTCACTCTTCTAATCTTCTCACCCACCAGCATCCTGCCCAGTCATATAATTATTTCTGTTCTTAAAAAATGGACTAAGGTTACATCCAGTCCGTAATTTAATTTTTCACAGGATGGATGTCCCGCCTGCCCCCACACCACCAACACACACACACACCAATCTACACCTCCCCAAGGATGTTGTTGCAGGACGCCTTAACATTAGCTGTAGTCATATCTACCCTAAAATGTTTTGTTACATAGATGGTTGTTCTCACTCTCAGCATGTATTTCCAGCAGCACAGATGCTACTAAATGCTTATAGACATATTACAGGAATATTTTAGGAACACTAAAGGCAGCTTTATGTCTCTATGATCCTCTCGATCTTCTGAGCTACAAGTTGCTACTTGACACTTTGCTGACTAGAATGACATTACTGTAGTGCACAGGTAGTATAGGATTGAACAGATATTTAGAGTGTATTTTTAGGAGAATATTACTGATCCAAGACTAAACCAACAGAAGGGCAGGATTGAGAGAAAAGGCGCAGTTACAAATCTGTCTGCTACCATGAACAACACCATAGATTAATCAATATACAGCACATTTAGGCTACTGATAATTCAGGGCCATGTCAGAGGCATCAATTCTCACTTGCAAAAACCTCCCTCCCTTCTCTGTCTAAGCAGGAAGTGTTTCTCATCTCAAAGAATCACTTCAAAATGTACTTGAACAGAACAACACGACAGACGTTAATGTCTTCTTGACATAAAGTGGGCAATTTCTGTCGAGACCGTGTGTTTTTACTGTGCATGCTTGGAATAAAATGCCTTCTGTTTATGCGTGTGCGCAGTCATAGAGTGATGGAGGCTGCTGATTGGCAAAATAACGACTGACATCACACAGAGAGAAAGACAAGAGCCCCTCTGACAGACAACAGCAGAGCAGAGTAGGTGTAAAGTGTTGAAATGATGCAGAATAGAGTCTGCAGGTCAGCGCTAAAGTGGGTCGAGCACACTGCCACACCTGGCCCTCGTCTGAAGAGCTGGTTAGACGACAAGGAAAACAAAAGCTCTCTCAGATTGAAAACTCTCTGCATTTCTGCCTGTAGTTTATATTGCCACAGCTGGATGGAGGATTTACTGGCCTCACAGATATTTTATGATCGCCTTGACATACGAGATGTGGTGGAAAAAACACAACGCTGACAAATCTTAAGTGGTTTTGTTTGCGCCAAGTGCAATAAAATGAAGAAATTAGGTCAAAGAGATGCATAAGACAAAAAATGTCTCACTATCAAACAGATTTTGATGAAGCCTGCTGCAGAAATCTAGACTTTTTACAAATTACACTGACTATCCTGAGGTAGTGCTATAATTGAAACACTAATATCCTCTAATGTAATATTGTAACCACTGCTGGCTGATAGTGATGATCGCTGATAGATTTTGGTGTGGTGCTTTGACATGTAAGTTATTATGCTGATTGGCCTGATGGGAATGTTACAGTTAAAAGTTTAATTTCTAACTGAAGGAAATTTTTGAAAGCCAGACTGCAACAGTGCCTGTGTGGTTCGGAAGAAACTTGGACAGATAATGTGCCTTGTGCCTGACACATTTTGTTTGTTCTGGCATGATTTTAGTTGTTAGATTGTTGAGTTTAAAGCGGATCATGATTATTTTTTCAGGGTTAAAAAAAAAATTTAACTTTTATTTTTTACTACTTTGTAGTGTAATGTGAAACATGAATTAAGACTCTGTCTTGCTGGCGATTGTGAGCTGTTGTGGACCCAGAGAATAGGTTAGTGCATAACTGTAGTTCTGCTCAGTGAGTGAATGTTTTTCTTTAAAAATAACAGAAATTATATAGTTAGCCCTACATATTTATATGTTAGATGATTCCATTTAAGTTTGAAAGCACCAGAAAGCGAAAGCACGTTTTTTAAACCTGCATTAACTATTTTTTTTCAGCCACTAAGAAGCAGTGGAAAACAAGCTGTAAACACTGACAACAACATTAGCAGTTATTTAGAAACATCTTTCTGGCCACCCAGTGAACAATGCTCCAACTTATTTGCGAGCTAGTGACTTACTTTGTTTTTCTGGTGTGGTGAGCTAGAAGACATCAAAAACCCTCATAGAGCTAAGAAGCTGCAGGGATAGGTGATAATTCTCTGAGAAGGCATCATGTCCTTTAAAGAATCATACTGGTGTTACATGTCACTATCCTTTGTCAACATCAGCCACATAGGATACATAAACTCCACCCATTCCCAAACTAGCTTTATCTACGACTAATGGTGTTTGTTTGCATTTTATCCATATTCAATAAATGTCACAGAAAGTACCTGGAAATGTATAACAACATTAGTTAAAAAGAATGTCTGTATCTGAATCCCTATTCACACTAATATTCAAGTTATGAAGGCTGCACTTGTAAGGAACCATTTTTCCAGGCTCTCCTCTCTCTCTCTTGCACAGTGATTTTTGACCAAATAAAGGCAAACGTTCTCTTTAGAGGGGGGAGTTACCTATAACTATCGATTTTACTGTGTCCTGTTGTGTTTCTGTACCCTGTTTTAACATGAGTGGCAGTGAACGGGGTTTAAAGACGCAGTCTGAGATCTACTAAAGAATACACATGGTTGAATCTCTGCTAATGTTGAGAAGTCAAAAATAGACAGTATGGTCCTTTAGATAAACATGTTGTCATTTGATGCACTGTCAATTAAAATAAAGACTATAGCAGCTTAAATGTCACAAATGTTTAAAAGAAACTGCACTTTTTTTTAGTACAGTTAGCATTTTGTTGACAGCAGGCTTGGCACAATAAAAGATAATAAATTTACAGTAATAAAAGAGTGACAGACTGTGCTCCTCTTGCTCTGCCACTTTGTTTCATTCATCCTTTGTTTTTCTTTGTGTAGCTTCCATCCTCCAACCTCTCTCTCTAGAACACACTTCATAAAAATGGCTTCTTTAAAGGATAAAACATAAATTAGGAAAACAAGCTCCCCTTTACTGAGCCGATACCTGTCTGCCAGCTTCATTCCGTTGTTCCCAACATGTCAGGCAACACACACATGGCTTTGCATCTGTGCTGGCCCAGCCTTCCTCTGTCAGTACACACTCTGTTTCTCTATCTCCTGCTCTCTTCTGTCCTATCTCTCTGTTTGACCCAGAAGCTTCTCTTCCGCCCATGGAGACTTTCACAAAAGCTAAAAAAAGACCCACTCTCCTATCTCCTATGGTCGAAAGAAAAAAGGAGAGATATGGAAAGGAATGCAACCGTGGAGTGTCATTATAATGGATAATTTAAAAGGCATGTTCTGCATCTAAACAGCCTTCCGTAGATAAGAACTTAAATATGCACGCATGCATTGAGTATAACACATACAACTACACAGAGGCTAGGAAAAGCAGCACTTCTCTTCTCTTTACTTCTGCCTCTGGAAGATATTTCAGAAAATAGAAGAGGCTTCTTCAATGACAATAGCAACGATAGGAAACAAATGCCTCAGCACCTGCCAATAATGGGGTGTCTAGCAACACACAGGGTATGTAGCGTCCGTGTGCAACATAGAAAGTCTTCCTACCAAAGAGTCTTTCTTACATGTGTTCAACCCTTTGGAATGGTCAGTGTTTTAAACGTGTTCAAAGCATTTCAGTCTTTTAAGGAAGGTTAAAACATGACAGAGCAGAGGCTAACAAAGTAGGTGTAGACAGAACATTTCGTAGGAACTCTTTTCAACTGCAGATTAATACACATTTAGATCTCTAATTAGTATTCACAGCATCAGGACGATGTATGTTGGACTCAAAATAAACCACAGTGGTACAACTACATGGTATTGAGGTAAAAAGTCATAGAGTACCATGGTGTTGCTCAGTGATGTTTCTGTGCTACAATGGAGCTTGATGCTAAAGTGGAATAAATTATTTCTGGTTTTAGCTACAGTGCATAGGCATCACTTGTGAGTGGGATCCAATCATGCTTTTATTTTGAGTCTTTTCATGGGATTCTTTGGTGATGAGAAAACAAACAGACAAACTTTTGGCAACTTAACATCTCGTGAAGATGTCTGAAATTCAACTATAAAAAAAAGACTGAAACACACCGGACTTTTGAAAAGGTCTAATTGAAACATCAGTGTCAAAAATCTTATGATCAGGATTGCTCCAAACACACCAAGTTGTATCAACAAACATTAAACGCAGCAGAAGAAATCCACTGAAGAGGAGACGACAATCTTGTACCAACCTCAACACATGATGCAAAATAACCACGGTAATTAAACCAAATTAAGCCAATTAAACAACATGTTTCATATATAGATCATCTTGTACGCGTTGTAAATATGTCCCCAGATTGTGCCTTGTCAGGAAATCCTTTAAAAATGGTGGAATTTACTAACAAAAAACACGCCCATGAGTCTTCATTTCAAAATCATTTCTGGCATGCAATCACACTGTGCGCCAATTTTACCCTTTGCAGGTCCTAATCTTTGAACATTCACTTTTTAAAATGTGTGAGCACGCACAGAGAAGACAGAAGTTAATTTAATGTATTTCGTCTTTCAGGTTTGTTCTGATAGAAGATGACAACTCCGAATTTGAGCTACACTTGAGACACATTACGAACATGTTGTGATGCATTACAAACATACATATAATGCATTATAATGTGCCTATGGTGCTGTATAAATAGTTATAAGCAAGGGTTAACCCTTGCTATTTACCCTATTTACCTATAATGCATTATAAATGTGCTCATAATGTGTTATAATGTGTCACATATGTTCATTGAGTGTTAAAATGCATTATAGATGCATGCTTTCAGTAAAGTCTTACCAAAGTTTTCACTGTCCTGAGTGTCTTATTACTGTCCTCCTTATGTTACAGACAGCTGACAACTGTCTGACAACAGACTGATGCCAAAAACCTCTTTTCTTTCAGATGTGAAAGGGGTAAAGAAATTACATGAATGGACTGAAAAGTAGCATCAAGGTTGCTGTGGCTTCTCCTGACAAGTGTGAATGTTCCTTGAGGGCTGCTTCATGGTGTAATGTGCCGCTGTATGAGTCTGTGAGACGACTCTACTTGCCCTTTTCTAATGACTAAGATTACAGCTATAGTCAGTCACTGTCACTCAGCATTGAATAACAGGCTGAGGAAGAGAAGAAATGAAGCAGGGGAAGAGATGTAAGCACGGGACAGGGAGGTTTTTGCAATGAATATTGATTCAATATGGTCTTTGTGTGCTCAAATGGATGTGCATATAGTATGTGTGCTTCTCTTTAATTGCTTGATGCAAAAAATATTCTGGTCTTGAAAAACCAAATAAGAGATATTCCGAAAGGGAGAGAAAGGACTTGTAGCATTGTTGCCCTCTGGGGTTATGCATCTGTGACAGAAATACTAATAATTCATTGCAGGAGAACATTTCTATTCATTGCTATTGGTATGTGGTCTTATTCTTCTTGGTTGCCTTGGTGACGTGCACATCAGGAAGACAACGCAGCAACTCGCAGCCTTCCAGCCTGTTAACCGATTTCTTGCCATGCAGCAAGGCGCTCTCAACTGTGCATAAAGAAAATCCATACCTGCCAATGAGGAGGAACTCCCCAAACACCCCCAGTCTCCTCATGGCCATCAGGAGACCTCGGACGGTCATGCCCTCGCAGAAACACACCACCACGCGAGCTTTGGGAAGACGCTCCCGTAGTTTCCTCAAAAGGCGATCATAGTGCTTCTCCCCTGCATTACTGTAGATCTTGTCTGAGTGGGCAATGCATAAGCCCTCCTGAGAGGCCAGCTCCTTAAAGGCCTCCATGCCACTCTCCCCATAGTTTCCTACAGGGGTTGAAGAAAACAGACTGAGAACTCAGCAGGAAACCTTTCTGCCCTAACTGGAACAAAAAATAGTTTCCTTGTGAAATGTATCCCCACTGTGTATTAATCCCATTTCTTAAATTAGCCTTTGTGGATGTGGACCATACACTGTCTGTAGCATTCTGTCTGTAAACTGTAAACTCACAATATGAGGAATTATTCTCTAATTGTATGTGACACAATCAATGCCTGAAAAGCATTACCCGCCTTGTTACTCGCAAAAACACACTAACATTATTAAACAACCCAACAACCCATACATTTCTAATTATTGCACTGATGGACAATCGATGTTAGGCTTAAAAAACCACCCCCCTCGACAGTTGTTCGGTGCGTCAAATCCAGACTGAGCTGAAGCTCTGATCCTCTGATAATGAGTGTCAGAGAGTTTCCTTGCTACTGATTGCAATCAAAGCAAAAAAAAAAAAAGGGGGGGGAGGGGGGTGCAAAGATAGCTATCCTTGTTTAACTGCACACCCTCCCAATCAAGAGCCCCGGCAAAGCTGTTTGGGTCTAAATCTCCTATTTCCATTTTGACCACAGTGCTCGAGTAATGTGTCACGATCAGGATTGTTAAAGCCCGCGGCTCTTCAGCACAAGAGCTGGATTACACAGACAATCCAATCACTTGTGCATGCTTGAACATGTGTCTGCGTGTGCATGTTGTCGAAAGGAAATTAACAGCGCCTATCCATGAAAATCTGAACGCATTTTGTTGCACAATTGCCTCGATGAGAGGCCAGGTTCCTGAGGGCCTCTGTGACACCCTCCTCTTACATTTGTGATGAAGAACAAACACTCTGTCTGTGCATGGCTTTGCAGAGCGATGGAGGCAGCTGCTGAAATAGGCATCACAATAATGCATTTGCACTGGCACACAATAAACTCGTGTTGGTTTTCCATTTGCGCTTTGATGATATTTTCAGTTGCCTCGTTTCATTCTCCCACTGCTAAATGGAAATAATGATATCCAATTATTTTACCCTTTCTATCTCAACTGTGAGAAAGGTGGGTGGTGGTGCATTAGTTGACGGCACATTTGACAATGACCGCCGAAAAACCTGCTCTGAGTGTTCCTACTAGACCGATGATAATTGGGACAGGTAATTTATGCAATTTCACAGTCATGGCTGTTGCTACGGGAACAAGCTTCATTTATAACTTATCTAAGGTAGCGGAGAGGGAAAGCTCAGAGCTTAAGCAAGTCGTGACAACCATTTCAAAGATAACTAAAGATAGAACTTAACATCTGACTTCTCAAAGGTCAGGATAAGTTCTTCATTACACACATAAAGTTGTGACGTCTGAGTTATAAAGTTGCTTCGAACTCCTTACATGCTGTTTCTGTAAAAAATGAACCTATAGTCATTTTATGAAATGTCTGCACGGAAAAGAAAAAATAATATTCCAATTAAAGTTCACAAACTCTCTCATTTTTTGCAAAGTTACCTAATTTTATCACTCACACTGTAGCTTCTTGAGTAAATGATGCTGCTTGCAATCAAATCCATCCCCCACGATTTGTCTTTCATTACTTTTAAATTATGTCTTTGGTCCCTGAGGATCCTCATGGTAGATATGTTGAAGGTCAGACAGCTGACGCCACCTAGTTATGCCTCCAGGTATTACAGCTCCCTAACTCCCTTTCTTTATATATCTGATAGCAACCTGTGACAAAGCCTCTCTCTCTCTCTCACACAGCCAACTATAATAGGATTTTCCAAAGATGTTTTACACTCCCTGTGAGTCCGCAGCTCCTCAGGGAAGATCCTGGGTAATGTAGCCTGTCAATCATAATTTGGGTGCACACCACTGACTGTGTTTCACTAAGACTTTAATGAAAAGCTATGGGCATAATTCACTTCACAGTAATTACTCTGTCTACCCGGCCGCTCTCTCCCTTTTACGTCCTGTCTCCACCACAACACACTGTCGGGCTGTTCGGATGAACAATTTAGCAAAAGTGTTAACAAAGAGAAACTGAGTCCATCGTGGTATGAAATGCTGAATGCTATTATAGCCGTGGCATTTGTAGGAATGAGACATTCATTTTGATTTATACATATCTGGTGAAATTTGAAAGAGAAGCAAAGCCTCATCTTCTTGGCTTAGCCATGAAAATAATTACACCTTTAATATTTGGAATAACACCTAAATTTTGGATGACAAAACCTTCTAATGTGTTTGTCTAGATACTGACTTTTAAATTTTGCAATGGCAACACCGATAACACATCATAAAACCTCCAGCTTTGGTTCAATATGCTAGAATATAATAACAATGCTCCAAAAAGAAGGAAAGAGTAGCAGTGCATTAATTTCTTAAAGACACAAAAAGACAAACTCCGTTTACTCGACATTCACTCTACAAACAGTCCATACCCTAGTGCAGGTTATCAAATAAATATACACACGGATGTATGATTATGCACAGGATGTGTGGAAAGATCATTTAGACAAATGCATATACATATGTGTGAATGCAACTACATGCTCAAAAAAGCCTGAGACAGAGACAAGCAGATGATGTTAGACCAGTTGACATCCAGTTCCTCTTAAAAAGACAAATATGGAGGGGAACGTGTAAAGTTGCACTCAAAGACCATTAGCAAAAACTTTGAAAATGGTAATATTGGAGGATAAAGGCCCAGCAGAATTGTATTTAGCAGCTGTGTTGGTGTTTCTTCAAATTATTAATACATTAATATGTAATTATTTCCTTAGAAGGCCAACATCTTAGGTTGAATCTCTTAAAATCTCTTGAATTTGTCAATAAAAAAATTAAAGCATAATACCTCATAGCAAATGTGTTTGTCTCTCAAACTCCAGATGCCTTACAATGAGAACACTGAACACAAAACACAATAATGAATGATGAGCTCACAGAAAAACAACAACAGTGCAATGACCAAACTGACAGACAACGTCACTGTTTTACACATTATGATGATTTTTCCAGTTACAGAGGTCAGTGAAGGGGTCTCACCCTCAGTGTGCACTGCAGACACATAGGTCCAATTGTACCGCTTGACAATGTCCAGCATGGCCCGGGCCTGGAGGGTGTCTGAGGGCACGACCCTCAGGAAGTACTTGAACAGAGTTTTGTCACTCAGGTCGATGCTGGTGGCAGAGTAGGCGATCTGCGGGATGTTGAAGAGCTGCAGCAGGTTCTGCACCTGAATGGCCACAGAGCTGGATCCCGGTCCGATCACCCCAGCGATGGGCTTCTTGGTGGGTGGAGGCTGGTGGGACGGGGTGCCATCAATGCACCACTTGGATCCATCCTTATCATCCCGGATGGAGATCAGAGAGTCCCGGATGAACTCGATGCTCTGCTCCAGGGCCACAGAAGAGTGCCAGCAGGAGTCACGGATCTCACAGCCCAAGCTGATGTTGGGGAGCAGGTTCTGGTCGGCGTTGATTCGGTCCAACGTGTGGAACATGGCCTCCACCCTCTGGATGCCATACTGCTCGCGGACGTCCCCGCACTTCCGCTCTGCCACTTTCTCCGCAGACGGCTGGTGGTGGACGGAGAAGAGCGCGCCAATGATAACGTCTCCGTCCATGCGTGCTACGGAGCGGGACACGGCGCGAGGGACCACCGACCGCTCATAGATGCTGCTGCTGTGGGAGAGCACGAGTGCGCGGAGGAAAAACGCAGGGAGACACAGGAGAGCGAAGAGACCCATCTTTACGCGTGCCATATTGTGCCACATCGCGTGAGCCGTGCCAACACTTGAGGCATACTATCTGCTGTCTTTCAGTACATCCACATTTATGTCAGCGACCATGATGCGTGAGCATCCGAACACCCGTGGCATATCCGCGCGCACCTGCAGGAAAATAAGACAAAATGCTGTGACATGTAAGCAGGGAGAAACGAGGCCAGATGTGCTTAAGGTTTATGAATCTACTCAACACGCATGTTCTTTTCTATCAACGCCCTGCTTTGCATTTCTACAGCTGCAACAGTCCTCATGCCTGCCTAATAGAATTAATGCCTTTGAGCAAGGCACTAAACTCACAGCCCAATTTAACAGCGAGCTTTAGTGGCTGAACAGTACTGCTGCCCAATAGTAACAACCCAGCCGTGCTGATGGTGTGCTCTCGACGGAGCAGCGAGGCACTTCACATCTTTAAAACAATGTTTGATCACAAACAACCGGTGCGGTGCGCGAGGAGAGGCTGACGAACACCCGCCTGCTGCCCATTGAGAAAATCAGGAGAACATTTTAGCACCACGGACAGCGCGCTCTCCAAACACGTCTGTGGGACTGTTGCCCGGGCTCGTCCTCCTCTCACAGACTCATCTTCATCATTCGACTCAGCTAGTTTCTAATAAAGCCGAGACACTCCGAACCTTTTACAGCCGACTCCTGTTTGAATTCTACATGAGGACGATTTAACAAGACACCCCTGGCTGCTTGTTTTAAATGTACCCTGCATTCTTCTTCATATCCATCCTGCAGCATACGGTAGTTATGCCTAATAATAATATTATTAATATTAATATTAATAATAACAAAAATCATGAACTAAGCAGATATGTTTTTCAGCAGGAGAAAGCATAACATAAAATCTCGTTCCTCAATACGCCTACATTACCTCCTTTTTCTCTTTATCTGTCTTTTTCAATGTCCCGTTTACACTGAACGCATTTTAAAAAGCCTTTTCTGCGTCTTCCGCATCAAAACTTACCTGAATCGCTGAGACACGTCGCGTGCCTTCGTCCGTCTTCTGTAGCGCGTGGAACTCGGCAGTATCACTTGAGTCTCTCTCTCTCTCTCTCTCTCTCTCTCTCTCTCTCTCTCTCTCTCCTCCAACTCGGAACGTAAACGTGATGACCACCCCACCACCACCACCCGTCGCTTTTACCCCTTATGTCTACAGTTCTTTAATAATATGCATTATGAAATAGGACCTTCAGTGTTTTATCACGGCTACAATGACAGTAAACACCCAAATCTGCCGTCACGTGTAATGCATGTTCTATAAGCCCACAGCTATTTTATAAATTGCAAACATCACATCAATGGAACATTTGAGCTTCTGTGCACGACATTTGCATATATATA